>PCFQ01000001.1:592991-613624 GCA_003063905.1 Chlorella sp. A99
CCCCCCCCCCCCCCCCCGCGCGCTTGCCACCTGCCCGCCCGCCCCGTCTGTTCTTGCGCGCCAATTCCTGTGGCCATCCGCGCCCCGCCTGCTCCCTTCCTGCATCGCTCCCCAGGTCCCCTCCCCTGCGCCCCCTCCCCTGCGCCCCCCTGCGCCCACCTCCGCACACCCCTCTGCTCCCTTTCTCTGATGCCCCTCAATCCCCTCTCTAGGTCTACTATGACCCAGCCGAGTGCAAGTACGAGGCACTCCTTGACTGCTTCTTCCAGCACGTGGACCCAACCGCCCTCAACCGCCAGGTAAGGGGCGGGACTTTCTGCCTTTGCCGAGTGTTGGAGTGCACGCGTTGTGGGGTGGCGGCGACAGCGGGGGACGATGCTGAGCGGCAGGCGCCCCGGCGTGCGCGCGCGTCGCTCATGCGCGCGGTCGTCTCTCCCTTCTCCTTCTCCTGCTGCCTGCGCAGGGCAACGACGTGGGCACCCAGTACCGCAGTGTGATCTACTACCACAACGAAGCGCAGAAGGATGCGGCTGAAAAGGTGGGTGCCGGCGCGTGCGTCCCGCGGCGGGCGCGTCGCGCGGCGGGCGCACGTTTTTTCCGACACGGTGCAGCTGGGGGAGCTCCTGCCCACCAGATGTGGCGCGTGGCGCGTGACCGAGCCACAAGCGCGTGGCGCTGCCGCAGGCGGTGGCCGAGGTCAACGAGCAGCTGGCCAAGGGCACCTTCCGCATCCGCGGCAAGCAGGCAAGTGATACAGCCACGCCTGTTGTGTTGTGTTGTGTTGGATGGTCGATGGCACCAGCCGTGGGCGGGCGTCGAACGCCGTCGACGTGGGGCCGAAGGGCCGAGGCCGATGGTCGGTCAAAGGGAGGGGGCCGACTGGAAGATGCGTGCTGTGGCACCGAGTTTGCAAGGTTGGCGGCGTGGGCGTCCCTCCCACTCACCCCACGTTCCCACGTCTTTCAGGTGGAGACCACCATTGAGCCCGCCACCGACTACTATCTTGCTGAGAAGTATCACCAGCAGGTGTGTCTGTTGCTCGTTCATGGTTGTATATTGCGCGATTGGTGAGGAGGCGATGGCAATGTGGAGGCAGGTGGCTGCCTCCCCCCTCCTCCCCTCCCCTCCCCCCCCCCCCCCCCCCCCCCCCCCCCCCCCCTGCCCTTCTCCCCCCCCNCCCAGCGCCAGCCAGCGCGCCGCCGCGCCGCACGACACGTTTCGGTAGGCGGCCGCCAGCGTCAGCAGCGCGTGCCGGCGCACCGTGCCCGCCTGCGCCTGCAGGAGGCGCCGGACCAGCGGCGGCGCCCGTGCCTGCACGCGGAAGAACCCCACATAGTCGCCGGCCGCCAGTGCCGCCAGCGCGCGCACCGCTGCCTGCACCTCGGTGCTGGCCAGCAGCGCGGGCGGCAGCTGCGCCAGTGTGGCGAGCGTGTCGAGGGCGTGGGGGCTGCCGCCGCCGGCGGGCCGCCCGGGGCCGGCGCACTGAAAGTAGAGCGCCGCGGCCGCGGCCACCTCGGGCCAGCGCCGAAAGGCGGGGGAGGCCAGCGCGGCGCGCGCCGCCGCGTCGCGCGCCGTGCCGGCCGCGCCGCCCGCCGCCGGGCCCCCCGGCTCCTCGGAAACGACGCGCCACCAGCCGTCCGCGCCAGGCAGGTCGCCCTCGTCCCCCAGGCCTCCGCCTGTGCCCTCGCTGCCAGCAGCGTGGCAGGCCAAAAGGCGCGCCGCGAGCGCGGGGAAGATCACTCCATGCAGCGCAGCGATGCACTTGAGCGCCTCTGGGTAGTCTGCGGCCCGCAGGCAGACGTCCACCGCCACCTCATACACCTGCGCCGGCGCGGGGGCGGCATCTGTCATCCGCCGCCTTCTGCAGCGGTGGCGATGATGCCTTTGTGTTGCGCTGCTGCGCAGCTGTGGCGTGGCACACGGCACGCTGCAATGCACTGTCAGCAGCCCCTGCCCCTGTCCTGCAGCCCGACACAGTGGCGCGCGCAAGCACAAGCAGCGCGCACTTGCCTCGCGCGTGAAGTGCGACAAGTGGTGGAGGGAGGTGAGCGTTTCGCGCAGCGCACGGCAGCGCGCCACCAGGTCTTGCCACGTGACGCCTGCCGCCGCCAGCTGGCTGCCGACCTCGATGCCGGCCCGCTCTCGAAGCTCCAGCTCTAGCACTCGCTGCTGCAGGCGGTCGAAGGCAGCATGGCAGGCCTCGAGGTCGCCAACCAGCAATGTTGGGCGCGGGGGCACCGCCCGCCGGCGATGGCCGTGGTGGTGCCTGCATTCTCGTGAGTGGGAGCTCCGGGTTTGCATGCTTCTGATCTGAGCTGCAAAAACACGCTGCGCCTTTCTTGGGCTCGGATGATGGTTTGCGAGCCCACCTGCCTTCTGGACCACTGCTGCAGTAGCTACTGAGCCGATGTCGCTCCAGGGACTTGCCGTTCGCAGCACTCTTCTTCGAGACTCGGCTCTCCACAGCAACCAAAATCGCGCCATCAGACCCTCCACAGCGATCAGACACTCACTGCGAACCATGCGTTTCCTCGGCGGTCTGTTTGGCAAGGGCAGCGAGGCAGAGGCGAGTGCGCGTACGCCGTCTCCACTGCGCGCCGCACGCTTTGATGCGTCTCTGCAGTGCTTGCATCGCAATTGGTGTGGATGGGAGCGCGCCAGACGGCCCTGCCCGCCGCCCGTCCCACCGCCTTAGGCACCTCCTTCTGCTCGGCACTGCTGGCAAGTGCCGCAGCTCTAGCTAACCCACACGGCCGACCCACACGCTCTATGTGTTCTCTCCTTGACTCCGCACAGGGCAAGAACAACGATGTACTGAAGCTGGCGCGTGCGGCCAAGCCGGGCTGCGAGCTGGCGCCTGCCACGCCGCCCGAGGGCCTCGACATTGCCACCGTGGCGGGAGGCTGCTTCTGGGGCCTGGAGCTGGCTTACCAGGTGGGAGTTGCCGCAGGGGCAGGCAGCGGCATGAGTTGGCATGCAGCTGCTCACGCACTGTGCAGCAATGTGCACAGGGACAGCAGTGCGCTGCCCCCGCGCCACGTCACGCCGCGCCTCCTGCTACTCATCCAACCTTGCAGCGCGTGCCCGGGGTGGCGTCCACCAGCGTGGGCTACACGGGCGGGCGGACGACCAACCCCACCTACGAGGAGGTGTGCAGTGGCAGCACCGGCCACGCAGAGGCGGTGCAGGTGCGCCATGGGCGGGGCGAGGGCAGAGCTGCTGCGAACCAACATGCGCTGGTTGCGGCCGCCCGCCCCCCCGCCCCCCCCCCCCCCCCCCCCCGACCCCCCCCCNCCACCTGCCCGCCCGCCCCGTCTGTTCTTGCGCGCCAATTCCTGTGGCCATCCGCGCCCCGCCTGCTCCCTTCCTGCATCGCTCCCCAGGTCCCCTCCCCTGCGCCCCCTCCCCTGCGCCCCCCTGCGCCCACCTCCGCACACCCCTCTGCTCCCTTTCTCTGATGCCCCTCAATCCCCTCTCTAGGTCTACTATGACCCAGCCGAGTGCAAGTACGAGGCACTCCTTGACTGCTTCTTCCAGCACGTGGACCCAACCGCCCTCAACCGCCAGGTAAGGGGCGGGACTTTCTGCCTTTGCCGAGTGTTGGAGTGCACGCGTTGTGGGGTGGCGGCGACAGCGGGGGACGATGCTGAGCGGCAGGCGCCCCGGCGTGCGCGCGCGTCGCTCATGCGCGCGGTCGTCTCTCCCTTCTCCTTCTCCTGCTGCCTGCGCAGGGCAACGACGTGGGCACCCAGTACCGCAGTGTGATCTACTACCACAACGAAGCGCAGAAGGATGCGGCTGAAAAGGTGGGTGCCGGCGCGTGCGTCCCGCGGCGGGCGCGTCGCGCGGCGGGCGCACGTTTTTTCCGACACGGTGCAGCTGGGGGAGCTCCTGCCCACCAGATGTGGCGCGTGGCGCGTGACCGAGCCACAAGCGCGTGGCGCTGCCGCAGGCGGTGGCCGAGGTCAACGAGCAGCTGGCCAAGGGCACCTTCCGCATCCGCGGCAAGCAGGCAAGTGATACAGCCACGCCTGTTGTGTTGTGTTGTGTTGGATGGTCGATGGCACCAGCCGTGGGCGGGCGTCGAACGCCGTCGACGTGGGGCCGAAGGGCCGAGGCCGATGGTCGGTCAAAGGGAGGGGGCCGACTGGAAGATGCGTGCTGTGGCACCGAGTTTGCAAGGTTGGCGGCGTGGGCGTCCCTCCCACTCACCCCACGTTCCCACGTCTTTCAGGTGGAGACCACCATTGAGCCCGCCACCGACTACTATCTTGCTGAGAAGTATCACCAGCAGGTGTGTCTGTTGCTCGTTCATGGTTGTATATTGCGCGATTGGTGAGGAGGCGATGGCAATGTGGAGGCAGGTGGCTGCCTCCCCCCTCCTCCCCTCCCCTCCCCCCCCCCCCCCCCCCCCCCCCCCCCCCCCCTGCCCTTCTCCCCCCCCNGGGGGCGGCCTCCCCCCCCCCCCCCCCCCCCCCCCCCCCCCCCCCCCCCCTGCAGTATCTGGCGCGCGGCGGGCGGTTTGGCCGGCCGCAGGACGCGAGCAAGGGCGCAACGGAGAAGATTCGGTGCTACGGCTGACGAGCGCCCTTGTGCCCAAGCAGCGCTGCCGCTTCTGGTGCCTGCAGATGGCTACTCGTTGTACCCCTCTTAGACCCCACTCAGTGAACTGTGGGTGCCACTTTATTACGGTGCCTGTAACATTCAGTGACTAATGAACGTAACCGTTTGCCAGGAGGGGGGGCGCCTGCTTCCTCGCGCCGTCGTGGCGGCGGCGCCCACCGGGCCGCCCGGCGGGCGGCGCCAGCTGGAAGGAGGCTCTCCTCCGCTTCCAAGTCCATGTATCACTTCACTAGACTGCTCCAGTTGCGCGTAGCCCTCGAACTCGACAGTGCTGGCACCACCTCCACACTGGAACTCCCAGCCAGCCGATTCTCCCTGTCCAGACGCTGTGCTTGCGCTGCAAGTGCGGACTTAGTGCTTGCCGGCAGGGGCCATAACTCATCGAAGAGAGAGAGCAACATGGCGCACATTCGCGGCGCCTGTAGCACAGCTGCGCGGCGCTGAAGGGACGCAGGATCGCGCCAGATAGCGCGCGATGGCGCTGGAGGACTTGCTGCGGCCGGCGCCGCCCGCAGACGCAGCGACGGCCCGCCGCGACAACAAGCACAACAAGCCCAAAGCAAAGGACGGCTCGCGCAGCAGCAAGCTCCACTACGCGTGGCAGCGCGACCTCGCGGGCCTGCTCGTCCGCTTCCTTCTGCGCGTGCATGCCGGCGCGCCGGCAGGCCTGGCCACGCTGAAAGAGGTCTGGCGACAGCTCCACTTTTCGCAGATCTTCGAGGTGGGTGCAGGGCACACTGCAGGCAGCCTCGACAGGCCTGGAGCGGGCCGCAGCAACATGCGGAGCGGCGCGGTGGGCCGGCGCTGGCGTCGCGGCCGTACGCACTGCCTGCCTGCCCAGGCTCACTCTCGCTGCCCCCTTGCCCTGTGCGTAGGCCAGCACGCCCACCCTGCCGCTGGACCACTGCATCGAGCTTTTGTACGCAGCGGCGGCTGACCGGCTGCTCGCGCCGCTGCCGCAGGCAGTGGTGGAGGAGGTGGTGCAGGAGGTGGAAACCCAGCAGCGGCGGGAGGCACAGGAGGAGGAGGCGCAGCAGCTGCGGCGGGAGTCGCTGCGCCAGCAGGAGCAGCAACAGGAGGAGGTGCAGCAGCAGCAGCAGCAAGGACAGCAGCAGCAGCAGCGGCAGCGGGACGAGGAGGCAGCTCTGGATCTGGAAGGCCTGCTGCCGCTCTCTCCGCCGGCCGCCGCCGGCCGCCAGCACGGAGAGGGCGGCCCTTTCCAGCTGCCCGCCACAGGAAGAGGAGTCGCCGAGCTTGATGTGGCCCTGGCTGAGCTGCTGGAGGCGGGCGCTGGGGAGGTGGCGGGCGACAGCATTGCGGCACTAGGGGTGGCAGGTGGCGGCCCGGCAGCCACAGCGGCACTTGCGGCGGCTGCGGCCGAGGGCTTGGAGGCGGCAGGGCTGGGCGGCGGGCTGGGGGATGCGGCCGCGGACGCGCTGCTGGCGGGGGTGGCGGCAGACAGGGCAGCGGCAGCAGCGGTGCTCGCTGCGAGCGGGCCCTCGGCGGCGGCTGCTCAGCGCGCGGAGGCCGCGCCGGCGGCGGCGGTGGAACCGCGCGCTGCGACTGAGCGGGCGGCGGCCGCTGCTGTGTCTGCGCACGACGCTGAGCTGGAGGCCCTGCTGCTTGGGGAGCACGGGCCCACCAGCCCCTCCAAGCAGCGCGCGCCACCAGGCGCCGAGCGCCTCGCGCCGCAGCAGGCGCATGCAGCCCCCGTGGCGGCGCTGGTGGCCGCAGCCGAGGCGGCGGCCCGCGCGGCCGCGGCGGCTGCCGCCTCGCAAGCGGGCGGCGCGTGGCCGGTCAAGTACCTCCGCGGCGCCTCGGCGGCGTCGCACGCGCGCAAGCTGGCACAGCAGGCGGCGGTGGCGGCGCAGCGGCACGCGCCGGAGCAGCTGGCGCACGAGCACCTGCTGCAGCAGCTCGCGTCGCACAGCCTGGAGCTGCAGGCGGGCGCCGTGCTCGTGCTCCATGCCCTCTACTTTGCTCAGCCCGGCCTGGAGGCGACCACCCTGATCGCCCAGGCCCAGGTGCCCCAGAAGCGACCCTCGACCGACGGCGGCGCCCAGGCCCGCCCCACCAGCCCGCGGCAGGGCGCTGCCACCGCCGCCGGCACAGAGACCAAAACCAAGGCCAAGGTCAAGATCTACCTGTCCACACAGCACCAGGAGGCGCTGCTGGCGCTGCTGCCGCGGCTGCAGGCCGCCGGCCTGCGCGACGCGGCGGCCGCCGCGCGCGCGCTGTGGGCGGCGCGGGCGTTTGCGCTGGGCTGCTCCCGCAAGCCCGCGGCGCTGCCGGCCGAGGCGGCGGGCGGGCCCGAGCGGCTGGCGGGCATGGGGCTGGCCAACTTGGGCGGCAACGCCGGTGAGCGGGGGTGCGGGCGGGGTGCAGGGCGGCCGCAGCGGGGCGCTGCTTGCGCCCTTCGGGGCTGGTGCCGGCCACCCTGCCCCACCTTTCCTGCTGCCTGCCTGGACTGTTTGCTGAGCCGCCTCGATGTGCCGCTCATGCCGGCTGGAGCAGACGTTTGACTGATCGAGGATCGATCAAGTGTTGGTGCGCTCGCCCTGCAGGCCTGCGCCTTGAGGAGCTGGCGGCCGAGCGTGAGGTGCGCTTCCACCTGGCCTCCACGCTGCCGGGACTCGGCACGGCCTACCTGGCGCCGCTGTACCAGGAGTACGAGGTAAGATGGGGGAGTGGGGTGGTGGCGGTGGTGGCGGCATGCGGGTATGTGTGGGTATGTGGATGGGGGGGGGGGAGTGCGGGGGGGTCCAGCGTGGGGTGGGGGGTGGGGGGTAATGGGGCAGCGCCAGGGAGGTTTTCGGTGGGCAGGAAAGGAAGGAGGTGGAGGAGGGCAAGGAAGCTGAACGGATGGAAGCTTTCCAGAGCGCCCCAGCTCCAGCGTGCACCCGCGCCGCCCGCCGCTCAGTGCCCCGCTGGTGCTCCTCCCGCCCCCGCCGCTGCAGGCGAGCCGTGAGCAGCTGTGGGCGCTGCTGGGCGAGGGCGGCCAGCGCCCCGAGTCGATCGCAGACCTGCGCCTGGGAGCGCTGCTGCACGAGCTGGTGGAGCTGAAGCATATTCATGCGAGTCCCATCTCTGTCGGCTCTCGCATCAATTGCGTCTCTTATCAACTTGAAGCATTGTTTGGATTTGAAGCACTGGGCTCCCAGGCGCCGCCCACGCGCCGCCGTGGGCCTGCCGCACCTGCCGTCGCGAGCCCCGCCGCGCCGCGCCCGCCGCTGTGCGCCCCGCGCCCTCGCTTGCTCGCCGGCCTTCAGGCCGTGCTCCCGCCCTGTGCACCCCCTCCTTCTGCACCCTGGCCCCGACCCCCATTCCCCGCCCTGTCCAGGTCATGTCCCTGTACAAGCGCGGCCGCCTCAGGGTCGCCGCCCCGGGGTCCCGCAAGCCCCGCGGCACCGAGGCCCCCGGCGGCGCCGCGCCGGGGGGCGCCGCGCCGGCCGGCGCGGAGCCGGGCGCCAGGCGCCGGGTCGTGCGCTTTTCTGCAGAGGAGTGGGCGGGGCCGCCGCTGACAAAGCGGCAGCAGGAAAAGAAGGAGCGCAAGGAGCGCAAGGCAGAGGAGCGGGCGCGGCGGCGGCGCGCGGCCGAGGCGCGGGCGGCCAAGAGCCGAGGCGACGCGGCGGGCCTGCAGGCGCGTGGCCATTTGGCTGGGGGGGGGGGGGACGGGGGCGCGGCGAGTTTGCAGGGGAAGGGCTGACGAGTGGCACTGACGTGAGGGCCTGCATGTCAAGCTGTCGAACTGCGCTGCCCCCGTTCTTTGCACTGAGCGCCACTCGAGCGCTGCGCTTGCCCTCCTGGCCCCTCGCTGCCCCTTGGGCCGCAGGCCGAGATCAGCGGGCTTGGCCCCGCAGCGGCCAGGGTGGTGCAGCGCGACGCGCGGCTGCGAGCCGAGATTGACCGCAGGCGAGGCCGCCGGCGCTGGTTGCCCTGCGCCGCAAGCCCGCCGCGCCGCGCTGTTGGCGTGTGGCGCTCCACTGGGCAGGATAGAGCCGATGCGTGCCTGCTGCCGCTCCCTTGCCCCTCCCATCGCGCAGGGCCCAGACGTGGCAGCACCTGATGGCAGGCGGCGGCCGCGGCGAGCCGCCGCCGCCTGTGCGCCTGCCTGCGCCGCAGCCCGATGTGGCGCCCGGCGCCGCCGCCGCCGAGCAGTGGAAGCCGCCAGAGGGCAGCTGGGATGAGGACATGCCGGAGCTGGAAGGCCTGCCCTCGCTTCCGTCGGGGTGGGGCACTTCGGCGCCCGTGGCGGCGCTGCGCCCGCGCGACTACACTCCCGGGCCCACCGACGCGCACGGCGGGGAGGCCACGGAGGCCACCGTGGAGCAGCGGGCGGCGCGGCGCGAGCCGGCGGGGCAGCGGCCGCGGCGCCGGCCGCCGCAGAGGAAGGCGCGGGAGCAGGGCGGACAGGCCGAGCAGGAGCAGGGCGACAAGGCGCAGCAGCCGGCAGCAGCCAACAGGCGGCGCAAGGCGCCTGCTGGGCAGGCGGGCGCCCAGGCACGGCCGGAGCAGCAGCAAGAGCAGGCTCCCGGGCCGGCAGGCGGCGCAGTGGCAGGCTCGGGCGGGCGCAAGCGGCAACGCCCCGCAGCGGCCAAGGCTGGGCGGGCGGGTGCAGAGCAGGGCACGGGCACACGGGCACCTCCAGCCAAGCGTGCCCGTGCCGGCAGGAAGGAGCCAGTCGCCGCAGCGGCTGCTGGGCCAACCGTGCCATCGCCGCCCGCAGCAGCAGCC
The DNA here is from genome assembly GCA_003063905.1 of Chlorella sp. A99. Classification (NCBI taxonomy): domain Eukaryota; kingdom Viridiplantae; phylum Chlorophyta; class Trebouxiophyceae; order Chlorellales; family Chlorellaceae; genus Chlorella; species Chlorella sp. A99. The sequence continues at coordinate 602,349 of PCFQ01000001.1, forward strand.
GAGGCCGAGGGCCCTGGCGCTGGTAGCCTGGCCGACCATCTGGCGCACTGCGCAGGCGGCGGCCCCGCGGCGCCCGCGGCCGCGCCGGCGCCGGCGTGGCAAGCCGCGCGGGCAGCTGTGCTTGCGGCGCAGGCGGAGGCAGAGGAGGAGGACTACGATGTTGAGGATGAAGGAGAGGGACCTGCTGGTCCAACAGGTGACGCCCAGCAGCAGCACGAGCAGCGACAGCTGGAACAGCGGGATGGAGGCCAGGGCGGCCGCCCGCGCTCCGAACCGCACGGCGCGGCGCCTGCCTCGCCGGCGGCGGCCGCGGCCGCGGCCACGCCGTCCGCGTCAGAGGCGGCAGCCACGCCGGCGCAGGGCGGAGGCGGGGAGAGCAGCATTGGCACAGAGGAAGGTCCCGCGGCACCTGCCCCAGAAGAGCGACAGCCAGAGCCGATGGCCATGGACACGGCTGCTCTGAAGGCGCTGGATGCGTTGGCAGACGATGTGCTTGCCCAGGCAGAGGCAGCGCTGGCCGACAGCGACAGCGACTGATCAGGGGCGCGTGCGGGGTGTGCAGCTAGAGCACTTGCCAGTCCTGTGCATGTGTGCACTGCGTTTGCTGGGGCGTGGTATTGGTGTGATGGGAGGTGCTGGCTCTGGCATTCCTGGGACCTTGGGGCGGTCGGGCCACATTCAAGTCAACATCACACTGGTCAGTAACAAGCCAAGCCAAGCAAATGAAAGCGCAAGTTGAAACGTGGCGCAGGCGTCCTGCGCGCGCCGGCAGCGTCTCGCGGCAGCGCCTCCGAAGGGACACCCGCCTTGGCTGCCGTGCTCGCCTCTGGGCTCACAGCTCGCCCTCCTCGGCCTCGGGGCCGCCGCCTGCCTCGTCTGCAGGGAGGAAGCAGGTGTGGGAGCTGATCAGCAATGGCAGGTTGGGGCAGCACTTGGGCAGGGGGTTGGCGCTGCAGAGCCGAGTGAGTGCTAGGGCACCTCCCACAGGCGCCACGCCCGCATCCCCGGTCTGCACCGCCGCCCACGCTCACCCCGGTGCCTGCTGCGGTGCCTGCTCCTGCTGCGGCTGCGGTCGCGGCTGCCGCTGCGCCGCCGCTCCTTGTCGTGCCTGGGAGGCGGCAGGCAGGGCAGGGGTGAGCAGGAGGCGGGGTGGCTAGGCGGGATCGAGTGGGCACACACCGCAAAGAGGCACCGGTACCAGAAAGGCAGCGCGTGGGGAGCTTAGAAGGCCAGGAGTAGAGGCGTGCCCCGGGGTAATGCATCCCAGACGCCCATGCAAAGGGCGGCCGGGTCTCAAGGCCCAGGCTGAGACAGGTGCTGTGCCCACGCCGAAACGGGCGGGGGGCGACGGGCAGCGCCCCCTGCCCCATCGTTGGTGGGGGTGCGCGGCGGCGGCGGCGGCCGTCCAACAGACCTCACCCGTTGGGCCAGTCCCTCTTAAGGGCCAGCCCCTCTGCTGCCCATGCACAGAAACGATCGCTGTTCAACGCAAAGACGCGGCGAAGAGCCCCAAAATCAGCTCACTTTTTCCTGTCCTTCTTGTGTTCCTTCTTGTGCTTCTTCTCCTTCTCCTCCTTGTGCCGCTTGCGGTCGCGCCGCCCCTCGGAGTCGGCGTCCGAGCCGGCGCCGCCCTCCTCCTCGCCGCGGCTGCGAGCGCGGGGGCGAGCCGACAGCAGCCGGCGTGGGGAGGTGCGACGACGACCGCCAACCGAAGAGGCCGGCCGCGCAGGCCGGCCGCCCCGCAGCATGGCGGACCGTCCCGCCGCGCGCCGTCCCCCCCCCCCCCCGCCGCAGTGGGCGCTCGCCAACATTGGCGCGCCCGCCGCCTGGGACACGGCTGCCGACTGGGTGTCGCGCGGCCTGGCCCCCGCCACCACCAAGGTCTGCGTCATCGACAGCGGCGTGGACGGCACCCACATCGACCTGGCGGGCACCCTGGGCGAGGACTTCAACGCCTGGGACCCCGCCTCCGCGCCCGTCGACACCAGCGGCCACGGTGCGCCGCGCGCAGGGACACGGGCGGGGGCCGGCACGAGAGGCGCGGGCGAGAGGGCGGGGCGCGTGACGGCGCACGTTGCAGCTCGCGCGCGGGGCTGACGTGCGCGTTCCCCGCTGCAGGCACGCACATCGCGGGCATCATTGCGGCAAACAGCAACAACGGGGTGGAGGTGGCAGGTGTGACCTGGGGCTCGCAGGTCTCCCTGCTCAGCTGCAAGGTGCGCGCGCGTGGCGAGGGGGCGGGTCTGCGGGGGGGCAGCAGCCCTGCGGTCGGGCCGCGCCCCTGTTGCGCCCCGCGCCCCCAGCGCCGACGCGCCTGCCGCCGGGGTACATACTTTCTTCCTTCCCGCAGTTCATCGGCCCCGACGGCTACGGCCTCACCAGCAAGGCGATCGCGTGCATGGACTGGTGCATCAGGTGCGGCCTTCTCGCAGGCAGCGAGCCTGTGCAGCGCGTTTGAGCACGGCCGGCTGGCGAGGATCGCGGCCGCGCGCTCTCGCGCCCCAGGCCGCCGACCCCACCCGCGTCCCCTGCCCCCGGCCCCCCTGCCATCCGCAGCCAGGGCGCCAAGGTCATCTCCGCCTCCTGGACGGGAGGCACGACTGACAACCCGCCCCTCCAGGACGCGATCAGCGCCGCCGGCGCCGCCGGCGCGCTCTTCGTCGTGGCCGCGGGTGAGGCACGCGCTGCTGTTTGGCGCCCGGCGCCTGTCCCGGCGCCCGGCGCGGCCCGGTGCGTGAGCGGGCGCGCCCCCCGCGGCGCCGCCCCGCTTCCGGTGCTCGACCGCCGCGCGCCCCCCGCCCGCAGGCAACCAGGGCTACGACCTTAGCCAGACAAACAGCTACCCCGCCATCTACTCGCGCACGATGCCGTTTGTGCTGACCGTTGCCGCCCACGACGACACCAACACCATTGCTTCGTTTTCCAACTACGACACATCCAGCGGTGAGCCCCGCGGTCCCTCGGCCGCCGGCTGGCTTGGAGGCTTGGAGCCTGTCGTGTGGCCACGCGGCCCCGCTCCCCGCCCGCCGCCCGCCCACCCGCCGACGCGCCGCGCGCGCCCCGCAGTCCAACTCTCCGCGCCCGGCGTCGACATCCTGTCCACCGTCCCCGGCGGCGAGGCCGCCTGGAGCGGCACCTCCATGGCCACGCCCTTTGCCTCTGCCGCGGCCGCCGTGCTCATCTCCCTGTCCGGCGGCAGGCTGACCGCCCAGCAGACGCGCGACGTCCTCACCAAGTCTGCCGTCCCCAGCGCCGGCCTCGCCGGCAAGTGCGGCAGCGGCGGCGCCCTCCGCCTCGACGTGGCGCTCGCCCGGCTGTCGGCCTCGGGGCTGGTCGCCATCGGCCCCGCGCCCGCCACCGCGCCCGCCGCCGCCGCCTCGCCGGCGCCCGCGACCACCGCGCCGGCCGCCGGCGCCCCCGGCGGCTCCACCACGCCGCCGTCGAGTGGCGGCGCCACCCCCAAGCCCTCCCCCAAGCCCTCCCCCAAGCCCGCGGCGGCCGCCGCCTACCGCACGATCACCACCTACGTTGCCTGCAAAAAGGGGAGCAGCACGAACTGCAAGCTGCGGTGCACCGTCGGCAGGGTGGCCGGCAAGGCGGTCAGGCGCTGCAGCTGGGTGCGCGCGGTCGTCAAAAAGGTTAAGCTGAATCGGCGGCTCCTGGCCACCGACCTGGCCTGGTAGCCCGACCGGTTGGCCCGGCCCGGCCTGCCGCCGGCGCACGCGCGCGCGCCGCCACGGCGAGTCGGGCCGCCAGAGAGCGCCCCTCTGCGCCGCGGCCGCACGCCCGCCCCGCCCCCACAGCCCGCTCCCGCACTTGCACTTGTTCCTGCCCCCTGTGCCCTCCCCCAGTTTTGATTCCGCAGCACACTGCATGCTTAATAGCCACAACAGGCCGCGAATTCCCTTTCCAAAACCAAGCACCACGCGAGCACTGACTTTGATTCCGCCTCCATCGCCGCCCGCCGCCCGCGCCCGTCTGTCGAAACCCTTACTACCACTTCATGCTCACATCGCCCGTCTGTCGAAACCCTTACTAACACTTAACACTTCATGCTCACGTCTCTTTTTCTTCCCCGCCGCACTGCGCGCGGCCAGCTGTCTGGCCCTGCGCCCCCTCGCGCCCCCCCTCCCCCCCCGCCCCCGCCCCCGCCCCCCCCCCCCCCCCCCCCCCCCCCCCCCCCCACCCCTCCCCCCCCGCTCCCCCCTTCCTGCCCCGCTGCTCTGTTCCACAACGCTGAGTGTAAGTATGCCCGTTCACCTCCTTCGACGGCTGGGAAGGAAAGCCAGCGGCGCCGCCGACGGCAGCGCCGGCTTGCTCCCCGTGCACGAGTGGCGTGGAGGAAAGCGCGTGCGGCAGCGCCCCGCCCCGCAGCTCAGCACGTGCCGCCGCCTGCGTGCACCCTGCGTGTGCCCTGCTGTTCTGCGCGCTTGCGAACACTCACATTGCATCATGAAGCAATGCACGAGCATCCGAGATGGCAGTTTGGAAGGGGCATGGCCGTGTCAGGGTGCGGCGGCGGACGGCGACGGTGGCGGGGAAGGGCCGACGGCGCTCCCTCGTCTGTGCTGCTCTCCTGGTACATTACGGATGCACTGCATTCGGCGCAGGCTGCGCATTGACCGACAGACGTGCGCTCGGGGCGCCGCAGACCAAAAACACAGAGGAGGACAGGCAAAAGGTGGGAGGGGTGACAGGCGGGCGTGCTGAGCGCAGCAGGGCAGGGCCTGCCACGCATCCTGCATGGCAGCAGGCCTGCGTGGCAGCGCGCCTAGGCGCGCGTCATGAAATCGAGTTCTGGAATTCAAACAGTGGTTCGAAACAGAGACGCTCCTCTGGCGGTGCGGCATGAGCCGTCGGGGGTGGGCAGCGCCGCCCCTCACAGCATCCGGAGCGTTGCCGGGTCCACCGCTGGAAGCAGGGCGGCAGTGGGGCAGGGGCGGGTGGAAAGATCCGGAGCAGGGGCAGCGGCGCGGCGGCTGCGCCCAGTCAGAGTAGCAGAGTGTGGGAGATCTCCATCTAGATGCCCCGCGCCGAATCCCTAGCAGTCCAGCCTGTGTCTGCTCCTGCGCCCTTGCCGCCGCCCCGGCTCACCCGGCGCGTCCTTCTTTCCAAAGAAGCCCCCTGCAGGTCACAGCGTGCAAAGCGCAAGGCCGCGCGTATGCTCGGGCGCCGGCAGGCAGCGCACACGCTCCGCCAGGCCGCCGCATGCTGCAGGCCCCCCGCCCCTCCTCCTTAGCCTGCTCCTCCCCACCAATCTTGGCCAGGAGGTTGCGGTGGTCGAGCGCCGCTGACCAGAGGGGCTCCAGCCCCGGGTCGGCCGCCTCGCCCTGCTGCGGCGCGCCGCCGGTGCCGCTGACAGAGATGTTGACGGCACCCTGGGGGAGGCAGAGGCGTCGGGGAGGCGGTGCGGTGCGTAGGAGGGAGGGTGAGGGCGGGGGCGGCAGGGCGGACCCGGCAGCTTGCCGCGCCGGCCCGCCAGCCGGGCGACGCCCCGTTGACCGCGCGACAGCGTGCTGCCGCAAAACAGGAGCCCAATCAACCAGCCCAACCAAAGCAGCCAGAGCGCCAATCCAGCAGCCCATCAACCAAGCCATCGCCCACGCAATCAGACCAGTGCTCGCATGTGTGGCACCTTCCCCATTGACGTTGTTTGTTTTCGAGTCAAACAAAATTGAATAAACAAAAAGCGGCGTCTCTCGCTCGCCTGGTTGTAGTGCACCTTGCCGGTGCCCGAGGAGCGGCCCTGGATCTTCACAGCGGGGGTGGCCGCCTTGACCGTCACCGACCCCGTGCCCGACAGGTTGACGCTCGCCTCCTTGGACACCTGCAGGTGGCAAGCAGCGACGCAGCTGCAACTGGCAACTTGCAACTTGGCAAGCAGCGACGCAGCTGCAATTCCGGCGCGGTCGCAACCGTGACGTCGCGACTCTGGCGAGCGACAGCGAGCGACGCGGGCCGACGCGGGTCGACGCGGGGGCGGCGGCGTGGCAGCGGGCGCGGCGGCGGGCATGGCGGCGGCCGCACGCGCAGTGCGGCGTGGCACGGCGGCCGTGCGCCAGGCTCTGGACTCCAGCCCAGCCATCACACACCCAACAATTGGCTCTCCCTGGCCCTCCGGGGCCCGCCCTCGGGCGCAGCGCTGCTGATCAGCAACAGCTCATGAGCCGCTGCCGCACCCAGCCGCGGCGCGAGAGGCCGGGCGGCGCGCAGCGCCCCGGGCCCCCCCAGCCAGCCAGCCAGCCAGCCAGCCAGCCACACGCGCGCTCACCTCTCAGAGTCTCCCCCACACAGCCCGACAGTCCAACACACCACACACGCCAAGCACTTGCTTCACCTCTGCCACGTACAGGCTGCCTGTGCCGGTGAGCGTCAGTGCGGCGCTGCCAATCGCGCCGGTCACAGAGGAGGAGCCGCTCCTGGCAAGCAAAGGAGAGGAAACAAACAAGATTGCCATCAGGAGGCGATGGAGAGGGGGCGGGGAGGGAGGGCCGCGCCGCTGCGCCGCGCCGCTGCGCCGCCGCGCCGCTACGTGGCGCACGCCAGCGGGCGCCGCCGCGCCGCTCCCGCCGCCCCGAAGCCCACGCACAACCGAGCGCTCGCGCGTTCGCTCGGCCCCACCCGGAGTGATGCAGGGAGACAGAGTCGGCCCTGACATCCTTTGCCACCAGCAGCCCAGAGCCGGAGAACACCAGCTCGAGCGCGGTGGCAGAGAAGCCGGGGGCAACCACCGTCGCGCCTGAGCCGCGGTGCGACACCGCCTGCGCGGAGGGGCGCGCGCGGGCACGGGCGCGGGCGCGTGGGCCGGTGCGCGGGGGCGCGCGCGGGGGCTGCGGCGGCGCGCGGCGCAGCAGGCAGGGGCCGGCCAGAGGCGTGCGCCAGGCAGGCAGCCGCCGGCGCGCCCGCCTGGTCCCTGCGCGCAAGTCTCCGCGCGTAGGTCCCCCGCGCGCCTGCAGGGTGGACCCCGGAAGTGACACAGTGACCTTGATCGCAGATTTTGACGTGAACTCCCCTTCGGTGTCCAGAACCAGCTTGCCGGCATCGACCTGCGGCTCAGCAAACCAGAGCAGGCGAGCGATCCGTAGGCCGGCGCGTCGAGAGGCGCGCCGGCCTGCTGCCCCGCGCGCCTGCCCGCCGCCGACGGCGGCGCGGCGCGGCGCCCGGCCTGCCGGGGGACGCGCGCGGGGGGAGGGTCGCGCCGGCGCCGCAGCCCAGAGCGCGGATCGGCGCGTGTGCCTGGGCGCGGAGGGCAGAGACGACCGCCGGCTCGGCCTCCACATTGATGCTGTGGCCCGAGGTCGAGGGCGCAATCTTGACGCTGAACGGGGTGTTGAGCGCCACCGAGGTGAACGGCGCGAGGTTGGAGGCGCCCGCGGGGACCGACATCGTTGGGCGACGCGCGTGGGAGTGGCGGGCGGGCGGCGGCAGGTCCTGCGATCGGGGGCCAAGCGCGCCAGTCGCGACCCGTGAGTTTCAGGACTGGGCCTGAGGGCCTGATGAGCGCGCCGAGGCTTGGAGCGTTACGCGCCAGCAGAGCACACTTCCACCCTTCGCCTTCGAGAGTGCGCAGGTGCTGCGATCAAGTGGTCTCTGAACGGCGACGAAGACCCTGGGCGTGATCGAGCTGCTGTGGCTGCCGACCTGGCACTGGACAGCGGTCCCGCCGCTCACCCCGAGAGCGCCGGCTCTATGAGGGTTGCAAGCGCGTCGACCAGAGGGTTGTCAATTCAAATTCTCCGTGCATCTGTCAGCTGCGATTAACACTCCCAGTCCCATGGAGCCAGCCAGATGTGCAAGCCTGGGGAAGTCCGCCACCCCTGCCGTCGTGTCGGCACGGCGGTGCAGCAGTCGCGACGCGGCGTGCGCCACCAGTCGCACGGAACTTGATTCATCTTTGATAGCTAGCAGCAGGGGCTTCTGAGACCTCCCAGCGAGGCTGCGGACGCAGCGAGACCAGGCGGTTGACCCCACCGGTCCAGTGGGCAGTCGCGGCGGGGGGCAGTGGCGAGTCATGTTCCTTCGAGTCTGCCTGATTCACCTCCGTTCGACTGGCAATCCGAAGCAGATACCGGCGCTTCAAGAGTCTCTGCGCCGTCTTTACTTTGCTTAATTTGCAGCCCGCTGGTCATCGCGCTATACTCTTCGTGCTCCTCGGCTGTCCCGGCTCCACGCGCGGCATTTCTCGTGCAAGCAGCTGTCTGCAGCTGACCAGCTCCTAGGCTGGTGACAGGCTTTACGGCCGCGGAAACAGCTTTCAGAGCGACCAGGACCGCTCCCGCAGCGCGGCACGTGGTCCGCCCGCCGCTCGCCCGCCCACCCGCCTGCCGGCCTCCGCTCGCCCCCATGGACGGCGCCGCCAGCCCAGCGTCCTCGCAGGTGGTGACTGGTGCAGCAGCAACCCTGCACACTGCGTAAGAAGCACAGCACTGAGAGTCTGTTCGGGAGCGCCGCGCCTCGCAGGGGCGCCCTGCATCTTCGGCCGAGTTCAACCCGGAGCGGATTCAGGTTGGGCAGGCGCATGCTTGGGCGCGGCAGCAGCACAGTGGCGGGGCTGAGAGTGCAGAACGCGGCGCGCCGCTGCCGCACCCGGGGCACAGCAAGCTCGCCCCTGCGCCCTAATTTGTTGCTGATGTGTGTGCAGGAGATGCACGAGACGAAGCAGGAGCTGATCCTCAAGGTGCAGGGGCTCAAGAAGGACCTACAGGCGCGGCTGCCGAAGCGGGGGACGGGCCGCGCGCTGCCCGACGTGCCCTGGCAGCCTTGCTTCATGGGGCGCTGCAGGCGTGGCAAGCGCAAGCCCGTGGGCCCCGACCCCACCCACCCACCTGGTGAGTGACCCCTCCGCCCCTCACACATGCAGGACTGGCGCACTCGCATGGACGGGCAGGTCAAACAGTACCGGGCCGAGCTGGGGGACCTGCAGGTGGGGCCAGCTGGGCAGGCGCTGCCGGGGCTTGGGCACGCGTCTGCGGCCCCCGCGCGCACGGGCGTGGCGCACAACAGCCTGCGTGGACCCTCCCGCCCCTGCCGCCGCCCATCGCCCCCAGGCCACGCTCACGGCAGAAATGGGCAGCCTGCGCAGCGGGCTGCAGGACATGAATGCGCGCATCAGGAAGCAGCTGGACAGCAACTCTGAGCTGGTCCGCAGCATGCAGGCGCGCGGCGACCCGCCGACGCGGCAGATTGCGGCGGCGGTGCTGGCGCCGCCGCCGCCGCCACCGCGGGCGCTGCCGCACTGCCCCGCCTGAGCGCCTTGACTACCCCGTACGTATGCTGTGGCCGATGCTGTGGCAGTGCTATGCCTCTTCTCTCGCTTGAGCCTATCCACCCATTGATGCCAGAGTGGCGGGGCATGGCATGCATGGCACGGCATAGGGTATCAGCACTCAGATGCGCGTTTTAGGGCCTCCCTTTTAGCCCAATCGTTCGGCGACAGCCTCCGAGAGGGTTGCGAGCGAATTTCGTGCGGACTCAAATTTGATTTGGCCGGTGTGTGTCTGGTCTGAACCTGCTCGAATAAGGTCTCTGGGGGCAAAGGAGCGTGAAAACAGCTCTTAATAGTGTTGATGGGCTTCCAGTAGATGTACTGGACGGGGGTCTTCCCTCCCGCGGCCCCCCAGGCGCAGCTGGGTTGAAGTTGCACTTGCCGTGGTATCTGGAGCCTTTAAGCAGCTGTCGTCATTTTTTTCCGAGACGTGTGCCCGAAACTCGATCCAGCGCTGGTATCACGCTCTGCATACCTCCCATTGTGACTACAGAGGTGCATAGCCCGGGCGTGAGCCATTCGGCCTTGAAGCCTTCGACTTCGACCCCCTAGTCGGTTCCATCAAGAGCGCTGTAAGCCGCGGCGCCCTAGGGAGCTCGATGGCAGACCTGGGTGTGCGATTCGCATGCATGGCGACCGTCATATGACGGGCCGCCATGGTTTGCCACGGGCCGTTGGTGTCGCCCACTGGGCGGTGGACGCGCGCACGCTCGCAGGACGCTTTGCTACAACCTCTCGAGCTCCCACGCACCCAGTCATGGCAGGCGGCGGAGCGGCACCAATTGGCGCGGCGGGTGAGTTAATTGCATATACCTTGCGTCTCGGCGGCGCCGCGCCGCCCGCCCGCCGCCCGCTCACGCCCCGCGTGCACACGGAGCTGCTGCTCTGCGCCTCCACTGCAGGCCGCGCTGAGGAGTACAAGGGAACGCTGACTTGGTACGTCATCTTCGTCGCGATTGTGGCTGCGTCCGGCGGTCTGCTGTTTGGATACGATCTTGGTGAGCTCAAGCTCGAGCGCCCGCCCCCCGCACTCCTGCTTGCGCATGCGTGCACCGGTGCAGGCAGAGGCAAGGGTACCCTTGCCTCTGCGCCTGCATAGGCCCTCTTGCGCCCGTTCCCGGGCACCAGAGCCAGCGCCTCGCCGTGCCACCAGTCGCGCCCCTGCCCCCGGAGCGCCGGCGCTCGCTCTGCCCGCGGGCGCGCCCCGCCGTCGACCGCCGCCGCCCCGCCGTCGACCGCCGCCGCCCCGCCGTCGACCGCCGCCGCCCCGCCGCCGGCCGTGCTCCTGCGCACCACGCAGCTCTCCCACCAAGCCAGGCACATTGCTGACTCTGTCTTTCAATCTGCCCCCCTGTCCTCAGGCGTCACTGGCGGCGTCGAGTCGATGGACTCTTTCCTCAGCCGTGAGTGCTGAACAGCCTAGCAGCGCAGCCCTTCTGGTTTGGCCGCCTGCCCGCGCGGGCAGCGCCCGCCGCCCCGGGGCGGCGGGCGGCGCGCATCCGTGCATGGCGCGGGGACCTGCAGATCCCCGCGGCAGAGGCGGCGCCTCTGCTGCCCCCCCCCCCGCCGCCCCCCGCCCGTGGGTCTTTCTTCACCCACCCCCCTCCGGCCCCCCGCCCGCCGCGCCCCCGTGCGCCGCCCCCGCCCCGCCCGCCGCGCCCCCATGCGCCGCGCCCGCCATGCGCCGCGCCCGCCATGCCCACCCCACCACCTTGCTGCGCCCCTGCTTTGCTTTGCAATCTCAGAGTTCTTCCCATCGATCTATGAGGAGAAGCAGGCGGACTCCAACAACTACTCGCCCTACTGGTGGGGAGGGGCAGAGGGTGGGGCGGCGAGGGGCCAGGCAAAGAGGAGACCGTGCGCGGCTGCCGCAGTGCGCTGCACGCTTGCAACTGCCCCCCCGCCGCCCCGCGCCCCTCCCCCGCCGCCCTTGCTCTCTCTCCTCCGCCGGCCCCTCTCCCCCTCGCGCAGCCAACGTCCTTGCTTCTGCCCCCCCCCCCCCCCCCCCCCC
>PCFQ01000001.1:628320-649539 GCA_003063905.1 Chlorella sp. A99
GGGGGGGGGGCGGGGCGGAGAGCCGCACACGGGCGCCGCACTGCACAGGACAGGGGAGGCCCAGTCGTCCACTCTGCTTCTCGCCCTCCATGCTAGCACCGGCCGCGACTGCCCCGCCCCCTCACCGCGCCCATGCCCTGCAGGTGTCTGGGAAGGAGTTCGTGCAGCACTTTGACGCCGCCCTGAAGCCCCGCATGAGGCGAGCTGGGGAGCCGCGAGCTGCACGAGCTGCCCATGCAAGGGGAAAGACGCGGCAGCGGCACATGGCCGCGGATGGCGGCGAGTTAACGGCAACGTGCAGGAAGCGACGCGCTGCCAGGGCGCAACACGCCTGGGTCCAGGAAGTCAACGCCTGCCCCTCAACTGTTGTCCACAGGGACGAGGAGTCGGCGCTGGAAGAGCTCCGCGCTTTCTTCGCGCACCGGCCACTGGCCAAGGGCAGCGAGGTGGTCCTGCTCTGGGCGCTGGGGCACGGGCTGGAGGTGGCGGCCTGCCCGGCCGGCGCCGCCGCCGACTCCTGCGCCGCGGTGAGCGCCCCGGGCGGCAGGCGCGGCACAGGGGGGTGCCGGGCGGCGGCCGCCCTTCTTCCCACACACTTGCTGGGGGCCTGCAACTTGCACAGGCCGGCGCGCGCCAGCCCTCGAGCCGCAGCCGAGCCTCCTGCTGCGTGTCCCCTCCCTCCCGTTCCCTGCCCAGGGACCTGCGCAGCTGCGCGTGCAGAGCGTGCGCCTGGCCCAAGCGGTGTTTGACAACTATCTCGGCAGCAGCTCGCCCGCCCCCCAGGCGCGGAGGGCGTGGGTGGCCGCGCTGCGCGAGCTGCTGGGGGCCGACCCTTCCGGCAGACGGGGGTGACTGAACGTGAGGGTGGCGGTGGCGCCCGCGCCCCGCCTGCTACGCGTGGCGTCTTTGGAGTGAATGTGCATCACAAGTGTTTGAGCGTGTTGCAAAATCAGGCAGGGTAGATTTTTAAACAAGCAAACAATGCTGGCACATACACACACGCACAGGACACAGCTGCAACAAGTGATGGCCCACAGCTGCACTCCCACGCGACACCTCACGGACGCTCCTTCCCTCCTAGCGCCCGCCGCCGCCCGCCGCCTCTGGCCGCGCTGCGGCGGGCGGGGGGGGCGGCAGACGCCCCAACTCGGCGGCACGACGAGCGGCTGGTTGCGCTCAACGTCAGGGCATGCGCGCCACGCATCTTGCCTGGCACTGCACCCTAGGCAGCGATGCGCTGGTACAGGTCCACGTAGCTCCTGGCTGCCTGGTCCCAGCTCCAGCGACTGCTGTCCCGCATCACCTGCGTGCGTGCGCCGGGGAGTGCAGGCGCGCAGGTGTGCCTGGAAACGTACGCACGAGAGGCGTGCAGCCGGCCTTCCATGAGCTGACGCCGCGCCACATCCACCCTCCCTCACACCGCCGCCGTGCGTGACGCCTCGCCCGCTGTCCTCGCCCCGCCTGCCACTGCCCCACGCCGCCACCCACCTGCGTGCTCAGCTGCTGCCAGGCCTCTGGCCGCTGGCCGTACATGTCGAAAGCGCGGTCGAGGGCAGAGAAGAGGGAGCCGGCATCAATGCCCTCAAACACAAAGCCGTTGGGCGCCATGTCGCCGTTGCCCTGCGGCACGGCGGGGCGTCGAGGAGGGCGGCGCGAAGCAGGTGGGCGGCACGCGTGGGCGGGAAGCGTCGCTGCTCGTTTCCAGCAGCCTGGAGAGAAGTGTGCTGGACACCGCCCAATGAGCCACGCAATGCTGAGTAATTGCCACACGATCTGTGTTAGTCGTGCGCCAGCGCGCCTGCGCTTGGTCCACATCCTTGACAGTGTCTGCCAGGCCGCCAGTGGCGCGCACCACCGGGATCGCGCCGTACCGCAGCGCGATCATCTGCATGGTATGGTATGGGAGGCGTGCATGGTATGGAAGGCACGCGCACATGGCATGGGAGACGCGCGGCGCGGACCATGCACGCGCCGCGCGGGGCGGCGAGGTCGGGCGGAGGGCGGCAGCGGCCGGCGGAGGGCACGGGGCCGTGGGCCCCGACGTCACTGCGCCCTCCGACGCGCCTGCGTGAGGCCGCAGGGCTCGAACATGGAGGGCACGAGGAAGATGTCGGCGGCCGCATAGATGAGGTGGGAGAGGGCCTCGGAGTAGAGGAACTTGAGCTGGACGTTGGGGTTGTCGCTGCGGTGCGGGTGGGGGCCGGGGGTGGGGTGGGGGTGGTGGAGCGGTGTGTGAATGGGTGGGGGGTGGGGTGGTGTGTGGGGGTGGGGTGGGGTGGGGTGGGGGGTGGGAGGGGCATGCATGCGTGTGGTGGTGGTGGGGGCCCAGCATGGCAAGCGGCGTGCGGTGGCGAAGCAAGCTACGACGTGCCGCATGTCGGGGAGGGGCGCTGTGGCGCTGGAGGGGCGGGAGGGACAGCATGCCCGCGGCGCGGCACAGCGGGTGGTGCAGCCCCGTACCTGTACTGGTGTGCCGCCAGGTTCCGCAGCCCGCCATCCGCGTGCCCCGTGCCCAGCAGCACAAACTGGCCGCCCGCCTCCACCGTGCGGTGCACCGCCGCCTGCGTGGCAGCAGCGGCCGAGCCGTCGGGCCAGTGAGCCCCACTTGCACGCAAGTGCTCGAGAGTGCTTGCCAGCGCACGAGCTGCACCAGGCCACAGGCGCTGGGCCGTTGCGCACCAGCCGCCCACCAGCAGGCCAGCCGGCCCCTGCCCGAGCAGCACTCTCCCAGCAGCTGGAGACGTGGCACAGCGCGGGTAGGCTGGGCCAGACCAGAGGCGCCCGCCTCCATAGGCTTCCCACGCAAAACAAAGAAATTGAGCAACGGAGAAAGAGAGGCTTGCCTCTATGAGGTGGATGCCCTTCTGCGGCACCAGCCGGCTGATCACCGCAACCAGCGGCCTGCTGGGATCCTCCGGCATGCCCAGACCCCGCTGCAGGAAGCGCTTGCACAGCGCCTTGCCCTGCGGCGCGGGGGGGAGGGGCGCGGCAGGGCGCCGGGGCGTCGGCACGCCCGCGGAGGGCGGCGCGGCTTTGCACGCCGCCCGCGCGCGCCGGCGCCCCCGCCTCCCTCCCTCGGACCGGCGCGTGCGCGCACGCAGCCCGTGCGAACTCGCCGCCCCGCCGCGCCGGCCCGCGTCAAGCAGACGTCAGTGCATGCGTCATCTCCCGGGCCTAGCCTGCGGCATGTCGGCGCTGAAGCAGGCGGGGAGCAGGGGGTCGGTGGCCGGGTCCCAGCTGCCGGTGTCGATGCCGTTGAGGATGCCAGAGTACTTGGCGGCCACCTCGGGCCGCGCCAGCGTCGAGCGCAGCCAGCCGGCGGCGCCTGCCGAGGGGGCGGGGGCGGGGGACGAGGGGGGCCGCGGGGTCGGCACGGACCCTTGGCAGGCGTGGCTTGGCCGCCGCCGGGCTCGGGGCCGAGCTGTAGGAGCAGCTGGCACGCCCTGGGGGCCCCTATCCTCACCGCCGTGCAGTGTCTCAGTGGCGTAGTTGGGCGAGACGGTGGTCACGACATTTGAATATACGATCCCGCCCTTGAGCAGGCAGAGGCGCTCGGGGTTGTGCCCTGGCGGGGCGGGCAGCGGGGAGGGGCGGGGTCGAGGGGCGGGCGGGGCGGCAGCGCGTGTCGGATCGATGCGCGGCCAGGCGGGAGGGGCCTGCGCGCGCGCCGCGGGCGCCTGCGGCTGCCGCGGCGCACTCGCAGCCACCGTGCCACCGGCACGCCTGTTCGGCTGCACCAGCAGTCGACAACCAAGAGCAAGCAGCAGCGCACCTATCGTGCGCTCGTCCAGTGCCTTGTCCACCTGGCTGAACGCCTCGCCGGGGACGCCCGTGGCTGCGTGCGTGTCAGAATGCCGATGTGTGTCGATTGGCTCGCCCTTGGTCGCCGATTGCGTTGATTGCGGGCAGGGAGGCGCCGAGGCGCGGGGCGGCAGCAACCCCGCGGCCGCGGCCGCGCGGTCCCCACACCAAGGCGAAGCGCCTCACCTGCAAACTCATCCTGCCGGCACTCGCCGGACGAGTCCATATTGCTGCAGGGGGCACGCGGGCGCGTGCGGGAGTCGCGGCGGGGGTGAGGCAGGGACAGGCAGAGCCCGAGGAGCAAACAGCGGTCGCTGAAGCGTGCATGCACGCGTCGCTTCAGGCAGGCGGGCGCTCACTGGATGGTCAGCATGAGGCGGCTGCGGGGGAAGTCGCCGTTGAAGGCCTGGAGGAAAGAATACGAGGGGAGGAAAGAAGAGGAGGGGGCATGCACAGGGTCAGGGTGGGAGAGGACAAGCGCCAGTGCATGGGGCTCCACAGCTGTGCACGGCCCCGGCCCTGCCCGCCCGTGCAACTGCACCTTACAAAACAGGGAGCCAGCCTCCAAGGAGGCGCGCCCCGGAGCCTCGCCCCCGTGCCCCCACCCCGCGCGCCCTGGAGGCGCGCCCCAGCCCCCCCACACCCCCGCCCCCAAGCCACGCGCGCTCCCCCTCCCCCTGCCCCGCCCGCCGCGCTTCGCTTTCCACCGCCGCACCGCCGCACCTCCCAGAAGAGCATGGGGATGGCCGAAGCCTGCCACTCGTGCACGTGCAGCACGTCGGGCTGGCGGCCGCTGCGCTTCAGGTACTCGAGCACCGCCCGGCTCCAGTAGAGGTACGCCTCCGCCTCGTTGTAGCCGCCCGCCTGCGCGGGAGCAGGGCCAGGGGCCCCCGGCCCGGGGTCGAGGGGGAGGGGGTGGGCAGGGGGCAGGGCAGGAGGAGGGGGAGGGGGCGGCGTGGGCGGGCAGAGGGGCGGGCCGCGGCGCGCGGCCGCGCCGGCGGCGGCGGCGGCGCCGGGCGGCCTCCGCGACGTCAGCGGCGCCGGAAGCGTCGGCGACCCATCCACGGATGGAAAGGATGCGCCGCTGCTCAGATGGATGCACTCACGTAGATGCGCCCGCCTTTGAACAGGTTGCTGCCGGTGTCCCCCCAGTCGGGGCGCAGGAGGATCACGGGGCAGCTGTCGATCTTGCCTGTGGCGGCCGGGCCAGCGTGGGGAGGGGCGCGAGCCGGTGGCGTGGCGTGGTGCGGCGCGGCGCGGCGCGGCGCGGCGACGCAGCGGGCCGTGCACTGTGACACAATCCGGTGCGGGCTGGAATGGAGTGTCAGGCCTCTGTCACCGCCGCCATCCGCGCGCGCACCTGTCCACGCCTGGGTGCGCAGCGTGCCCCACTCAAAGCGCCCGTCCCAGACGCGCGCCTGCGCAGGGGGGCGCGCAAGCCCGGGTCGGGCGCCCGCTGCGCCGCCGCCCTGGCAGCACCAGGCGTTCACTCCGCCACCGCAGCTGCGAGGCTCGCCACTCCCAAAACAAAGACACCTCCTCACCTTGGGGCAGTCAAACCGCAGCTGCGAGGCTCGCCACTCCCAAAAACAAAGACGCCTCCTCACCTTGGGGCAGTCAAAGTCCCACTCGTGCTTCAACTCCTGCACGTGCTCCTCGGTGAGAAACTCGTAGAAGGGGAGGAAGACCTCCACCTGCAACGCTTTATTGAATTGCATCGAAACATTAATACATGAATGCATGTATCGATAGTTGATGCAGACGAGCATCAGAGGAGCTCCGCGGCTCCAGCAGCAGCATCAGAGCGGCGGCGCGCGCGCTCGGCGACTTATTGCTGCTCCCACCCGGCGACCCAGCCCCAGCCCCGCGGCGCCCCGCCCGCCGCCCGCAGCACGCACCTTGTGCCCCCGCGCGAGGCACGCCTTGGCCAGCCCGGTCACCACGTCCCCCAGGCCGCCGACCTTGGCCACCGGCGCCATCTCCGCCGTCACGTGCGCCACGTACAGCTGCCGCCCGTCGCGCTCGCCGCCGCCCAGCTGCGCGGGCGGGCCGACCGGCAGCGGCGTGTCGCGTGTGGGCCGCTCCCAGAACGCCCCCTCCTCCGCCTCAGGCCACCGGATGCCTGCCTCCAGCGCGGCCGGGGTGGGCCGCACTGCGCCTCCCAGCGCAGGCGCGGCAGCGGCCGCCGCGGCGGCTGCGGGGCCCTCGGCGGGGAGCTGCTGCGCCAGCCCAAACGCCACTTCCTCTGGCGGGCAGCCCTGGAAGCGTGCCAGCGCCTCCCTCAGGCTCTCGTTCTCGGCTCGTAGGCGCTCCACCTCTGCCGCAAGCTCCACTGTCTGGGCAGCCTTGCTGCCCGCGCGCGTGCGGGAGCCCGCGCGCTTGCCGGGCGCCGCCTTGCCGCCCGCGCCCGCCCGCGGCGTCGCGCGCCCGCGCGGGGCCTGTCCGCTGCTGCCCTGCGCAGCGCTACCACACCGAACCTGCAATGCCCACAGAGTGTGAGATCGCTGCCAAAACGAGCCGAGGAGGTCCCGCGGCCACCCCCACCCGCAGATCGCCAATCGGACCTGCAACCGCGAATGCGCCGGCATGGCAGGCCCGGGCGACGTCCTGGTCACGCGCAGCATCGCGATGGAGTCCAATTCGCTTGCCAGCAGCGCTCAGCGCATCCCTCCCGCACGCGCGGCTGTGTAAGAGGTCTGGATGGCACCTGACAGAAGAAGGGTTGTCAGGAAAGGCAATACAGCACCGATTAGGGAGTGGGTAAGGTAGTGCCCGCCCTTCCCCGCTGCGTCGGGCACCAGCTGATTCAGCTCCCCATCCGGCAGCAGCCCTAATCATTAATTTGAAGGAAGACACAGCTGGCAACACCCAGGGAGTGCACTGAAACGCTGCGACCAGGCACAAACGACGCCGCCCCCGCCTCGGGCGGGCGGGGAGGGCATGGAAACAGCACGACGAACGAACAAACGAAGCACTAGCGAGCCGACGCAAATGAAATGGGAACGAAAACGCTACAGGCAGCCCGGGGGCCACAGTCAGTCACAATACACAGAGCAAGTGTACAAAACTGCGCCTAGCGCGGCACCACGCTGCGACACCGGCCATCTGGCCACAGCCGGCCAACCAAAATGGGGGCCAAAATCGGGGCGCCCTGAGCGGCGCCCCCCACGTGCGCGCTCACTGCCGCTCCTGCGCCACCTGCGCCGCCTGAGCCTCGTGCAATTCGGCCGAGGAGGCGGAGAGCCCGCGCTCGAGCGCTGTGAGGCGGTCAGCGAGCACCTCGTCCTCCAGCGAGTCCTCTGCCAGCTGCCTGGACAGCAGCGCCAGCGACTGCAGCACGTGCAGTGCGTCGTCCTCGCCCTGCTCCTCGCCGGACAGCTGCCCCTCGTCCCCGGCGCCCCCGCCGTGCGCGACGGCAGCGTCGAGCTCCGGCCGCGCCTCCGCCGCGGCCGCCACGTCGGCGTCTGAGCTGTCCACGTCCTCGCCAAACGAGTCCATCAGCTCCCGGATGCTCAGGATGTCGTCTGCCAGCTGCTCCAGCTCCGCCCGCGTCTCCGCCAGCTCCGTCTGTCGCAGCACGGCAGGCGGGCGGGCGGGGCAGGTCGGCGCACGAGGAGGCGGCACGAGAAGAGGCAGCGGGCAGCGGGCAGCGCGGTGGTGCCAGCACTGCGGCACGCCAGCGCCACTGCCCCCACCTGGCTCTGCGTCAGTTCCGTCCGCAGCGCCGAGCGCTGCTGCACCGACAGGCTGAGCTGCTGGTAGGCCTCCACCAGCTCTGCACACATTGCATCCACGTCACCGGGCAACACCGCGTGTCAGCAAGCGCTGCCAACCGCCGCAGGCAGGCGCGCCGCAGGGGCGCGCGGCACAGCGGCGCGCCGCTTGCTGGCGGCCACCCCGGGCGGCGGACCGGGGCTGCAGGCGACCGCGCGCGCGGCACACAGACCTGCGTCCTTGGCCACCAGAGCCATCTTGCTCTCGAGAGCGTCCGCCCGCGCCGCCTTGAGCTTGGAGTCACGCTCAGCCAGCGTCGCCTCTAGCTCCTCCACCTCCCGCTCCTTCTTGCTGCGGCGCGGCAGGAGCAGGGGGCACCGGCGTGGGTGACACGGCACGACGACGCGCGGGCGCAGCGAGCAGGGGTGAGAGCAGGCGGCGAGGCCCGGCGGGTGCGCGCAGGTGCGGTGCGCCGCTGCGTATGCGAAACTCACACGAGCGCCGCCCGCGTTTCCCGCAGCTCGAGCGCCTGCTGCTTGACCTGCGCCTGCGTGAGGCTCAGCTCCGCCTGCAGCGCCTTGGTGCTGCTCGACTGCACCGCCACCACCTGCTGCAGCTGCCTGGGCAGAAGGCCGCCACTCGCGCCGTTGGGCTCCTTGACCGCCAGCGCGCCGGGCGCCGAGGCAGCCGCGGCCACTGCCGGCGCGGCGGCGGGGGCATCAGGCTCGGGCACCACACGTCTCGCGGGCGGCGAGGCGGCGGGCGCGGGCCGCAAGTCGGCAACCAGCATCTCCTTTTGCTTCTGCCGCTGCCCTCCGCTCCTGCCGCTGCCCCCTGGGACTGCCTGTGCCACCGCCGCGCGTGGACGGCATCTTGGGGCACCGCAAGGGGGCCGCTCCAGCACGCCGCGGGCCGCCATCACCAAGGAGATCCCCTGAACCGTGCTGCTGCGCGGCCGGCGAGGGAATGGGCGCGGCGAAAGAGGTGCCTGCGCTGGGCTCCCTGCTTGACGGGCTTCGATCGACAGGACACGCATGACAAGGTCAGCCGAAGCGCGATCGCGCCAATTGCACCAGCCCGCTGCTTTCCATTCCTCCAAAACCGTCTGTGGCCAGCTGCTTGTCCAAGTCCTGGGCCGCCTGGTTTGCATTCCGCCACTCACAAGGCATCCATTAGTGTGAAACAGGGGCAACGGTGATCGGGGGTGCCTCGATCAACGATCTTTCGCCAATATATATTTCTCGCACCACGGCTCGTTGGAGCGAGCTCCCAGCGACTCTTGGCAGATGGGGGCGATCGGGGTGCTGCTGTTTGCTGCCACAGTTGCGGCGGTGGCGGGGCGCCCGCTGGAGGTGGCCTTAACCTCACCACCCCTGGAAGCACCAGCAGCGGCAGCGCAGGCGGGGGCCCCTGCACCCGAACCATGGCGCGCAGCACTGGCAGCGGCGCTGGCAGACGCGGCGGCAGCAGACTCCTCGCCCCTGCTCTCGGCGCCTGGTGGCCAGTCGGCGGTGTATCGAGTCAAGTGGGCAGCGAAATATGCCCCTTATCCCTTGCTCCAGGCGACCTGCGGAGACACAGTGAGTGGGCGGGGCCCCTGCACGCCTGCTGCTGCGCTGCCCGGAGCCTGACGCCGCCATCCATGTCGTGTGCACTGACGCTCTTATGCGCAATGTAGCCAACATACTGCTGCCTCCTGCCCTTCAGGTCGTCTTCAGCTGGCAGGGCGGCAGCACCCCGCAGACGGTGGCGCTCGCGACCCCCGCCGACGGCCGCGTGTTCCGCGTGCCCAGCGACTGCCGTTCCGCTGCGCCGCCGCTGCTGCGGGCGGCGTCCGCCGGGGAGCATGCCGAGAGGCTGCTGCGCGAGGGGCTCGCTTTCTTCGTAGAGCCCAAAAATTGCCGCATCGGGCAGGTCCTTGCCATCAATGTGACGTGCGCTGCAGGCGGTGAGTGTGCCCCGGGCTGAAGCAGGGTGTTGGGATGTGCGCGAATGCAGCAGGCTGGTGGGCCGCCCAACCACTCGGCGCTGCTCTGAGTGCAGGCGCGTCGCCAGCGGTGGTTGGGAGGGCGCTCCCTGGGGCGCCTGCTCGCTAAGCTTGGAGGTGGCTCTCGAGCTGCAAGAGGCGGCGCGGGCGGCTGCAGGCACCAGCGGGCTGGCGGAATGACTGACGCACGGCGCGTGCGTTTCAGCCTGCTAGCTCCGTTGCCATTTGCCGTTTGCACTCTGTTGTGACCATTGCCCCGGAGCCGCCCGGCCTGAAGCTAGAAGCCAGACAGCCGCCGTGCGCCGCCTCGAATGTGGGGGTCAACCTGGGCTGCCGAGTCCGGCGCGGCCTCTTGGAGCGGCCTCCCCCGCCGCCGATCACTGCTTCCTGCAGTGCAAGGCCACCCAGGCGGCCCTTAGATGGCCGGCGCCGAGGAGAGCGTGGACGTGGTTTGTGAGCTGTGCAGCCGGGCCATCCACAGCGAGGAGGAGCACGTCCTGGGTGAGGCGGGGACGCCCTCCAAGGGCGGCGTCGGCGCCAGCGTCGGTGCTCCACCACCGCTCCACCGCCGCCGGAGCGCCGGTTCGTCCACGCCTGCAGGCCACTGCACTGCCTGTGGCGAGTCCCTCTTCCACGACGACTGCGCTGCGGCCTTTATCATCAACTTCTTCACCGCAAAGGTGGGACATTAATCAAGCGAGCGGGCAAGGGCGTTGTAAGCGCAGGTCAACGAACCCGTCGTCGCAGGGCGCGGTGGCGGGCGCGGCACCGGCGGCCGCCGAGGCGTGGCAGCACCAGCCGCTGGGGTGTGGCGGCGGCGGCGCTGACCGCTGGGGCGCGGCGGCGGGCGGCAGCGGCGCTGTCATGCGAGACGTCTCTACGCTGACATGAAGGGCCGCTTGAGGGAGGGGCGGCCGCCATTGGGTTTGACGTAGAACCAGTAGTAGACTAAGGCGGCGCCGCAGACCAGCGGGACGCCCTGCGCGGTGGGCAGAGGGGGGCGCGGGCGTGAGGAGGGGGCGTGTCGCGCGCGGGCGCCGGCGCTTGAGCGGAGGGGCGCGCGCGCGGGCTCGCGGCGCCACCTGCCTCCTCACTCACCAGGCCCACGCCCACGCCCACGCCAATGGCCACCGCCTTGCTCTTCTTCTGTGGGGCGACGGGGCCCGTGTTGTCGAGGGGGCCGGGCAGCACTGCGTCCTGCACCGACATCTCCGCTCCCAACTGCCCCTCTGTCGACGCAGAACAAGAACTTTGTGCAGCGCAATAAGAACGCCATCCTGCGCCGCCCAGGCAACTTCTACCAGTGAGTGAAGAAACATGAGAGAGGATGCCCGTGGGAGGCAGAAGGGAAGCGGGTGGAGGCAGGCATCGGGCGGGCGGGAGGGAGGAGAGTGGAAGCGCCAGCGCTGGCAGCGTGCACGCTCTGAGCGTTTTGCTGACTCGCGCTGATGCTCCTCCGCCCCACTGCCTCCTCTGCGCAGCGGTCTGCCCTGTGCGGCAGCCGACTGCAAGGGCTTCGTGCGCTCGGGAGAGGTCGTCAAATCCGCCAAGGCCAAGCCCCCTGCGCCACCCCCGCCGCAGCCTGCCGGCCGCCGCGGCCAGGCAGCTCAAGCGCCCCGGGCGCAGCAGGGCAAGGCGGCCAAGGCGCCAGCGCCCGCGGCCAAGAAGGCAGCCAAGGCGCCTCAGCAGCAGCAGTGGCAGTGGCAGGGCTTCAATGTGGCAAGGACGGCCGCGCGGCGCGAGGCGCGGCGCCAGGAGCTTGCGGAGTTCGTGCGCCAGCGGCGCCTGCACGAGGAGGCAGAGCGCACGCAGATGGAGGCCGCCGCTCCCAGCGCCGCAGAGACTGTCACAGATGCTGCCGAGGCGCTGGCTCCAAGGACGGCCGAGAGGCGCGATGAGTTGCAGCAGGAGCTGGCCGAGCGAGGGGTGGACAAGGATGCCGTGGCCTGGCAACAGCGGGAGGGGTACCGCCGCCTGTTGCAGGAGCTGGAGGACGCCGAGCAGAAGCAAGCAGAAGCGGGCTCCGCCAGTGCAGAGGAGGCCGCCGTGGCTTCCGCGGCGCTGGGGCCGGAGTCGGGGCGGCTGCACGATGATGCGCTCAACGCGATGCGCACCTTCAAGCGGCAGGCCTGCGCCCAGGAGCTGTGCAGCATGGGGTTCGATGCCTCGCGTTCTTCGGGTGAGGCACAGCCAGCTCAGTCTGCACTTATGCAGGCCAGCTGCCCTGCGGCAGGCCGCTTTGCCCGAGTGCTCCGGACTAGCCCGCCGGATCTGCCCACGCGCGTTCCCGCTCTGTACCCCCTGTTGTGCAGCGGCGGCTGCCGCGCGTGGCGGCGATGTTGGCGCTGCGCTCGACCTGCTGCTGCAGAGCCCAGGCGCGCCGGTGGGAGTCGCAGAGGTGGACGTGGGTGAGGAGGTGCAGCACCTGCTGCTGCTGGCCGACGAGCTGGGTGTGGACACAGCCGTCGTGAGCTGGCAGGTCGAGCTGGCCGGCGGCGACTGGAACACGGCGGCGCATGCGCTGCAGGCCCTGGCGAGCGAGGGCACCGCCGCCGACTCGGCACCAGCGCACGGTGCAGCCGAGGTGGGACAGCAGGGCAGGCAGGGCGCAGGCGACAGCGCAGGATATGACGAGAGGCGCCCAGAGACCTGGCCAACATGGCCTGCAACCGCTAACTGGGGCAATGTCAGCAGCATCGCGGCCGGCTGGGGCAACGTCGGCCGCAGCCCGCAGCTGGCGGCTGCCGTCCTTGGCGGTGCGGCCGATGCCGAGGCAGCCGCGCACGAGGAGGAGCTCTCCACCTATCTCTCGATGCTGGGTCTGCCCTCCGAATTCAACTTGCCATCGTGATGCACTAGACATGCATGGGTCACCAACATGCAACAGGAGCAAGCAAGGCAAGATAGCGAATGAGACCAGGGTGGGTGGTTGGGCTGCCGGGGTCGGCTACGGCTGCGGGCGCATGTAGGTTGCGGGCTGGCTCCCCACCCACCAATATTGTTCTCCTTCGACTCCTCTCAGCACCTAGCACACTCTGTTGGAGCCCCAGCAGCGCGTCACGTTCGCAATGGCGCGCAACAACTTCGTTGCCGCGCTTCTCCTCGTTGCGGCCGCCGCAAGCGTTACCTCGGCCGGCTCAGGTGCGCAGAGGCCTGTGTAAATCGCGCGGGAGCCAGCGCGAGACGCAAAGAGGCCGCTTGGCCTCAGCGGCTGGATGCTCCCAATTCGGGTCTCGCCGCCTGCCGCTAGCGCTTGCGGATGGTCATATGGGCCTCAAGGCGGCGGAGGAACGTTGTTCCGCGCCCAACCACCTGCCACCAGCCACCTGATGGCGCCGCACGCCGCCCTTCTCCTGCCCCTGCAGTTGAGCAAGACTTGATGACGGAAGAGCTGGTGAGTGCCAGTCGAGCTTGGGTGTGGCCGGCGTGGCGGCCGACTGCCGCTTCCCAACTCTGCGCGCTGCCGGCTTGCCCGCTGCAGTATCACGCCATCTTTGCCCAGTCTGTCACTCCCTATGGAGGCCACTACGGCGGCGGCAGCTACGGCGGCTATGGCGGCCATTACGGCGGCGGCCACCACCACCACCACAGCAGCCCCTCGCCCAGCCCGCAGCTCTTCCCCTCGCCCAGCCCCAAGACCACCACAAGCCCCTCTCCCAGCACCTCCCCCGAAACATCGCCCAGCGACTCCCCGCAGCCCAGCCCCTCGCCGCGCGAGGAGTACTCTGTCTCGCCTGCGCC
Organism: Chlorella sp. A99; assembly: GCA_003063905.1. Taxonomy (NCBI): domain Eukaryota; kingdom Viridiplantae; phylum Chlorophyta; class Trebouxiophyceae; order Chlorellales; family Chlorellaceae; genus Chlorella; species Chlorella sp. A99. The sequence continues at coordinate 641,564 of PCFQ01000001.1, forward strand.
CGAGGCCGACTGCGCTGGTGCGCGGCTCCGCCAGCACGCGCCCCCGCCTGGCCGCTCAACTTCCCAGCGTGCAGGGCACCGCATGGCGCCTGTGTACAGTCCACATGCACGCACGCGCTCACGCCGGCTTGCCTTGCCGCCTCGCCCCACTGCAGGCATCGCGTACGATGGCTACTTGAGCCAGTGCACAGCATACTTTGACGTGAACCAGGACCGCTTACGCGGTGACACGGAGCCCGTGGTCACCATCCGCAACGGCCTCTTCTCCCTCATCGGCTACTCGTCCGCGCAGCTGGGCGCGCTCTTCCTGGTGCCTGCGCCCGGCTCTGCCGTCGGCGCCGTCACCTCCGACTCGGACGGCATCTGCTACGACATTGCGCTGCAGCAAGCCGAGCGCCTGCCGCTCGCTACGCCCAAGCCCGCCACCTGCAACGATGCCATCGTCATGTCGCCTCTCACCTCGCTGCTGGTCTACGGCGCGTCGGCCGGTCTCACCGCCGACGCCCTCAAGGCGGCGCTCGGCGTCCCTGCCAGCATTGCACTGGGCACCTCCAACGTGCTAAAGGTGAGGCAAGGGGGAGGCTGCCGGCACAGCGCCTGTTGCTGCCTGTCGCCACCTGGTCATCTGAATGCTCAATGCACCTCTCCCCGCTCCCCGCAGAGCGCGATCGACGGCAGCACCGACCACCTGAGCGCCTACATTGCCGACATGGAGGTCAAGGCGGCGGTGACGGGCACGGCCAACCTGCTGACCATCGCGCCCGACAAGTACGCCAAGGTGGCGGCCTATGTGTTCACCAGCCTCGCCAAGCTGGCGGCGCAGGTCCACACCAGCGGGCGGCGCCTGCACTCCACTTTGGACTTGGCGGACCCCTCTGCCATCAGCAGCCTGATCACGTCGGCGCAGACGCTGGCGGCCGCGGCCGACCCCAGCGCCGTCAACATCACCCTGACCCCCGACATCATCTCCGCCGTCGCCAACGCGCTGGCTGCCATCAACACGGTGGCCAAGACGTCGACCGACGCGGCCGCGGTGCAGAAGGCGGGCATGGTGGCCTCCACCAAGCTGGCCGCCGCGATCCAGGGCCTGGTCAACGGCACCCTCACCCCTGCCGCATTTTCGGCGGCCACCAGCCCTGCCACGCTCGCGCACGACGTGCAGGACGCGGTGCTGCCCGGCCCCCTCGACAACACGGGCCTCGTCGCCCCGCAGAAGAAGAGCAAGGCGGTGGCCATCGGCGTGGGCGTGGGCGTGGGCCTGGTGAGTGAGGAGGCAGGTGGCGCCGCGGGCCCGCGCATCCCCCCCTCCCCCTCGGGAGCTCAAGTGCCGGTGCCCGCGCTCGACACACCCTCTCCTCACGCCCGCGCCCCCCTCTGCCCGCCGCGCAGGGCGTCCCGCTGGTCTGCGGCGCCGCCTTTGCCTACTACTGGTTCTACGTCAAGCCCAATGGCGGCCGCCCCTCCCTCAAGCGGCCCTTCATGTCAGCGTAGAGACGTCTCGCACGACAGCACCGCTGCCGCATGCCGCCACGCCCCAGCGGTCAGCGCCGCCGCTGCCACGCCCCAGTGGCTGGGGCTGCCATGCCTCGGCGGCCGCCCGTGCCGCGCCCCGCCACCGCGCCCTGCGATGGGCTTCGTTTTCTTGCTTTGTTCCACTGAATTTGTAAAAGCATGACAGATAGAGACAGAAACGAGGCCACAGGCCCCAGCTAATCAAGTAGAGGAGTAAGTAGGTCAGTGCCCCGCTCAGGCCCGCCTGGAACAGGTGGCTATGTGGGCCTTGAGCTTGGGCATGTTGGCCTGTGGCACTCCGCACAGGTGGCACCGCAGCTCGCTCTTGAGCAGAGCCTCCTTGGCGGCGTGGCTGTAGGACAGCCGGCCCTCCCGCGTGAGCTGACCCAGGACCCAATCCGCGTCGAGGAAAAAGTCGGGGTGGGTGAAGCTGTTCCAGTGCTTCTTATCCTTGAGGCATTGCGAGTCAAAGTCCTGAGGGGCGACAGGGCGGCGGGCGGGGGCGGTAGTTGGCCAACGGAGCGCTTGAGCACGCGGCCAGGCGGCAGGGCACGCGCTGCCGCCGAGCCGCAGCAGGCTCGCTCCTGTGGCCCACTGGTCGCGTGCGCGCCTGCCGACCGTGGGCCGCACACGCACCACCAACCTGGCTGACGACGTGCATGTGCAGCTGCCGCAGCGAGGGCGCCGCGTGAAAGCCGAGCCGAAAGCGCAGGGCCGCCACGCCCGCATCCCGCGCCTTCTCTCGCTCCACCCACTCCTGTCCAACCCGCACCAAGTGCTCCACCAGCGGCGCGTCCGCGGCGGTCAGGCTCAGTGGGCCCTGCAGCCGGGGGTCGCGTGCGATCACCTGCGCAGCGCAGGAGGGCGCGGCAGACGAGCGCCGGCAGTCAGCGGCAGCGCTGCTGGCCGTCGCAAGGCAGCAACAGCTGCTCGCCAGCGCCAGCGCAAGGTATGCGGCAGGCAACTGCGGGACGGCTGCCCCATCCGTCCGCTGGCGCCCTCGACAGGCCGACACCCTTGCGCGCCCATGCCCAGCGCAGCATGCTCCTGCCTGCCCCTCCCTCCCCTTGCAACCTCATGCGCGCCAGCCCGCTCTAACCCACCAACGCGTGGCGCCTCGCTTTCGGAAACTTGTCCAGGATTAGAACACAGCGGTCGTCAAACAGGGTGTCGGGACTGGAGGCCTTGTGCCTGGCAGGGGAGGGAAGGACACAGAATGGGGAGAGGGGGCCGCTGGCCTGATCGGGGGGGGGCAGGGGGCGGATGCGTGGCTGGCCCTCCCTCTGCCGCCACACATGGCCATGCATCCATGAACACGCCTCGCGCGCCCGCGCACCTCTCTGGCCGAGCAGCAATCTCTACGAGTGCGTTGGCCCAGGCGCCATGCCCAAAGCTGTGGCGCAGCGCGGCTCCCCCGCCGCCCGGTGCTGCCGCTGGTGCTGCGGCCGGCGAGGTCGTCGCTGCCGCAGCACCGGCATGGCTCGTGCGGTCTGCGGCCTTCTGGGCCGCCAGCAGGACCTGGAAAGCGTTGGCCGCTGGCTTGTCAGGTGCTGCCACTGCCCCTGCACCAGGCTGGCTGCTGGCCGGCTGCTCGGCCGCAGGCGAGGCTGCCTGCTGCTGTCCCCGCTGCTGCTGTTCACGCTGCTGCTCCGGCCGCTGTTCTTGCTGCTCCTCCTGGCCGTGCGCCTTGAGGCTGCTGCCAGAGGCACCCGGAGGTTGCTGCCGCTTGAAGAACCTATCAATGGTGTTGACGGGTTTGGGGGGCGGGCGCCGGCGCTGATACTCTGCCGCCACGTCGAGGCGGCCGGGGCCGTACGCTGCCCAGGTCTCCAGCGCCGCCGCAACCTCTGTATCGCTCTCGCACACCTGCGCACATGGGTGCCAGGTGCCAGCGCAAGCGTGGAGCAAGCGCAGACTCGATGCAAAGGGGCCAATGGGAGCGAGCGCCACCACACCCGACCCTGCAGGCAGCAGGGGTGGGCGGTACAGCAGGTCCGGGTCCGGCGACGCGTGCAGTGCCACTGCAGCCCCCCACAGGACTGACCAAGACCGAGGCGAAGCCCTCTCGGGCCTCTGGCGGGCCGTCCTCCTGGTAGCGCGTGTGGGCAGCATTGACGGCAGAGTACACCCTGGGGTTGCTGCCCTGCAGGGAAGGGGGCGCGCGCGTCAGCCGCTGGCGAGCGTCAGTCGCTGGTGAGCGTCAGCCGCTGGCGCAACCGCTTGTCAGATCCTGCGCAGGCGTGCCACTGCCTCCGCGCCAGAGGTGGGCACGCCGCGCTGCCGTCCTCTCTGGCGGGCCCGCCGCGTGCCTGCAGGCCGCCCTCGTGGTCCTGCCGCTGTGCCGCGCGCTTCATGCAGGTCCCCTTGGGCAGGGCCAGCACCAGGCAGTGCGCCTGCGAGGGCAGCGCACCGGAGCGGCCGCCTTTGGGCTGGAAGCAGCAGTGCCCCCTTGCAACCCCTTCTTCCATCCCTATTCGCCTGCTATCCTCGTCCGCAATGCCCTCATCCCACCACCCACCGCGTGCCCGTTCGTCCCCGACCCCCGCCTGCCCGCACCTCTGCCCCCAGCTGCTGCGCCACGCGCACAAACGGCCGCCGCTGGTCGCGCTCCAAGTTGGTGCGGTCGACGACTGCGCTGCGCCCCGCGCTGAGTGCCGCCGCTGTCGCCTCCAGACACATCTCCCGCGTCCCGCGCCTGCCCGGCCCGGCAATGCTGTCCTGGTTGATACGCTCCCAGGTCAGGGTCGAGCGCTGCGCGAGCGCGGCAGCAAAGGTGCTCTTGCCCGCACCCTGCAGGCCAACAAGCACGAGGCACACAGGGCGAGGCGCGCCAATGGCTGCCCTGGCCGCGACGGCGGCAGCACCTGCCGCAGCCGCAACGCCCTCGGCCGCCCGCTGCTCCTGCTGCTCCTCTGGCGGCGGCGGCTGGGCGGCCTGCTGGTGCTGCAGCTGCGGCGGCTGCGGCCCGGCCGCGGCGGCAGGGCCCGGCCCCGCGCTGCGCGTGCGCTTGCTGGGCCGCTCTATGCCGTCGCAAGGCGACTCCAGCAGCGCGACGTAGACTGTTGGGTTGTCGGCCAGCAGCAGCACGCGGTCGCCCTCCCCCAGGTGCGCAGCCTCACCTGCGGGAGCGGGGAGAGCGTGGCGCAGGTGCAGCACGTAGGGAGCTGGAGGTAGGCGGGTCCCACATGGCTAGGGCAGCACGCGTGGGCCAAGCAGCAAGGCATGCGCGCCTGCCACAACATTGGCCGCGGCAGCACGCCTGGCAGTCGCATGTCTTGCCCCCTGCCCACCTTTGCGCAGGAGCAGGGAGGCGCCCTGGGACCCCGCGCGCACCACCCGCGTGGGGTTGGCGGCACCCAGCGCGGCCACTGTGACCCCGTCGTTGGTGGGCGTGAGCCGGAACTGCTGCCGGCTGACGTTGGTGGCGTACTGCATACACGGCGCGTCGGCTCTGGGGCAACACGGGGCGCGAGAGGGTGCGGAACGTCAGCAGTGTAGTGGCGGCTGGCGCATGCAGCAGCAGGGCCATTGCGATTCTGATGCTTGGGGGAAGGCGTCCCTCCACGCACCTGCCAAAGACGCGGGGCTCGTCGAGTTGCGCTCGTGCGCCACTTGGCAGCTCGACAACAGCCTTCAGCCCCATTGCGGCACCGCCACTGGAGCCTGTGCTCCAGTGCCACAGTTGGTATGCTATTTGTCGCAGGCCAGGCCAGCTTCCTTAATGCAGTTGCCGGTCTGGCAGATGTCGGCGGCGGCGGCGGGCCGAGGGGGCGGATGCCCCAGCGATCCCTGCAGGCCACCAACCACGCCTCTTGCAACGCCTCCCCGATTCGCGCCAGCAGCGCCAGTCACAGGGAGCTTGCGATCGAGAGGCCAAGTCTCGTAGATTGTGCTCGCTTGAATGGGGGCAGCAAGAAGAACAACTATCGTGTGGAGAGAGATCGCCTATTGTGGAGACGCACCTGCTTTTGAGCTGCACAAGGGTGGGCGTGCCGCCCCACCCAACGGGCGCCACCCGGGCGTCGGCCACGGGCGGCAGGCTTGAGCTGCTCACGGGGGCCGATGAATTGGCGCTGGTGCTCCACTTCCGCCGAGCTCCGTGTGTCGTTCCCAGCTGAACAACATAGGCCTGAGTCGGCATCCGCCCATGTGCAGCAGCGCCGGACTCCGGTGACGCCGCGGGTGGGCGGGAAGTAGGCCGGCGAAGGTGTGCCCCCCTCGTCATCAAGTTCTTTTGCAAGCACCATGGCTGGTCGAGCTGCAGCCAGGCTGCTCAAAGAGCGGCTGGACCTGCCAGCGCGGGCTGAGGAGGTGGTCGAACCTGAGGAGTCAGAGAGCGACTCCTCGGAGGCGCCTGGGCAGCCCTTCAACCCCTTTTCGCTGCTGACGGACGACGAGGAGGTGCGGAGAAGCAGCGATCGCTGGGTGCTCTCCTTGACGCTGATCTCGGTCCCACTGCGCGCTGCAGGATCAGACAGAGCCCACAGACGAGCCCGAGGACGAGCCGGAAGAGGAGCCCCAGAAGGCGCCGCCCGCCGCTGCCCGGCCGCAGGCGGGCGGTGGCGCGAGCGGCGGCGGCGGGCGCCGCAAGAAGAAGGGCAAGGCCAAGGCCAAGACCACCGCTGCCGCAGATGCCGCGGCAGCCTCAAGCAGCAAGCGTGGCGGCGAAGCAGAGGAGGAGGACATAGACAGCATCTTGCAAGAGCTGGCAATCACTCCCGCCGCCGCTGGCCCCCCCTCGGCGCAGCAGCGCGCCACCGCCGACGGGCGCCCCCTGCTTGTCGTGGACACGCGTCTGCTGCGGGCCGACGACGAGCTGCGGCGCATGTTTGGCACGCGGCTGCTGGAGGCAGAGGTGGGTGCATGCGGCCGCATGTGGGCAGACGCGCTGGCTTCGGTCAGGGCGCGGGCCAGCTGCTTGTGCATGCTGCAACGTGTCCTTCACCCTGCCTGAACACCTCCCTCTCTGGCACCAGTCCCGATGCATCTCCCTGTGCCTGTGGGGCAGGGCGACGACGACAACGCGGGTGGCGGCTTTGCGGGCGCGAGCCGGCGCGTGCGGCGCCTGGCGGCGCGCGGCCTGCTGCGCCGCCAGCCGCTCAAGCCCGGCGTGCTTATCCAGCCCAAGGACCACTGGCCGCGCTTCGACGGGGGGTTCACGATGGAGACCAGGTGATTGTTAGATTGGTAGATTGGTAGATTGGTAGATTGGTAGATTGGTAGATTGGTAGGCACGACACGCCGAGGGGGGGCCGATTGTTTGGGGCCGTGGGACGCCTGCGCGGCGCAACGGCAGGCCTGCATGCATCGCCCCGCGCGCCATCTGGTGGCCTCGGCGGCTGCGTCGTGGTTTGTGTTCGTGGTTCGTGGTCCAGGTTCGCCGCTGGTGCCCGCACGCGCCTGGAGGACCCAAGCTTAGAGAGCTGGCCGGCCACCTTATGGCCACCTGCGCGTGCAGGGGGCTGGACGGGGAGGGGCGCCAGGTGTTCAACTACGCCTATTCCCAGGCCTATGCTGCGGTGCAGGACCTGTACGAGGTGAGGGTGAGGTGGGCAGGGTGTGTTTCGGTTGGGAGTGTGCTGGAAACGGGGCTCTGTGGCCCCGAAGGGTGCTGCCCTTCTCCGCGGCTGCTCGGCCGCGCTCAAGCTCCTGTCGCACTGCCCCGAAGACCCCTGCCTGCGGCGCTGTGCGTGGGCAAACAACAGGAGTGCCAGGCGACCTTCGACCCCAACGCCATCGCAGGGCTGCTGCAGGTGCGCAGCGCAGGCCCGGCGCTGGCATGCCCGCACCCTTGCCCGCCTGGAAGTGGCCCCCGTAGCCCAACCGGTCAGGGCCACACGGCACTGAGGCACGGCCTGTCCCCACACCATTCGCAGGCGCACCCATACCACCTGGACGCGCTGCTCACCATGCACGACCTGTACCGCAACATGGGCGAGAACAGCTACGCGGGTGCGCCTGCGGCAGAGGCAGCACGTGTGTTGCACTGCGGGAGCTTTGGCCCGGGCCTGCCGCGCTCACACACAAGCCATACGCCTCATGGCACACGCCACCTGCACACCCTGCACTGGGGCGTGGCGCGGTTGCCGTCTTGCATAGCCCACGCGCGGTGCCGCAACGTGTGCTCCGCATGTGCTCCCCACGCGCAGACGAGATGCTGGAGCGCTGCCTGTATGCACTGGAGATGGGTGCGCACCCCTCGCTGTGGGGCGCGCTCGCCAGCGCGGGCGGCGCGCACGTGCCGTTTGAGGAGGAGAACGTGCCGCTCTTCATCGCGCTCTTCAGGTGGGGTGACTGGCTGTTGCTGGGGAGTTGGGGTCTGATGCCAGAAGGGGGGCGATGCCAGCCAGGGAGAACCAAGCTCGATGGGTGAGGTGTTGCTGGGGCGCCGCTTGGGGAGGGCCTGGCGTGCCGACGCTCTCCACCACTCTGCCCCCCCCCCCCCCCCCCCCCCCCCCCTCCTC
>PCFQ01000001.1:649563-661329 GCA_003063905.1 Chlorella sp. A99
CCCCCCCCCCCCCCCCCCCCGCCCCGTGTGCCCTGCGTCGCCCCTGCAGATACGTGCAGACGCTGAGCCGCCGTGGCCTGCACCGCACCGCGCTCGAGGCCTGCAAGGTGCGGGGCCCGCGCCCGCCGGGCCTGGCGCACAGTGCGCGTGCCGCGCCGCCAGGGAAAGGACGCACGCTGCGCCGCTGCGGGGGTGGGCAGGGCTGCCGGGCGCGGGTGCCGCCCTTCTCGCTCTGCGCTGCCTCGGGCTGCCGCCATTCCCCGTCGCTGTCTTGACCCCTGCCCTCTCGAACCGCCACCCTGCGCCCTGCTCCGTCCTGCCAGGTGCTCCTAGGCCTCAACAGCGACGATCCCATGGGCGCCGCCTGCTGCATCGACTATCTGGCGCTCCGCGCCGGCGAGCACGCCTGGCTGCAGGCGAGGGCCTCACGGGGGCGAGCCTGTGCCGCGCGCCCGCCGCCGCCCGCGCCGCAGCCCTGCTGCCCATTGGTGGAGGCGCCTGTCGCCACACGCGCCTGCGAGTGGCTTGCGGCTCGCTTTGTTGTTGTGTGCTCTGCCTCACCTCGCCTCGCCTCTGCATTCTCACTCCTCCAGAGATACGTGCACGAGCATGGCAGCGGCCTGCCCAACGTTACCTACTCGCTGGCTCTGTCCCGCTGGCAGCAGGAGCACGGTGGGTGGGCTGCAGGAGCGGGGCAGCGGCTGGGCGGGTTGCGGTGCGAGGTCCAGCATGACCAAGTTCAGCTTACGCAACACTGGCACGCTTGCGTAATTATGTTTGCCAATGCTCACCAGCCTCCATGCCTGGTCACGCTGCGCAGGCCCCCCTCCCAACCGCGGCCGCGGCGGTGGCGCCAGCACCAGCGGCGCGCCAGCACCAGCGTCTGCGACGCGGCAGCAGCAGGGCGGCGGCGGCGGCGCGGGCGGCGGCGAGCCAGAGTCGCTCGGCCTGCTGGTGACCGCGGTGCAGATGCACCCCTTGGTGGTTGTGAAGCTGCAGCAGAAGCTGAAAGACAAGGGCGTCGGCCACGAGGCGGAGTGGGCAGCGCTGCTACGCCGCTCGCTGTTTGCGCAGGTGAGCAGAGGGGGGTGCGGCGCGTGCCGGCTGCGCAAATGCCGTTGCGTGCACATTGGCAGGTGTGCCCGCGGGACCAACACCGACAGCAGGGTGCATTTGGTGGTGGGGATAACGAGGGCTTGTGCCTCTGCGAAAGTGCCGAGGGTGCAGCCTGTCCCCCCCTTCCCCCTTTCTCAGGGTGGCGGGCGGGACAGTGCCTCGCTGTGCCACTTGGTAGACATCTTTGTGGAGCGGCAGCACCTCCTCTGGAAAGCGCCAGAGGTGCAGGCCTGGCTGCGGCAGGTGAGGCGCGCGGCGCTGGGCGCCGCCTGCCGCTGCGGCGGCCCCTGCCACGACCTGGCAAGGGAGGCAGGCCCGGGGAGCGCAACGGCAGAGCAAGGACGGCACAGAAGTGCAGCTGGTTGCGGAGCCCGAGCTGGAATGCCTGACTGCCACGCTTCTCTGCCTCCCACCGCCTGCAGGCGTGCGAGGAGGCCACCAATCCGGACAGCCCCGTTGCCGTGCTCGCAGCCGACTGGGCATGCATGCGCGAGCAGGCGTTCCCCGCCTCCGAGGCGAGCCTCTTTGCGGCCGTTAGTGGCTCCCACGCGCTTGGCTCTGTCGCGCGCCCGCACACCATCGCCAATGGTTCGACCCTTTCCTCACTGACCTTCCCTGTCTTACGACTTCAAAACCTTTCATTCTAACACACAGGTCAACCTGTACGGCCACCTGCGCGTCCATGACTTTAGCGACTTGGTGCACCGTCTGCCCCCGGAGGAGATGCACGGCATGCAGCAGGGTGGGCACGGGACAGGGTTGTAGCAGGACATGTCTAACAGGGCAGTTGACAGCAGCATGTGTTGGGCAGTTGTGGGCATTTGGCTGCAGACGGCCAAGCCTCAGGCGCGCCTGCGTTGCACACATGTTTGCGTTGCCGCAGGCGCTGCAGTGCACGAGGCGGACCTTGCAGCCATCCGACAGATGGTTCAGCAGGCGCAGGTGCGGGCCGGTGGCAGGGGCCGCTGCCCTCGCCTGCCGAGCAGACCGCATGCTGCCAGGCCGCCACTAAGGCTGATGGACGAGCCCACTAGCGCTGGACAGCCTGCTGCTGCTGGGAGCTGCTGCTGGGCGGGCACTTGACTGCGGCGGCTCCCCAGCTCACGCCCCTGCCGATTACACCAACTGCCGTCTGACTGTGCGCAGGGGGACATGACGAACGAGGAGCTGCAGGCGGCCAACCCCCTGGCCATGCTGCTGCGCACGCTGCTGCCGTGGGTGAACGTGGGGCAGGAGCTGGGAGCGGATATCGATGAGGGCAGTGGCGGGGAAGGCGGCGCAGCCGCGGGCGACGTGCAACAGGAGCAGCAGCCGCGGGAGAGGGAGGAGGATCAGTGAGAGTGCATGCCTGCAGATGCGACTGTAAATGAGAAGACGCAAGGATGTCCAGCTGGCAGGCAGAGGGCGGTCACGCGCTGTGGCGCGCTGTGCGCTGTGCCCAGACACACCCTGCGGCCCTGCGTTCGCGTCTTCGTGTTGCCAGCGCAAATAATCTGCGCATCTATTGACGTGCTGCGCTCCAACAACTCGCGAAATTGAGAGCTTTGTTCGCAACGCACCTCGAGGCCTCTGCAGTCGTCTGGAGGACAGCAGCATCGCGATCACGCCCGCTCGCGAGGCCCTATGCAGCATCGGGTCGGTGTCCAAGTGGGCTGTACCTAATGCGCTTGAGCGCTCGAACTGAGTTGGGGCCTCAGCTGCCCGGGGGAAGCCGCCCCGCCGTGCCCTGCCCCATCCCGCCGCCCTGCCCCGCCCACGCTGACGCGATGCCCGCTTCCAACTTCTGCGCAGCCACCACCCGGCGGCCGGCGCAAGGGCCGCCCACTCCGCCGGGCGGGGACCTCTCCCGACTGCATCGACTTAACGGTGGACACCTCCAGCAACGAGGAGGACGAGAGCCCAGCCAAGCGGCAGCGCTGCGAGCCGCCGCGGCAGCAGGGCCAGGCAAAGCTGCAGGCGCGGCCGGCGGCGAGCGGGGTGCCCAGCCCCCAGCACGGCGGCAGTGCCAAGCTGGCCCACCATGCTCCAGCTGGGCACGAGCCGCCGGAGAGCGGCGCTGGCACGCGGCCGAAGCAGCAGAGCCAGGCGGCGGGCAAAGGGGGAACAGGGCAGGCGTTGTCCGCGTCGGCTGGCACTTCAAAAAGGAGAACGGCAGCTCTGCCGGACTCTGATTCAGACTGGGACTTTGACTCAGAGGACTCTGGGCCCCTACTGCGGCGAGCGCGACTCGCGGCAACGCGCGGCAGGCCGCCCCAGCCGCCGCCCCAGCCGCCGCCCCAGCCGCTGGCGCAGCAGCGGCAGAAGGAGTGGTGGCAGCGGCAGCGGCAACAGCAGCGGCGGCAGCTGCCCGCGCAGCAGCAGCAGCGGCAGCTGCCAGCGCAGCAGCAGCAGCTGCTGCTGCCAGCGCTGCAGCTGCCAGCGCTGCAGCTGCCAGCGCAGCAGTCGGCGCAGCAGCAGCGGCCGCAGGTAGCGCAGCCGGCGCCGCCACTGCAGGGGCAGCACGCGCCACCGGGCTCAGTGGCGGGCGACCCAGCACCGGTCCGCGAGCCTCCAGGGCAACCGGGGGCTGCGGAGGCGCAGGGCACCAAGCGAAAGAGATCAGTAATGGAGAGGATCCTCCGAACCCTCAAAGGGCAGCCCAGCGCCTCCAAGATCGCTAGCCATGGCAGCGGCAGCCTGTCCTGGGGGGCCAGCCTCAGCACGGCGCCACCCGCCTCGCCGGCACCACCGCCGGCGGGGCCAGCCGCCGGGCCACCGGCGCCGCAGGCCCTGGCAGCCACATGCGCTGCCAAGGCCGTGCCAGAGGCTCTGGGCCAGGCTTTGCTGTCGGCAGCCTCGCCCCCAGCTACAGAGACCATCTCAGGCGCTACCCTTGCTTCGGTGCCAGCGCACACGCCAGGGGCAGCCCCCGACTTGCCTGGGGCAGCCCCCCGCTTGTCTGCAGGCGCTGATCAGCCGGCGGTACGCGCGGGCGCTGCCAAGGTGCTACCGAAGGCCTCGGAGCATGTGGCCCAGCTGAAGCAGCAGCAGGCGGTGGCGGCGGCGGCGGCCGGCGGCACAGGGCACGAAGACGACCACGGCGCGGGCCACGAGGCCGAGGAGACCGAGGAGGCGCGTGCGGTCAAGCGCCCGCGCCTGATCTGGATGCCCGCGCTGCACAAGCGGTTTGTGGATGCGGTCAGCAAGTGTGGCGGCGTGGACAAGTGCCTGCCCAAGTCGATCATGCTCCCGCTCTGCCGCGCCGCAGGAGATGGGCATCAAGGGGCTGACCCGTGAGAACGTGGCGAGCCACCTGCAGAAACACCGCCTGCGCCTGAAGCGCGAGGGCGAGGACGTGAAGCGCGCCGAGGCGGCTGCCGACATGCAGCAGCAGGTGGGCGCGAGCGTGCACGGGGCAATCGGGGCAGGGGGGACGGCGTCCCGTCCTGTTCTATGCTGGGTTCGCCTGGCGCGCGCCGCGCCGCGGCGCGCCCACACCGAGCCGCGTCGAGCCTCCGCGTCGCGTCGCCGCACACCACAGGGCTCCACGGGCGCGCCGATGGATGCGACCGGCGGTGGTGGCGTGCTGCTGCCCATGGATGTGGAGGAGGATGGCCCCGCCGTCACCGCGCTCGGCCCGCATGCAGAGGCCGCGGCCGATGTCTCGGTGCAGCTATCTGAGCTGACAGAGCAGCTGACGGTGGCGCAGCATCAGGCGCAGGAGGCGACCAAGCGGACAGAGGCGGCCGAGGCCGAGGCAGCGGAGCTGCGGGGCGCAAGCACCAGCCTGCACCACCAAGTGGCAGCTGCGTGCACCGCAGCGCGCGTGATGCAGGAGCGGGCCCAGGCGCAGGAGTTGGCGGCGCGAGCCAAGGCGGAGCACCTCGAGGGACAACTTCAAACCATACTGGCGGCGCTGGCGCAGCTTCGAAGTGCCTACGATGCCGGCAAGTGGCTGCCAGTCGGCTTGGGCCTAGAGCAGTTGGCAGCATGGGCGGCTGCGGCGCTGGCGGTGGGGGCAAAGCTGGGCGCGCCGCCGGCGGGCCAGCAGTTGGGGCAGGAGCAGCCGCTGCCGCTGCAGCAGGGCCTGGAGCGGCGGCGGTCGGGATCTGCGGGCACCGGGCGCTCCTCTGGTTCGGGCGCACCCAGCACAGAGGTCCTGGCAGAGGGCCCTGACCAGCAGGAGAGTCCGTCGGCCACTGCCGGGGCGGGCGTGCCGGCGGCAGAGGTGCTGCGGTCAGTGGAAGCGTCGCTCGCCACGCTGCAGCGGCAGGGCGCAGAGCTGCAGCGCCGGGCAGAGCAGCTGCAGGCGCTGCAGGCACAGCTGCAGCAGGCAGCCCAGGCAGCGCAGACAGAGCAGTCGAAGCAGCAAGACCAACAGCTGGGGCACCAGGCCAAGCGGCAGCAGCAGGCGGCAGAGCTGGCGCCGCAGCCAACAGCAGCAGAGCCGGACGCCAGCAGCCCGCCCGCCGCGGGCGCAGCAGTTTCCGACAAGCCAGCAGACGCTTTCCAAGTTATGCTGGCGGCCTCTCGGGAGCAGCAACATCAGCGGACGCCGCCCAAGCCGGGACGCCAGGGCGCCGGCGCCCGCGGCAAGCAGCAGCAGTGCGAGCAGTGTGCCGCCGCGCGCAGGGCGGTGGAGCAGAGCGTGGCAGACGCGGCCGCCAAGGGCAAGGAGCTGGGCGAGGCGCTGGTGCAGCTGCAAGAGAGGGAGCAGGCACTGGCACGTGCCAGCCAGCGGCTGACAGAGGCGCAGGACGCGGCGGCGGCCGCGCGCGGCGAGGCAGAGGCGCGGCTGGCCGAAGCGCAGCGCCGGGCGGAGCAGGCCCCGCGGCAGGAGCAGCAGAAGGAAGGGGGGCAGGAGCCCGGGCACGAGCAGCGCCCGGACGGCCCGCACACGGCCAACCCACTGCTGGTGCTGCCTGCAAGCGTGAGCCACGGAGATGTGGGAGCTATTTTCGAAGAGTTCCTGCTGGCCGACGATAGGCGAGAGCGTCCGTATACACAATACTCGCCATGCGCAAGCGTGCACTGCAGCCCTGCTGCTCGCTCGCTCCCCGTCGCGCCCACAATGCTGCCCCTCCTGCAGCGCGCGTCGCTCACGCCGCGCGCGTCCCCCGCCGCCGTGCAGGGTGCCGCCAGAGGTGCGGGCAGTAGCGCGCTACCACGTATACAACCGCGGCCTCCTTGGCAGCCGCCCGCTGCCCCACGTGCTCCAGCGCCTTCAGATCCCCGTGAGCCTCTCTGCAGAGCTCTGGCCCTCGCTGCTGCTCGTCCCCCTTCCGCCGCCTGCCACTGCGCGGCTGCTGGTGGGGCAGGGCCACGCCAGCAGCGCATGCCGCCTGGGCCGCTCCTCTCGCGCGCTGTGGCACAAGCGGCAGCTCCGCACTGGGTGCTGCCTGCCGCCTCGCTGCCGCCGCCAGTTGTTCACGCTTCCCTGGATGGTGCCGGTGCCGCAGGAGGACCAGTGGGAGGATGGCGGCCGGCTGGCAGAGGCGATTGCCGCCCGAGACAGGGAGGAGCAGCAGGCGGCCCGGCGCACCAAGCTCGGGCGGTGGCAGACGGCGCTGGTTTGCCAGCAGGGGCTGTATGCGGCGCTGATTGGGGGAGGCTGGGCGGCCGCAGAGAGCCGAGCGGCGAAAGGCCCAGCAGCAGCAGCAGCCCGCGCGCATGCCCAGAGGTTGTGCTACCGCAGCGACGATGCCTGCCGCTAGTGCAGGAATCCCTTGTCGTGTTTGATGCAAAGTTGTGGACAGCCTGTCGAATCAATCTCAAGAGTCCCGACGGGTCGCCCGCACTTGCCCAGTCGGCGCAGCGGCGCTTACAGAGCGGGCCATGTGCAACTGGGAGCTCATTCGTCACAGGAAACGGAGAGGGGGGTTTTCTTCTCTGCTCGGACTGAGCGGACTGACAGAAATTGAAACAGAGGGCTCTTTGACAGACACAGAAGCTGAACACTGCCACGGAATTGACCGAGCGGGGCGCGTTGGGGGGCGGGGTGCTGCAGGGGCAGGAGGCGCGCCGGGGGAGGACGCTCGAGCAGAGGGCGTGCAGGCGCACGCGGGAATCGGGCAAGAAGGGCAAAATCATGAAACGTGGCTGGTCTGTTTGCGTGGCGCCGAGTGGCGGGTGGCGGGCAAGGCAACGGGGGTGCGTGCTCTGCACAAAGTGCGCCCGGGGCGGCCAGCAGTACATTTTCGGGGGGGGCTGTCCAGGCAGCATATGAAATGGAAAAGAGAACGGCTTGGGGGAGGGGGCCGAGCGCCCCAAGCCGGGGGCGCGGCTGCCCCGGCGCGCGGCTGCCCCGGCGACCAAGGCAAACGGAGTCAAGGGGCGCGGCGCGGCGGGCGCGCGCGCGGCGCGCACTCCCGCGGCGGGGGCCACGCCGCGCCGCAGCACGGGGCGCGCACCAGCACGCGGCGCGCACGGAGGCTCACGCCCAGCCCTCGCCATCCGACGAGGCGTCCGAGAAGCCCGGCGCATCGCCGCCGTCCTGCGAGTCCTCGGGGCTGAACAGCTCGCCTGCGGAGAAAGCGCGGAGCCCAGCCTCGGCGCGCGCACGCGCCGCGGCGTCGCCGCTGGCGACCGAGTTCCGCCAGCGCCGGTACCGCACGCCCAGCTTGTCGTACGGCACGGGGTTGGCCCAGGTGTCGCCGCCGCGGGACAGGCTGTCCTGCTGCCCCTCCACCAGCACCAGATCTTCGCCCAGCACCTGCGGACACAGGCGGAGCAAGCCTTGTGAGAGAAGTGCTTTCAGAAGTGGCGTCAGGTGTCAGAAGCCCAGAGGAAGACAAACAAAGGCGGCAGTCGTGCAGCGCCGCGGCCGGCCCCCCGGCCGGCGCGCTCCTTCGGCGCGCGTGCACGGCAGCTCTGCTCGCCCCCACCCCCTCACCCCCACCCCCGCCGCACCTGGCCCGCGATGTGCCGCCAGAAGGCCTGGATGCCGGGGACGTGGCGCGTCCAGTGCATGAAGTCGAGGGACATTGAGTAGAGCAGGCGTGTGCGGCCGCGCCCCGCTGGCAGGCAGACATGCAGCTGGTGCAGGTGGTTGGCGCACTGCTGCTGCCGCACGCCCTTCTCGATCTTGCCGGGGGAGGCGAGGCCTGCAGGCGGCAGAAGGAGGCGGCGCAGGCGGTGGCGGGAGCGGGCTCCCGCGGCCGCGGCGGCCGCTGTGGCGCCCGCGCCGCGCGCCTCTCCCCGCTGCCCGCCCGCTCCCACCCCGCGGCAGGACGCTCGCAGGGGCGCATGCGCTGCTGGCTCTCCTGGCTCCCTCCCTCCCTCCCTTCCTCACCGATGGTAGAAAGCACCATGCAGGGCGGCAGAAACTCCATGTCGATCGGGTAAGGATCCCACCGCCCGTCGAGCAGGTTGGCCGCGTGGAAGCGCACTGCGTCTGCGCGGCGGGCGGGCCGGCCGGCGCGGAGGAGGGGTTGCGAAGTGGTGTGCACGTGGCGGGCAGGCGGGAGGATGGAGGGTTTGCGGGAGGAGGGTCTGCGCCGCGGGTGGCGGGGCCCGAGTGCCATGCGCTGATTGCAACACGGCAGAGCAGCCCGGTCCCGTGTGTGCAAGGGTGCTGATGCCGGCCGCAGGGGCGGCGGTGAGGGGTGCTGATGCCAGCCGCAGGGGCGGCGGTGCTACGCCGCGGCGGCAGCGCGCCTCACCGGGCACGGACCAGCCCTTGGCAAAGGTGGTGGTGTGGGTGAAGGGCGCGTGCGCCAGGTCCAGCAGGTTCTCTATCAGCAGGCCGTGGTCCACAGGGACGTCCAGCACCAGCTGCGAGTGCGTCTGCGGGGCGCAGGGGGCAAGGCCAGCAGTCGTGCCAGCGATCAGCGGCCGGCCGATGCGCACCCCGCGAGCCGCGCGAGGGCCTCGCGCAGAGGCCAGAGGAAGAGGCCCAGGGCGGCGGCGGCAGAGAGGCGCGCGCGCCCGCAGCGATGGCTGGGCGCGAGCGCGCGCACGCGATTCGGAACCTCCACTCGGCTGCTGCAGGGAGGCGCACCTGGAAGCTGGGCGGCGGGCGCACGAGCTCCACCGGCGGGCCGCTGGTGATGGCTTCGGGGTCGCCTGGCCAGCACCAGATCAGCCCCTCCGCCTCCACCACAGGCAGCGATTGCACGCCGATGCCCTGCAGCAGGGGAGGCAACACACGGGGGAGCAGCTTCGGCCAGGTGTGTGGCAGGGCATGCGTGCAGAGGGCAGCCGACAGCGCCGACAGCCGCGGCAGCGCTTCCAAATGTGGGCAGGCGTGGCGCTGCGGCGGGGCGACACGCCCACCTTGCAGTGCGACGTGGAGGGCATGCGAGTGCAGCTGCCGGCGCTGTCATACCGCCAGCCTGCGCCAGGGGAGTAGCGCCGCGCGTCGGCCAGTGGCGCAGGGGCACGCGGACGGCGCCACCAGCCCAGCTCGCAGCGCCTCTTCCAGAGTCGCTCTCATTCTCATTCCCCGGGCAGTCGCCTCTGCCACTCCCCGCCACGCTCTGCTCCCCGTGCTCACCGTGGTAGGGGCACTCGACCTCCCCATCCACGACCTTTCCCAGGCTGAGGGGGCAGGCGCGGTGCGCGCACTCGTCGCGCACGCAGGCGGCGGCGCCGCTGGCGTCGCGGAACAGCACCCACGCCTGGCCAAAGAGCTCCAGCGGCACGAGCATGTCGGCCCCCAGGTTGGCGCTGAACTCCAAAGGGTACCAGAAGGGCTTGAGTGCGTCGGGCAGCTCGAGGCTGCTCTCCAGCCCCGCGCGCGCGCTGCGCTGCCGCTGCTCGCGTTGTGAGCGCGGGCGCGGCGCCGGCGGCGCCGGCGCCGTGGCGGCTGACGCGGCCGCGGCCGCCAGCGCCTCGGGCATCGCCGCCTGCAGGCTGGCCTCCAGCTGCGACAGGTTGGCCACTGACTCCTGGAGCTGCGCCTCCGACTTGTGCACCTGCGCCAGAGGCAGGGCGGGAGCAAGGCGCGCGCGCGGCGCCCAGGCCTCAGCCCCCGGCCACGCGCATGCAGGCAGCGACGCCTCCGCGGCGCCTCGTGAGCGCACGAAGAGCGCGCCCAGGCTGCGGGGCAACAGCCAGGCTTTCAAGCCTGCCCCGCCACCGCTGCCCCTGATGCACACCTGCACATGAGCCACTGCCAGCTCCCCCTGCAGTCCCGCAATCTGCTCCTCGAGACGAGACACCATCTGGGTGGCCGCCAGAGGATTGAGGATAGCAACGAGCTCATCGTGCACATCAGCGACAGCCTGCAAGGGGCAACTGTGATTGTCTGGTCATTTGCTGTGTCGAGAGGCGCGGTGCCGTCCAGCGCCGCGCGCGCAGGCACCGCAGCGGTTGCGATTGCAAGCGGCGCTCTGCTGCCCAGCGCCGCATGCGGTGACTGGGCTCGCACTGCTTTGCCGGAACTTGCACGGCGCATGCGGTTGGAGTGGGCTCAGCACATCACCTGCAGGTCGCCTCCCACGCGCCGCTCCAGATAGCTCAGGTCCTTTTTCAGCACATCAAGCGGATCCATGGTGGCTGGCCCATGCGCATCGTCGCGCGCGCTGTGCCGCCAGGATGCCGGTGCGTGCCGCCGCTGCTGCTGTGCCGGCCGGGGCCGGCCCGCCCGTGCTAGCCGACCCGCAGCGTCCGGCGCGTGGGCGGGGGAGCAGGCGGACATCCCCGACAGACTGTGCAGTTGCGGATGGTTGCAACGGGAGTGCGCGGGGGGCTCAGAGGGCGCGCCTCCCCACGGAGCCAAGTGCTGGTGCGCAGGGAGCTCGATCTCGCCGCGGATCGCCTGTCCAGGACGTGCACAGGCTCACGATCGCAAGGGGACAGCGCTTCAGGCACGGGGAGCCTCTTTCCAGCGGATGGCAGCGGATTTTTGCACCCGCCAAAGAAAGGCGAGGTCATTGACTGCCTCCAGCCCCCCTCCACCCTCTTGATCGCATCTGTGTGCTGCTGGAAGCTCTATCGAGCGGCTGGTTGAGCCCCAAGCCTTGCTCCGCCCCTCTGACCAGCACCATGCAAATTTTCGTCAAGACGCTCACGGGCAAGACCATCACGCTCGAGGTCGAGTCGAGCGACACGATCGACAACGTGAAGGCCAAAATTCAAGACAAGGAGGGTGCGCGCCGCTCACGCGGGGCAGCGGCGCCCCACCGGCCACGAGCGTGCTCTGCGCGCGGCCCTGCCCTGCCGCAGCAAGGCCGTGCAGCCTGGCGAGCTTGCAATTTTGGTGAGGTTGTCCTCGGATGGCTGCATCGCAGGCATCCCGCCCGACCAGCAGCGCCTCATCTTCGCGGGCAAGCAGCTGGAGGACGGCCGCACCCTGGCCGACTACAACATTCAGAAGGAGTCGACGCTGCACCTGGTCAGCGGCCACGGGCACAGAGCGCGCAGCAGTTGCTGCAGATTGCAAGCCGCCCGCCACGCCGCTCACGCCGTTCGCCCGTGCGCCCTCAGGTGCTGCGGCTGCGCGGCGGCGGCGAGGGCGCGGTCACCGTGACCATCCAGCCGCGCATCCAGAAGGACAAGTGGTCGCTGTACTGGAAGGAGAGCATGGCCACGGTGACCCACATGCTGGACGACCTGACGGTGGAGGTGGACCCTGCCACCACCACACCCACCGACCTGCTGGCCCAGGTCGCCAAGGTGGGTGGGTGGGGGTGGGGGTGGGGTGGGGTGGGGTGGGGTGGGGTGGGGTGG
>PCFQ01000001.1:661343-706310 GCA_003063905.1 Chlorella sp. A99
GTGTGTGGGTGGGGGGTGGGGGGTGGGGGGGGCAGGAGCGGGGGCAGCCGTTGCGTGCCCTCCCGTGAGGCGGGCAGGAGTGGGGCGCAGAGGGCGCGGCCGGTTGCGAGCAGGGCGGGGTGAATATGAGAAGCGGGGCATGCAATGTCACGGGCGGAACTGCGCTGCTGCCCACTCCTGCTCCCAGCCACCCAGCACGGGGAGGCGCGACGTGGCCCGCTCCTGCGCCCGCTCCCTCCTCCCGCCGCGCGCAGGCCCAGGGCTGGCAGCCGGTGGACTCGCTCCTGCGGCTGGAGGGCTTTGAGGAGCCCTGGGAGCGGCTGCTGCTCAAGGGGCGGGAGCTCAAGGCCGACGTGCCGCTGGCGGAGCAGGGCGTGGGCGCAGGCGCGGCGCTCACCGCCGTGCGCCGCGTGCTGGTGGCGGACGCCTGGAAGATCCGCATCGGCGACGAGATCGACGACTCATCCTCAGACGAGGAGGCAGAGGAGCTGGAGTGGGAGCAGGCGTTTGAGCCGCCCGCCAAGCGCCCCGTCGCGGCGGCGTGAGCGCCGAGCGGCGGCGGCGCCCTCAGCGTTGCGGTACGCACGCGCTGGGAGCTGAGCGGTCGTTGGCTTGCCTGTAGCCATGAGATCCTGCGCTGCCATCCCTCTTTGCAAACTCGACTTGTTCATGTGCAAGCAGCTTGCTCCCACAACTTTGAACAGGGGTGCGCCAAGTGCAGTCCCGCGCCTCATGCTGCTTGCTGGACGTCACGGCCCCGGGGGGAACAGCCGCCCGCCATGCCGCCGCAGCTGTTCCCTGCCCCAGGAGAGCGCAAACAGGGCGCCAGCACTCTTGGCCAGCGACTCGTCCAGGAGGAAGCTCTCCACGCTCTCCTCCGGGAGGGCCAGCACTTCTATGCACTCCCCGTGGTCCGCCAGGCCACCACCCGCGGTCGCATGCACCATGCCATCGTCCACCTCTGCGGCATACACATGCTGCCGCGCGCCGCTGATGCCGACTGCACGGGGGGCGGCAGCAGGGCAGGGATATGGTGGGGCCGGGGGTGGGGCAGCGGCAGGGCAGACCGTGGGCCACGCAGGCGGCACCCTGCGGCTCCGCTGCTTCATGCTCGCTGCGAAGCACTGCTGCGCCGAGCACGGGTCGCCCTGCAGACCACTCACTGGCAGAGATGAAGCTCGTGATTTTGTGGATGCTGGAGGGCGGCACGTCGAAGCCGCACTCCTCTGCAATCTGTTGATGCCAGAGCGCAGGCATGGAGGAGTGCGGGACTGTGCACGTGTGCGCGGAAGGCGGCACGTCTGCTGTGGTTGGGGCACACGCACAGTCCCGCACACCAGCGCGCTGGCCCGGCCCCGCAGTCCCCAGTCACCTCCTCGCTCATGATGCCTTTGAGATCCAGGTGTGGCTTGTCAATGATGCCGGCACACAGCTCATAGGTGAAACCGCACGCGAGGGGCAGGGGCAGCTGCCCGGTGCCCTCCGCCGCCGCCTCCTTGGCCGCAGACACGTATACGGCGGGCCTGCCGCAGCCAGGGAGGCGGCGCGCATGGGATGGTGATGGGCGGTGAGCGAATGTAGGTGGGGGAGCAACCGGAGCACAAATGCAACCAGGAGGGCACAGGGCACTCCGCCGGCCTCCGCCCATCCACCGCCCTTGCCAAGGAGCCGATGCCTAATTGCCCACCTGAACTGCCGCACCAGCAGGAAGGCCTTCCGGTCCCGATGGTACAGCAGGCAGGCTACTGAGGGGTGGCTCTGCACCATATCCCAGCGCCGTGGCTTCCCTGCGAACAAGAGCAAGATTGGGCGACATGCAGGTGGGCGGCAAGAGACTTGCGCTTCGCAAGCGCCACGCTGCGCACCCATTTGCGCATCATCCGTGCGCAAGCCTCTCGCCACCATGTGCACCCACCCAATGTGTCACCCACCATCAAGGGAGTAGTTTACGCTCTGGGGGGTGACAAACGTGCTGGTGGGCATGGGCTGGACGACCTGCGGTGCGGTGGCAAGGCGATGTCGAGGTCTGAATTGGTTGCAGTAGCGGCACGCGCATCTCGCGGCACGCGCTGCACACAGCTTGGCAAGCCCCGAGGCTCCTGCACCGGCTCCCCCGTCAACGCGGCCTGCCAGCACCCATGGCCCACCTGCACGGTGCTGCCGTCACCCAGCCGCCGCAGCGCCTCGGCCGTCGAGACGCCGCCCAGGCTCGCCATCCCATGCTTGTAGTGCTCTCCGTGAGATGCATGGGCTGTGCTCATGCTGGCCTTGACGGTGGCGCGCAGGCGGTGGAATCCTGCGGCAGGCGCAAGCATATGTTGTTGAGTTCCGATTCAGGCTCTCTCTGGGGAGTTCTCTCAGGGCGGAGTGTGTTACACAGAATGACTGGTTGCAATAGGTGCTGGAAAGAATTACAATGACTTTATATGGAAAAGAACTCTGCTGGCATTGGAGAGGGGCCCAAGCCAGCTCTGTTTGCATTGCTCAGTTCCATCGCGCCCACCCCGTGCTCAGTCCCTGGTGAGCGGCTCGGCTGCACCACCATCATCGCTGCCGCCACCGCCGTCGGCCTTCACATCGGCCTCGGCCAGCGCCTTTGAGGCTGCATCAGACACGAGCTTGACAGCGCCCAACGTGGCGGCCGCACCCACCGCATACAGCGCCAGTTGAGCAGGGGGCAGCCCGGCGTCGGCGGTCTGCGCGGCGGCACGCGCCGCGCCGCCCAGCAGCACGTAGGCCACCGTGGCTGGCAGCATGCCCGCCCAGGACGCGAGGACATACGGCCCGAACTCGATGGCAGTGAGCGACAAGCCGTAGTTGAGGAGCGAGAAGGGGAAGAGGGGTGAGAGGCGCAGCAGCAGCACGATGCGCGGCCCCTGCGCCGCGATCGCCGCGTCCACCGCCACGAATTTGGCGCTGCCGCGCAGCCGGGCCTCAACCGCCGGGCGCGCAAAGGAGCGGCCCAGCAGAAAGGCGGCCGCCGCGCCGGCCGTCGAGGCGGCTGAGACGACGGCGGTTCCCGCAACGGGGCCAAAGAGTGCCCCGGCTGCCACCGTAAGCAGGCTGGCAGGCACCAGCAGCACGGTGGCGGCCGCATAGGCGAAGATGAAGACAAGTGGGCCCACCGGCCCAGCGCTTTGCACCAGCTGCTCCACGCCGGACAGGGCATCGTGCACGCTGAGCGCGTGCGCGGGCGGCGGTGCCGCTGCCAGCAGCAGCGCTGCCGCCGCCCCGGCGGCGGGCATGAGCTGGGTGGGGGCGGCTCGGGCCTCGCCAATAGAGCCGTGGCGCCGTCGAGCGGGCGCCGACGTGCGGGGCCGTGGGCACGAGGCGGTGGTGCGCAGGCGCGTGGTGCCGCCTGCACCAGCCGCGCGAACAGTCTGGTCTGATCTCTTTGGAGGGTCTAGCACGTGGCGTGGCTGCTGTCAGAGCTCCCTCACCCCTCACCTGTGGCGGACACTGTTGAGCGCAGATTGGACGCGCGGATCATCGAAAGCGGCCCAGAGCGCTTGTGTGAGTCGCTGGGAGATGGAGAGGAGGTCTGATCGTGCTCTTTCTGGAGCTCGGGGGCCCTTCTCAACTATCAACAGCAGACTCCTTTCTCAGTCTCCAACTGCCACACGCGCCTCTTCTTGCTGGGCGATCGCGTGCTAATTGCACAGACGGCCTGGTAATAAGACGTCGGCATGGCGCAAGAGGCAGGAGCGCTATCCCACCTGCCAGTAAGCAGAGGCAGCAGCACTGAGTCGCCGCGCGCGAAGCAGCGAGAGCCAGCTCATCAGGCGACCGCCCGCCACCCCCGCCAGCCCGCTCGCTTGCCCGCCCGCCTGCCAGCTCGCTCCGTGCCCACGCACTCCGCTACCCAAATCACTGCCTGCAGAGCGAGATGCTGGCCCAGACGTTTCAGCTGCTGCAGCCCACGGAGCTTGCTGCAGTGGAGGCAGTCTGCCGGAGCTTCAGGGCTGCAGGTTGTTGTTGCGGAGTGGGAGGGGCGCGGCAGAATCGCCGCACACCTGTGTGCTGCCCAGTTTGCTGCCCAAGCGTCTACGGCTGCCCATACACTGACAGCCGCCCGCTCTGCGCCTCTGGTCGGTGCAGTGGTCCAGCATGAGCTATGGGCGCAGACGGCGGCCACCGCCACCAACCCCGTGCTCTCGCTGCGGCCCAGCCCCACGCACGCGCACGCCACGCCTGGCGCCGGCGCCGGCGCAGCAGGGGCGCCAGATGCAGGTTCGGCGGTGCATTCGCCGCCGCCGGCAGTGCAGCGCTCGGCTTTCTACAAGAAGCTCAGTATGCGGCTGTCAGCGCCGGCGGCCGATGAGTCTCTGATAGCAGAAGCGATCGTCGCGAGCAGCACCGACCACCCCATCGGTGCGCTGGGCTTGCTTGCTTTGGGGATGGCAGGGGAGCTCAGTGGCAGGGAGGCCCGGTGGCAGCACCAAGTCAGCGGTGTGGAAGGATGCAAGCGGCAGCTGCAAGGGCACCACTGCAGCCCTGCCACGGCTCAACCTTGCTGCCGATCTGAGCCAAGAGGTGCGCGGCCTGCCCCTGATGCCCTGCCTCGCAGAGAGCATCCACAACCTACTTACACCCCGTGTGAAGGCCGGCCTCTGCTACTACAGCAGTGGAGGGTCAGAGGTGAGCTGGCCATCACCCACGTTTGCGCGCCTACGTGCCGCCTTACGGCCCAGTGGTCGCCAGCAGCTGGGCCACCCGCTGCCGCACGTGTGCCGCACGTGTACTTCTTCCCTCCACGTGTGCGGCTGCCCTCCGCTCGCCGCGTCCACCTGCTGGGTCTGGCTGCACAATCGATTCACTGCAGCTCTGCCCTGCTGCACACACGCGCAGGACGAGGCCAGTGGCGAGGTGATCACTTTCCGCCTGGCACACCCACTGTGCCGCGTGGATGCCGTGGAGCTGGCAGTGTTCCGAGCGTGGTTCCAAGAGGCAAGGCTGAGGGGATCTGGCACCTTGACGATGGCTGAAAGCAGGGTGCTGCAGGCACGAGGTGTGACACAAAACAACGTTGAGGCCGAGCATGCGCCGCGCCCGTCCTCGCTTCCTTCTGGTGTTGCTGCAGGGCCACCCCCTGTACGCCCCCAAGGGCGTGCGCATCACGCTCGGCGGCGTCTCCTGCTTCCATCCCAACGGCTCCCTACTGCCCGCGCCCCAGCTGCTGGCCGCCGCGCACCGCGACATTGCCGGCGACGCCGCGCCCACCGCGCCGCGCCCCCCGGCCGGCGGGACCGCGGCCGCCTGGCGCTGGCAGTCGGCCGTGCTGCCCGTGGCGGGCGCCACCGACGCGCTGCAGCAGTTTGAGATCGAGCCCACGATCTGCGTGGGAGGCTACCTTCGCCTCGATCTATTGGGACGCACACAGCGCCAGGCAGCCGATGACGCTTTCTACACCTGCCTCAGCTACGTCCGCGCCATCGGCTGCCCCGTCTACGGATTTGTGCCGCCGGCGCTGCCTGCCGGCATACCCGGCGGCAGTGCGAACGGCACTGGAGGCGGCGCAGGCAACAGCGGACCCAGCACAGGCGGCCCCAGCGACGGTGCTCCCATCATCGAGCTGGAGCTGGTGCCGCCGCCCGCCGACCCGCTGGCGGCAGCGGGCGGCCTGTGCGCGGTGTCGGAGGGCGGGCGGCTGCTGCAGGACGAGACCGAAGACGAGAGCCTGAGCGAGCTGGAAAGGTGGGCGGGGGTGCTGCGGGCGCAGGGGCGCTCAGATCGGTCGTTGGATCAGACAGTGGGCAGAGGCTGTGCGCGTGCGTCACTCAGCAGCCGATACGCGCATCCCCAATGCCGCAGCGAGGAAGAGGAGGGGGAGGAGTTCATGGCTGAAATGGAGGTGGCGTTGGGCGCGGCGGCCGGCGGCGGTGTGGAGTGAGCGGGAGGAAAGCCAGTTCGAAATGAACAGGTTCTTACAGCTGCGTGGTTGTGCGCCTCGTTCCTGTACTGCTCCTCTCGTGGCCCTCTGCTTGATATAGCCTGTAGACAGCTCGATAGGCAGGCTAGCTCAGGCAGGAGAGGGCAGTCGCCGTCGGCAGGCTTGCCAGTGCAGGGGCCACACGGCCCGTCAGCAAAAAAATTGGCGAGAGGAGCAGTGGGCCAGCGCTTCAACTCGCAGCCACAGCAGGCAAGCGGGGTTGGGAGCGCGCACTTGCCTTGGAAGCGGCCTCCCTGGGCTCCTGGAGCCTGCTGGTCGCTGGGTCAGGGCTCGAAAGGCCTGCCAAGGCAAGCAGCCGTGACGTCGGGCGGCACGGGCAGCAGCGACTCCTCGCCCCTGCTCTTTTCCCTGCGTGTTTTCCCTGTGCGCAGGCAGCATTGTACTAGGCCCTCGGCCACAGTGCAACCCTAAGGTGCCATGGCTGACTGCGCGAGCACGCCGCCGGCGGCGCCGCCGCATCGAGACCAAGGCCACCTCTTCGCGCCCGCAGCCTCTGGCGGCTGCACGGGCGCGAGCGCGCTGCCCGCTGCCTTTGCATCTGGTGCCAGCGGCAGCCCATGCGTGCGATCTGCGTTTGCAGACGCTCCTTCGCCAGCAGGCGGCCCCGCAGTCGGCCTCGCAGTGGAAGATGGCTTGCTTAAGCGTAAGCCCAGTCGCCCACTGAGCGCCCAGGGCAGCCTCGAGGTGGACAGCCTGGCAGGGCCGCAGCCGCCCACGTGCCGCCACGAGGGCGGCCACCACCGCGACAGCCGCCCTCGACGCGGCGGCCTGCAGCGCAGCAAGCGGTGAGGGTGGGCGCGTGCAGGGCGGCCCGCGCCCTGCGCTCGCCCGCCTGCCCTCAACCCATCCATCACACTCAGCGCTGTGGCTGCGTCCCTCATTCCACCCTCCCTTTTGCAGGTTCTGCTCCGCCCGGGACCTCGCTCGCTACGGAAGCCAGGACAGCGAAGATACTCTCCTCTTCTCAGCCTCGCCTGCCGAGCAACCCACTGTCCCACCGCCGGCCGCTCACCGTCTCCACCACCAGCAGAAGCAGCAGCAGCAGCCACAGCAGCAGGACCGTGCAGGTGCGCGGCCCCAGCGCTGGCAGCCTCAGCCCGCGGGCGCCGAGCGCCCGGCCTCACCTGCACCGGGCCACTTTGTGGCTGGGCCAGCAGCCTTCTATGGCAGCACTCTCCCCCCGGCGCACCCGGCCGCTGGCCGGCTGCGGTGCCAGCAGCCGCAGCTGCACCACCCGGAACCCGTCGGCCCCAGTGGCTCATCCCTCCGCTTGCAGCAGGTTGCGGCACGGCTGTTGGGGCCTGGTGCCTCCAAGCAACATGCAGCCCCCGCCGGCCACCAGCAGCAGCAGCACCGTCAGCACCCGCCGCACGAGCCACAGCCTAGCAGCAACCCGGGTGCCCCTGGCACTGCGGCTGTCCACGGCCTTTCACTGCCACCCTCGGCCGCCTTCTCCAGGCTCCGTGTGCGCCCGGCGTCTGCGCCCGCGCCAGCAGCATGCTCCGGCGGCGCCCCGCCCTGCGCCCCAGCCTCCACCTGCGGCAGCGGGCGGCAGCCCCAGGCCTCGGGCGCAGACATGCTGGCCTGCGCCGAGTGCCTGGCAGGCGACGACAGCAGCAGCCAACCGCAGGCGCCCGACACCGCAGGCGCGCGCCACTGGGCGCGACCGCCCCCTATCCGTCGTCTCAACTTGCCGCCCGCCCTCTCCTTGCCGCCCGCCCGGCGGCCCCCTGCCGCCCAGCCGCCCCACTCAGCGGCCCCCTCACGCCGGCTTCCCTTGCTGCCATCACCTCTGCAGGCGATGCGACGGATGAGGCTGCCTCTGACCTTTCCTCAGTAGAGAGCTTTGCTCCCGAGGAGTATGGGTTACCTGCCCAGGCCTGCCACGTGGCTGTAGGCGAGCGCCGCGCTTTGCCACTGCGCCCTTGCGGGACGGGGGGCGGCCGCTGCTCCGGCCGATGGGAGCCCTGCCCCTTCGCAGGCGCCCCGCCAGCCGGCCCTCCACCTGCGGCTGAGCCGACCTCCGCGCCGCTGCCCAACCCGGGCCCAGCCGCCGCGACGCAGCAGCGGCTGGACGAAGAGGTGTGGGAGCGGGAGATGGGGGAGTGCAACGCCCTGTTGGCGAGCATGCCACTGCCAAGTGAGGAGTGGTTGGCTGGGGCACGCACGTTGGCGGCTGATGCTTTCCTGCACATTCCTGCACACCCCACTCTGATGCGATCTCCGGCCCTGACTTGGCCCCCTCTCACCTGCAGTGCGGCTGCCCTACGTGCCGCTCTCCCCGGCGTGCCCAGGTCTGCTGGCAGGCGGCCTCCTCTGCCTCAGCGGAGCCACCCCGCATCAGCCACTGGCAGCACCCCTCTAATTCACGCCCGCCCGCCCCCGCAGTCGCACGGACGCTGGCCGCCTCGGTGTTCCAGCTGCCTCCGATCGCCTGCTGCATGGGGTGAGGGGGCGACCAACACGCAGCGCCCTGCACAGGCGCAGGCACTGGCAATCTCGTGCCCCTGCCACC
Organism: Chlorella sp. A99; assembly: GCA_003063905.1. NCBI lineage: Eukaryota > Viridiplantae > Chlorophyta > Trebouxiophyceae > Chlorellales > Chlorellaceae > Chlorella > Chlorella sp. A99. The sequence continues at coordinate 669,809 of PCFQ01000001.1, forward strand.
CTGATCCCTGATTGTGCTCATCCCCCCACCTATCCAACGCCCCCCACCCCCCACTCCCACCCCCCGCCTCCGCTGGGCTGCAGTGCCTCTTACTTCCAGCGTCTGCTGGCCACACACCCTGACCTGTTTGCCCGCGCCCAACGGCTCAGCTACTTCCCTGCCTGTCGGCCGCACCCGCAGGCAAGCATGCCCGCGCCGCCACCTTCTGCTAGGGTGCTGGCCCCTGTGGGCCAGCACGGTGCGCTCGGCGCCGCCAACTGCAAGACGCCGTATGAAGCCCTCCGCCATGCACCCATGTCACACGGCTAGGCTGCGTCCCTGCAGGGCCCGCCCGTGGTCATGCAGCTGGCAGCCGCGCCAGACGAGCTGCTCACCCCCGTGCTCGCCACCTGCTTCTACATCGCCTGCAAGGCTAGTGCGGGGCGGGCCGCGCGTGCCACACCTGGCAATTCGGCGGCGCTGGAGGGGCCGCCCGCACCTGCTCTGCAGCCTGGCGCAGGCAGGCTCCGCGCAACGCGGGGGTGAAAGGCCTCACTGCCGCCAGCCCTGTCGGTCTCCATGGGACTCAGTGCCTTCCCTCGCTCTATGTCTGCAGGTGACGCACCGAATCGAGTTCCGGCGCGAGCTGTCTGCCATCCTCTCCATCCTCACGGCCACGGCAGTATCCACCGAGCAGGTCAGCATTGCTGTTGGAGCGAGAAGTGGTGCCGGCGCTGCGTTTGGTGCACTCTGTCGGTGACGAGGCAGCGCTCGGCAACGCGGCCAGCGCGCCAGGGTGGCAGCCGCTGCGGTCGGCTGTCGGCCGCCCCGCACGCTGGCCGCCGACACGCGCGCGGAGGGCTGCCCTCTCCTGCACAGGCAGCCAAGCTGGAGCGCAACTGCCTGGTGGCGCTAGAGTGGCGCTTGGGTCCCTTTTTTAACCCCACAAAGCATGGCGAGTGAGCAGCATCGTCACGTCGGCTCGGCCAACAGCTGGCGTCAGCTCGGAGCGGCACACGGCTCACGCACCGGTCTCAGCATCAGCGGCCTACCATGAGGCGCATGTTATATTCAGCACCGCCACTGTTCTCAAACTGCCTATCGCGATCAACTAATTATGCTCCTCCCAGCTCCATTTGTTACAACCAACACTGCCTCTTCCAAATCGCTGTGCCGGGCAATCACCCGCTGCGGCCGCCCCGACCAGGCTCACTGCTCCTCCGACCCCAGCGTCGCCCGCGCCTTGCCGCCCAGGCACCGGCACGGGCTGAACACCGTGCGTGGCGTGGACTCCACCAAATTCACATGCACGCCAGGGGATTTGGCCCCTGCGCTCACGGGCCGCGGTGGGCTGGGTGCGGCATGCGCTGTAGCGGGGGCTGCCTCTGCGAAACCCACGGACTTGGCGCGCACCGGCTGCGCGACAGGGGCGGCAGGCGGCGCGAGAGGGGTAGGAGCCACTGGCAGGCCGTCTGCCATGTGCTTGCGGCATGGGATGCCGGAAGGCCGGGTCGCCCGGATCAGCCGCCAATCATCCGCCCGCTCCTGCTCTGACTCATCCGAGCTATCTTCATAACTGCGGCGCTGCAGGCTAGGGCGCTTGGGGCAGGCGCGAGCGGCAGCACCGCCCCGCAGCGGGCTGGCGGCCAGGATGCTGGACGGCGGCGATGGCGGCGGGCCAAGCATGGCCGCCACAGCTGCAATGCTGGGGCGCGCAGGGCTGCCGGATGGCTTGGGCGGCACGCCGGATGGCAGGTGCAGCCTACGTGCCGGGCTGCCCTGGCTTGGCGAGGGCTCTGCCCCCAAAGCCTGACCCGCGCCCGCAGGCGACACGAGCGCGCGGGCGCTGGAAGCCGTCACACCGCCCAGGAGCGCACGCGTGCGAGCTGCGATCCTGGCGCGCCGCGCTGCTGTCTCCTCTCCCACCGCTGAAGCGTGCTGCGCCTGCAGGTTGGCTGCATTCTGCAGGAACTCGCGCTCGAGGGCCTGCATCAGGGGTCGGGGAGTGCAGGGATTGGGGAGCAATCGCAGAGCCCGTCAGCGAGCGCCCTGGCCAGCGCAACATGTGATGACCCAGGGGCCAGGCTATCGCTCTGTTGCTGCGAGAGAGCAACTGATGATCACACGATGCGGCGCACTCGCCTCCATCCTGGCGGCATGCTGGGCGCCCAGCTCCTCCACCCGCGCCGCCAGGGCCCGCTCCTCCTGCTGCCGCACCAGCTCCAACTCTCGCAGTGCGCTGTCGAGCAGCAGCTCGCTGTTGTGAATTGCTGCACAGGGCAGAAGGCGGGCATGGCGAGCGTGTAAGGTTGCCAACGCTTCGACCACGCCCCGCCGCCGCCCCGCCCACGCGCCGCATCCACTCGCATGCCGCTGCGGTGGCCCTAAGCAGCGCCTCCGCCTCAGAGCACGCCTCGTTGATTTCCATGGCTGCTGGAATTGGGTCGTGTGTATGCAATGTTGGTTTGTTCATTCGAGAGACTGCACCATCGGGCTTCAGATTGCGCTCGCGGCGCTTGTAGTGGCTCTCGCACAGCGAACAGGAAGCAACAGCTGAGGTCAAACGCCAACCGAACGCTTTCTACGTCCCCACCGCGCCTGTATCGCTCCCCACGCCTTCTGCTGATCAACATAGAGGTGCACAGACGTTGCCGGGGGTCTCGCGCCCCAAGCTGTCGTTCGGCGCTACTAGTATGAGGCCGCAGCCTCGCTTGCCCGACTGGCTCCCTGCTGATGACAGGCCTTCGACGTCGAATGCGCTGCAGCAGCTGTCGTCTGGCCGACGAGGCTCCCCACCGGACGCCACCGTCAGGTGCGGCGGGAGGGCGCATTGGCAGAGGGGCGGTGTTTGCACGGCCGCCTGCTCTTTTCCAACTGTTCAAGACGCCCTTGCGTCTCTCTGTCACCTCCAGGCTGCTAGAATACCCAGAAACAGTGCCACGGGCTGCGCCGGCAGCACACAGTCTGCTGGGCCCTAGCACGCGCAGCAACGCCTCGCCGCCCGCAAAGCAGGCCCTGCCCCCTACGCCAGCCTATGCCTCCAGCACAACATGCAAGCCGGCGGCGCGAGCTGAGCCCTCCTACAAGCCGGCGCTCGACAGGCTGGCAGTTAGTAGCTCGCGGCCCAGCTCGGCCGCCGTGCGCGGTGCCGGCAGCGAGGCCCCCCAGTCATCCTCTGAACGACTGCATGTGAGGGGCAAGTGCGAGTGTGGGCTGTGCCGTGGCATGTTGTCAAGGTCGGCATTGCCTGAATGCGGCTGCTGGTATATCCTCCGCAGATGCTGTTGCAAAGCATTCGAGCCAGCGTGGACGCACGGCGGCCTGCCACTGCTGCGGGCGCAGAGCGCGCCGCCGCGCCGGCGCCGGCGCTCGGGGGCACGGCAGCGGAGCCGTCTGCCGCCGCCGGCGCCACCACGTCTGATTGGCGGGCGGCCGAGCTCGCGCTGCAGCAGCGGCTCAGGGAGCGGATAGAGCGTGCCAAAGTGGAGATCAAGCAGCAGCTGTCGCCCATGTTTCGCATCTCTGACGTGCTGGCGGGTGCAGAGGATGCCCAGGCGGCGGCCGATGCGCTGGACATCGTCCTGGCAGGCGCCGGCCCGACCTCATTTGACCGCCTCATTGCCCGGCCTGCCAGCCGCAGTGGCGGCGGCGCGGGCCTGGAAGAACGAGCAGTGGCGGCCCGGGAGGCCGGGCAGGGGCGGCTCGGGCTGGACGCCGCCTGGCCCAGCCGGCAGCCGCAGGGGCAGCCGCGACCGCTGCAGCTGCAGGGGCAGCCGCAGAAGCAGGCGTGGGGCGGTGATCATTCTGCGGGAGAGGATGTGGACTCGCTGGTGCTCTCGGCGCGGTCAGCGGTCAGCAAGGCCCAGTCGGCGATTGCCAACCTGGCCTCCCCGCCCAAGTCGCTGGACACAGCGCCACAACAGCCGCCACCGCAGCCGCCGCAGCACGAGTGGGAGCAGCAGCAGCGAGAGTGGACGCGGAAGCAGCAACGAGTGCAGCATGCACCCCATGCGACGCACACTGTGGCAGTGGACAGCGGGCCGGCGCCTGCCCAGGAGCCCCAGCGGCAGAGTGCGCTGGACCGCGCGCAGCAACTGGCGCCGGCGCCGGCTCAGCGGCAGCAGCAGCTCGCTGTAGCCAGTGGCGCCGGGCCCCTGGCGGCCCAGCCGGCGGCGGCAGACCTGGAGGGCAGCGTGTACAAGCTGAGGGCGCAGTCGGAGGCCATCATTAGGTGAGGCATCAGCCAGTGGGAGCGCGCCATCTGCCAGGTCTGCCGGCCGTGACCTTGCGGGTGGCGGTCAGCAGGGCTGGGGTGTGCCCTGTGGCGCGCCCACCACGCCGCACGCTCCGGCGCTGCCTGCGCGCCTCTGCTGCGCCGCAGGGAGGAGGCGGAGCGGCTCATTCACAGCATCCGCGGCATCTTTGATGACTTCCTCTCCTGCGTGGCCGACCATGGCTTGCTGGTCAGGGTGGCAGCTGGCGGCGGGGCCTCGGCCGGCAGCCAGGCAGCTGTGCCGCCAGCCGCTGCTCCGCCGCTGCTGCCGCCGCCGACCATGCGCCCGGGGTGGGCAGCGCTGGCAGCCGAGCACCAGCTATTGCCGTCTCAGCAGCGGCAGCAGCAGTCTCGGCAGCAGCAGCAGCAGGGAGGCGGCGCGCTGTCTGCCGGCTCCGGGCTTGCCCCTACAGAGCTCGTATCTGATGGCGAGACAGAAGAGCGGCAGTCGGCGGCGGCAGGACAGGGCAGCTTCGGCAGCAACGCCAGCCCCAGCGGCAGTGGCTGCTCAGGCTTTGAGTTTCGACAGTTGGCTCCTGCGGATGGCGCGCACATGGCGGCAGACTCTGGAGCAGCAGCGGACGTGCCCACGGAGGCGGCGTCAGTGCCTGCACCTGCGGCGGCCAGGGGCGCGCTGGCGCCGGCCTGGGCGACAGAGCAGGCGGGCGGCGCACTGGGTTTTGGCAGCCCTATCAAGCTGGCACACTCGCAACTTCCCAGCCCTGCCAAGCCGGCAGCTGGCAGCAGCTTGCTGCACAGGGTCGATGTGGGGACCCCTGCCGCGCGCCGGCCCCGGCTGGAGGCCAGCGGCGGCGCAAGCGCGTCGCGCCCGCTGCGGGCCTCCCAGCTCAGCCCCCTGACTGGCACGCCCTACTTGTCCGCCTCCAGTGCCGCCGCCAGCCCGGGGGCGTCGGGCAGCAGCGGCAGCGCCTCATTCCTGACCACGCAGACGGGGCTGCCCGGCCGGCGACCGGCGCCACGCGCTGCGCTCGGCGGCGTCGACGGTGGGGCGGCGGGGGCCGGGAGAAGGGACCTGAGCAGCGCCGTGGCATCCATCCGCAGGATGGCGGCAGACGTGCGGCTCAGGACGGCACAGAGCGCGGCGTCGCTCAGGGCTGCGCCCGCGGCGGTGGGCCGTGGCACGAGTGGTTGACGGTTGATAGTTGTTTGAGGGGCGGCGACTCGGGAACATGCTGTGACTCGGCAGGAGTGACTTGAAGGAGGAAGCGGAAGGGTCAAGGTTCCAAGGCGGGCGGTGGCGGCGGCAGCGGCGACGGGCATTTGACGCCATGGTTCTCGGCAAATTGGATGCATGTCATGCCGGCTGCTTTTGATGGTAGCGCAGCAATGAGCCAAACCGAAATGCGCGCGTCGTTTTCCACGTCGTCTCAAATTTGCCCTCCGTGCCGCCACAGCATCCTTGCACAAGCAGCTTTACGTGGAAAACAGTTCGATGTGATCACAAACAAAGACCCAAGGCGTGGCGCGCCCACACGCATTCCCCGCTTCCGACAATTGCAGCGTTAATACCACGATCTCCACCTGATGTCGAGCAGAGAGCTTGCCCCTTGAGCAGCACCTACTGCTGGCAAAGGCTCCGCGCATGGAGGCCGCCCTCGCCCCCGCCATAGGATACGCCTGGGAGCCCGAGGCCCCGCACGACCTGGACGCCTTTTTGTCCTCGCTCATGACGCCCGACCTCCCGCTCTCCACGGCTCTGCTGCCCGGACCCCTCGCCATCGGCTTCGGCCTGAGCTCCGAAAGTTCCGGGACGAGCTGGCAGAGCGGGTGGCCGCACGACAGCCGCGCGCGCAGCCGGGCGGCTGACGCCCCGCAGAGCAGACCCCCCCCGGCCGAGCCATACGACCCGGCCATGGGGCCGCCGCCCCCCGTGCCGGCCCCGCTAGTAGCTGGCGCCTGCGCGCAGCCGGTGGGCGCGCTGGGGCACCCCGGCCCGCGGCCGGACGAGGAGGCGGTGGGGCGGCCGCCGCCGCCAGCCGGCGCCAAGCCACCCGCAGCGCCCGCAGGCATCCGCCCACAGGACCCGCAGGCACGCGGGCCCGCGGCGGCGGCCAAGCAGGACCAGCCGCCCGGTGGGCTGACGACGGTGCAGCAGCAGATGGGCGCGATCGCTGGCTCCGGCGCGCCACCACCCGCCGAGGCCGCCGTGCTGGGCGGCGCCGCGCCCGGCTACCCCGGCGGCACCGCGGCGCAGCAGGCGTTGGACGCGCAGGCGCAGGCGCAGATGGCGGCCTACCAGCAGCAGCAGCAGCAGTACATGCAGTATCAGCAGCAGCAGGCGGCGTACCAGCAGCAGTATGCCCAGCAGTTCGCGCAGCAGCAGGCGGCCGCCTACGGCCAGTACGGCGCGCAGGCGAGCGTGGGGCCTCCGCGGGCGCGCGGGGGCCGGCAGGAGGGGCCCACGGCAGCGCGGCGGGGGCGCGCCGAGGGGCTGGCCTGCCGCCGCCAGCTGCGCGCCTGTGCGCGCGCCGCGCCCCCTCACCCCGCCTCCCCCGCGCGCGATGCAGGTGCCTTACGGCTATCAGTACCCGTATGGGCAGTATCCTTTCTACCCGGGATATGCGTCCTACCCCTACGCGCAGATGCCAGGTGGGGGAGGGGGAGCAGATCCCGGCAGGGGGAGTGCGGCAGGGTGGACGCCAGGCGGCCGCGTGCGGGCGCGTGCACGGGGCCCGCGTCCCTCCGCCCCCAGCCGCTCACCGGCCCCCGCGCCGCGCCGCGCGTCGCTCCGCACGCAGGCATGGGCATGCCCGGCAGCATGCAGCTGCCCAGCAGCACCGGCCAGGACGGCCTGCTCTCCGGCCAGCAGCCGGGCGGCGCCCTGGCCGGCGACGCGGGCGCGGCCGCCGCAGCAGTGCAGCAGGCGGTGGCGGCGGCGGCGGCCGGCGGCACAGGGCACGAAGGCGGCCATGGGGCGGGCCACGAGGCCGAGGAGACCGAGGAGGCGCGCGCAGTCAAGCGCCCGCGCCTGATCTGGACACCCGCGCTGCACAAGCGGTTTGTGGATGCGGTCGGCAAGTGCGGCGGCGTGGACAAGTGCCTGCCCAAGTCGATCATGAAGGTGGGGAGGGGTGAGGGGGAGGGAACAGGCGGGGGGCCGCGGGAGAGGGAGCGGGCGGCGCCGCCCGCGTCCGCTGCGTGACCGCCGTGCTCTCCCGCCGACACCCTGCCCCTGCCCCCGCTCTGCCGTGCCGCAGGAGATGGGCGTCAAGGGGCTGACCCGTGAGAACGTGGCGAGCCACCTGCAGAAACACCGCCTGCGCCTGAAGCGCGAGGGCGAGGACGCGGAGCGCGCTGAGGCGGCCGCTGACGCGCAGCAGCAGGTGGGTGCGGGGGTGCACGGGGCAATCGGGGGACGGGGGACGGCGTCCGTCCTGTTCTGTGCTGGGTTCGCCTGGCACGCCGCGCTGCCGCCGTGCCCGCCCCGAGCCGCGTCGAGCCTCCGCACCGCGTCGCCGCACACCACAGGGCTCCACGGGCGCGCCGATGGACGTGGCCGGCGGCGGCGGCGAGCTGCTGCCCATGGATGTGGAGGAGGACGGCCCCGCCGTCATCGCGCTCGGCCCGCACGCAGAGGCCGCGGCTGACGCCGCGAACAACGCGGCCGGCGGCCTGCCCGACCAGCTGCCCGGCGCCAGCGTCAGCGTCGGCATGCTGGGCATACCCGGCATGGCGCAGCTGCTGCCGGGCGGCGCTGAGGCGCTGGCGGCGGCGGCGGCGGCCGCGGCGGCCGCCGCCGCGGCCGCCGCGGCTCCGTCCGAGCTGTCCGACGGCCGGACGATTAGCAAGGTGGCCGGCAGGTGACCGGCCGCGCGGGTGTGGGGTGGCGCCGGCCCGAGGGAGCGAGGGCTTTTCTCCACTCGCCACCCGGGCGCGGCGGGCGCCGCTCGAGGCTCGCGGAGCGTGGGCGGCTCCGGCCCGCCGCGGCGCCAGCACCCATATCACCCACCCCGGGGCTGCCTCCCTGAGGGTGAGGCCGACTTCTTTGTTTTTTCCCAGTGTTTGTGCTGGCCCTGCGGCGGGGGCGGGCGGGCGCAGCGCGCCGGTCGCCCGCCCCCGCGCGTGGCAGGCGGCGTATGGATGAGATATAATAGACATGAAACGAACGCCTGCTTCTGCTGTTCCGATCTTGCTATACCTTGGCTGTCCCAATGCGTGCCTGCTATCTAGCCTACATCGCCATGGAATGCTTGCTCCTAACAATGGAGGATCGCCGTACCGTGCAGCACGCCCCTGTGTACCTCAGTGCTGCGTCGGTCCCCCGCGGCCCCCCAACCCTCCCCCCGGTTTTCCACACTTGTTTTTGGCTTTCCACCGCTATTCTTGGTCCTGCTCCAGGCCCACGCCTTTTCCCATCACACTGTTGGCTGCGAGTAGTGCTGGGAATTGCAACGAACATGGGGCGGCGATGGGGGAGGGGGCTGAGAGTGACGACTGCACAGGCATGCCGACACAATCAGAATGGCCATGCTAGAAAAAAAAAAAAGGAGAGCCACTATTCCTCCTGCTGCTGTAGCACTCGTGCGCCGCCGCCGTCGTAGGTGCGCCGCCGCCGTCATGTGGGCAAGCTTGCGTACCCCGCCCCGCCCCCACACCCCGGGAAGAATCGCTTATCCTTTTGGCGCTCGACGTGCTGCTAGCTCTGGCTCTTAGAAGGTGGCAGTGACGCGGCGGCTGAGCAGGGCGCTCGTGAGAGAGCCCCATGCCACCTGGGCGGCGTGCTCGCCCGCCCGCTGGAGCCACCGCGCCCGCCTTGCCGCAGCGCCCCCAACCTGCCTGCAGGCTCACATCAAGCGCCGCTGTCGCCCCTTCCCCACAGGCCCCTTTCCCCACGGGCTCGCCCCATGCGCCGCCTAGACTCATGCGCCGCCTAGGCGGCGCATGGGGCGGGCCTCGACGCAGCATGCCCACCAAGTGGATGCTGTGGGAGGCGGCCCACGCGGGGGACTTGGCTGCAGTGGACCGCATCGCTGCAGCCAAGCCGAGCCTGCTCAGACCTACAAGCAGGGCACGGCACTCCACATGGCGGCCACCGCTGGCCACGCAGCGGTCGTCACGTTGCTGCTGGAGGTGGGAGGCAGACAGGGTGGTGTGGCGCAGAAGCGCAGCGGCGCCCGCCCGCCTGGGTGCACGGCACGGCGTGGACAGGGAGCGCTGCGCCGCCCTGCACCATTCCTGCTCGCGAGCCTCGTGCCACGATCTTACCGCGCCCCCACCCCCAAAGATAGACCAGACGTACGACTTGAACGGGACGGCCCTCTAGTTCGCGGCCGGCCGGGGGGCACGTGGAGGTTGTCAGGGTGCTCGTCGCGGGCGGGGCCAGCCTGTCCAAGCGCAGCGGCTGGAACAGCTGGACCCTGGTCGCCAAGGCGATTGCGCGCCTCGGGGGGCTGCTGTACCTGCTGCTGGCCCCTTGCAGCGCCGCCTGGTCTGGTCTGGTCTTACAGCTTGGCACCATGAGGCATGCACTGTTGCAGCGCCGCCGTGGCCCCCTGTGCCCGGTTCCCCTCCGACGCTGTCTAGGCACCCGCCACCTCTGGCGATGAAGCGCTGGCGCTGCTGCTGCAGGAGCAGTACGATGCAGAGGCAGCCTGGCATTTGAGTGGCAATGGGGGTGGCGGCGTGGCGTGGAGGCCTGGTCGCGGCGTGGAGGGGGCCTGGCTGTGTGGGTGGCTCGTGGGCGGCCGCCCACGTGGATGGGTGATGGGCTGGGGAGCTGCCGTGCGGCTGCGTGCCCACACCACGTGCAGTGCCCCGACTGCGCGGAGGAGCTCCAGCGGCGCGGCAGACGCAGTGCCCCAACTGCCGGGGGACAATTGAGCGCTACATCATGCGGGTGCACGGCGCCTGAGCTGCAGATGCTCGCTGCTCATGCGAGCGGCTGCTGTGCGGCTCAATGTTGGGTGTACTGTAACGGGCGTGCACCTGAACTGTGGCGTGCGGCGTGCAACTGACCTGTGGCGGGGGCGTGCAGCGCGTGCAGCAGATGGGATGACCGTACGGCGGCTGGCTGGTCCACAGCTGCATCCATCCAGGGAGTCTGGGGGCACCAGGCAGGCAGACCGGCTCAGCGGGCGGAGGACGCCGTCCTGGACGGAGCACGGAGGCGAGTGGGTGTGGGGGCTCAGCCGCCAGCAAACAACCTTCCCGTTTTCATCTCATCAATCGCCGAGTCTCGTCCTAGCCTCTTTCCGCCAGGCGGGGAGCCCAGGCAGCGATGTGAGCTGGGGGGCCATTTTGCTTGTTCTGTTGGGCGATGTGGGCACTCTAGCGCTCGCCCATGCACCAGGGGTGATTGCCCCGAGCACACACGCTCACCGCCTGCCAACCGTCTGCCCGCCGCCCCTGCCGCCCGCATGCGCAGGCGCGACGGCCCGCAGTACCACGTGCGGCCGCGAGAGGGCTGGCTGAACGACCCCAATGGCTTGATCGTCTATGGCGGAGCTTACCATGTGTGAGCGCTGAACGGGGCCTGCAGCTCGCTCGTGCCCGCATGTGGAGAGCTCGCCGCCTCCCGCCAGGATCCCCTCTCCCGCACCTCCAGCCACCCTCTCATGCCGCGATTCCCTCTCCTGCACCCCCAGTTTCTATCAGCACGTGGAGAAGGGCTGCGACTGGGACTGGGGCCTGGTTTGGGGCCACGCCGTGAGCCACGACCTGGCCCACTGGCACCACTTTCCACCGGCGCTGGTGCCCACGCGCGGAAGCGCCGACTCCGACGGCTGCTGGAGCGGGTGCTGCGCCCTGGATGGCGACGGCCGGCCCGTGCTGCTGTACACTGGAGTGAGGCTGCACAGCACGCCGGTAGCGCAGGACGCAGCGCCCGCGGCCACCGAGGGCTGTGGCATTGAGGTGAGCGTGAGTGGTGCTGATGTTGACGCTCTGCCTAGCTGCGAATGCCTGCAGCAGGCTTGCTCACACGTGGTGACTTCCTGCAGCGTGCTCACAGCAGCATGCCGCGGACGCAGGTGGGGCGGCTGCCTGCGAACGACGACGGGGCCGGGCCCCTCTGGACGGAGACGCAGTGCCTGGCCACGCTTGCGGCCCCAGAGTACCCAGGCGCGAGCGCTTTCCACTGCGCGGCCAGTGCTCCTCACTCACTGTGGGGCCGCCTATGGGCCGCTGCTGCGAGGCTGCTGCGGGGTCTCCCCCTCCTCTTTTACAGCGCCCCTCGCTGACGGGTTCCTCACCCCTGCTCTCCCGCTCCCGCTGCCTGCGCCTGCTCCAGCGGACGACCTCCTGCTGGTGTGTTGGACCAAGGGCGCTGCGCCCCTCCTGCCGACGCCGCCAGCCGAGCTGCAGCTGCTGGGCTGGCGGGACCCTTTTCTCTACGCCCGCCCCAGGGAGCGCGTCCTCCCCTTTGCTGGCCCGTGGGGGCAGTGGGCAGCGGGGGGAGTGGAGGACGCTGCCGAAGCGGGCAGCGAGCGCAGCTACAGCGGGGACGGCAGCGAGGCGGGCGAGGAGACGTTCCGCCTCGTAGTGGGATGCGGCATCTCTGGCATTGGTGGCGCACTGCTGGCCTACTCTTCCAATAGCCTGACCTCAGGTGCTCGCATGCTCTGCATGTGGCTCCAATGCGCTCCTGGGCGCGACGGGCGCGTGGGTGTCGAGGCTTGATGCCCCGCTCGCCTCGTTGCGCGAGGATCGCTGCACCGTTCGCGCCGGCGCACCCCCGCCGCAGGCTGGCAGTACAACGGCGTCATGTGCAGCGCCGCCGACGTGGCGCTCAGCGCCGGAGTCGAGCTGGGCGCGGTGTGGGAGTGCCCGCTGCTGGCTCCGCTGCCCGGCGGGGGCAGCGCGTGGCTGCTGGCGGTGTCGCCGTACCCATGCGTCCCGCCCAACAGCCCGTCCAATCCAGTGCTGGCGTGGGTCGGGCACATGGAGGAGGGCTGGCGCTTTGACCTGACGGGAGCCCATGGACCCTTCAGGATGGACTTGGGCGACTGCCTCTATGCCCCAAGCGTGTGTCGTGACACGATGGTGAGCAGCTCGGTTGTGTGCAGTCTGTTTGCGCGCCCGCACGCGCGCGTTGAGAGCACGGGCGGGTGTCGGCTGGGTGCTGGTGCCGGTGAGGCGATTGATCGGTGGTGCGGTGCGCTTTCCTCACATTGCGCGCCGTCGTCGGCGGCTCTTGCGCGCTCGCCGCCCGCAGGGCGACCGGCTCCTGCTTTGGGGGTGGCAGGAGGAGCGGCGGCGGCCGGGGTCCGTGGCCACCTACTCTGGCTGCCTCACCCTGCCCCGCGTGCTGACCTGGCACTCGCCTGGGCCGGAGGGGCGGCTGCCGCTGGCCCAGGCGCCCGCGCCCGAGCTGGCTGCGCTGCGCCGCGGCGCCGGCTGGCGCGCCAAGGGGCTGGAGGTGCACCCAGGCAGGCCAGTCGCCATCGGCGGGGAGGAGGCGAGCATTGAAGGGGTGCAGCTGGAGGTGCGGCTCACGCTGCGGCGGGGCAGCGCGGCCTCCGCCGGCTTGCGCCTGGCATCCAGCCTGGCGGGGGAGCGCGGCGACGCGACCATCACCTACAGCTGGGAGACCCACTCGCTGACTGTGAGCTGGTCGCCGCCCGGCGCGCCGGGAGAGGGCGCCGGCGCCAGCAGGGGCAGCAGCCAGGCGGCCCCCTTCGAGGGGCCGCCACCCAACACTGCGCCGTCGTGGGCAGCGGGGGCGGTGCCGATGCCTCTGGACCTTGCTCTGGCAGAGCTGCAGGCGGCGCTGCCTGCGCCGCCGTCGGCGGCAGCCGTGGAGCCCGGCGACGCGGCCCCGCCGCCCGTGGGCGGCCGCCTGGCGGGCAAGCCATGCGATAGCATCTCCCTGACCGTGTTCGTGGACGAAAGCAGCTTGGAGGTTTACACAGGCGATGGGCAGGTGCTCACCACTCGCGTGTACCGCGGGCAGCCGGCCCGCGGCTGCAGCGCGAGCATCGTCGCGACCGGCGGCGTGGCGGTGGTGGAGCGCGCGCGCGCCTGGGAGCTGGACTCGGCCTGGGGGGAGGAGGAGGAGGAGAGCGCCGAGGAGTTCTGGGAGGAGTCGGAGGAGGAGGACTAGAGGAAGAGGAAGGCTGCAATGAGCGAGGGGGTGCACTGTAACAACTGCAGCGAGTCTTGATTGCAGTCACTGCTGTTTGCCCTCCGTCACATGCGGCATTGACAGCACAGAGGCCTGGGACGCGTGCCACGACCACAGACGGGCCCCCCAGCACGGCCCACGCCTCAGCCACGCTTCATCTGCTGCCGCCGCTCCTTGCCAGGCCGCTTGCTGCCGCCTCCGCGGCCGCCCCTGCCGCCCCTGCTGCCCCTGCCGCCCTTGGCCACGCCGCCGGCCCTGACGCCGCCCGGCCCGCGGCCGCCGCCGCCCCGGCCGCCGCCGCCCCGGCCGCGGCTAGGGCCGCCGCCGCGGCCGCGGCCGCGGCCCCGGCCGCCGCCGCGCGCGCTTCCCAGGCCATCGTCAAAGCGGCCTGGCCGGTAGGAGGAGTCGACGTCGGCGGCTGAGAACGCATCGTTCCTCTTCTTGAAGCGCTTGGGGCCGCCAAAGCCTGGGATTCCAAACGACATGGGGAAGGGCGAGGGGTGGGGAAGCGGCGAGGAGACGGGGCGGCGGGAGGGAGGCGCAGGCGAGCGCGCCCAAGGCTCGCCGCGGGAGCCGCCCCAGCGCCTCCCGCGCCGCTCCGCCACCATGGTGGCGCCGCCGGCGGCAGCGGCCTGCGGCACCCACCAAACTTGGCGTCCTTCTGCTCCTGCTTCTTAGACTTTTGCGGTGTGAACCGCGACTGCTGCTGCTGCCGCTTGCCGCCGCGCGCGCCGCCGCCGCCCGCCTCGGCCGCCTCCAGCTCTGCCAGCTCCCTGTCCATGTCCAGCTCCCCCGTGAACCCGCTCTTCTCGCGCTGCGGAAGCAGCGGTGCAGGCAGGGGCCAGTGCGATCAGTATGATGGCGCGGGGCGGCAGCGGGTTTGGAGGCGCGCCTCGGAGGTTGCACTCGGGCTGCGGCGACCCCGGCCCCCGCTTTTGGGGGGACTGAGCAGCAACAGCGGGCTGCTCAACACGTCGTTCTGCTCAGCACGCTGCTTCGATTGAGCTGCCAGCAGACGTGAAGACAAGCGCCAAAACGAACGCACGCCTCGCCTGCTTGCGCAGCTTGGCCACCGACGAGATGGCGCGTTTCTTCTCGGCGTCGCGCTCCTTCTTGCGCTCTGCCGCCACCTGCAGCGCCGGAAGGCCGAGGCAGGGGGGCGCGCAGGCGTGAGGGGCGGGCGCGGGGGAGGAGGTGGAGGAGAGCCGAGGCCGTCGCAGAGCGGAGAGGGGCGAGGCGAGGGAGCAGCACGGCGGCGCCGGCGGGGCGGCGAAGACGGGGGCACGCGCCGCAGCGCCTTGGCGGCCACCGTCTGACGCTGCAAGCCTTGCCTGCTTGCCAAACTTCTTGGCTTCCCGCTCCTTGCGCCTGCGCGCGGGCGCGCGAGGGCGCGTCAGAGGAGCGCCAGAGGAGGAACCGCGGCCATGCGGGGCCGCGGCAAGGGCGCCGCCCAGCCTCCGCGCGCCGCCGCGCCGCGCCCGCAGCGCCGTGTGGGGCGCGCAGTGCGCCCCCTCACCGCTGCTCCGCCGCCTCGATCTGATTGCGCTCGAATACCAGCTGCTCCTTGACGCGCGCCATGTGCTCGTCGCTCTTCACCATCTCAGCATAGTAGTCGTCGGGGCGCTGGCGCGGGAGGAAAGGACGGCGGCGGGGGGAAGGGGTGGGGGGGGGAGTACAGCGGCGTGAGGAGAGAACGGGGCGCAGCGGCGGCGGGCGCGTGGGAGGAGGCGGGGGGAGAGGATGGGGCGGCGGAGGGTGCGTGCGGGAGGGGGGAGCGGGCGAGCACCGCGGCGGCATAAGCCGAGGGCGGCGGCGCCGATGAGGGACAAGGCAGCGCCGCATTCCCTCACGCGCCCCAGGCCACAGCAATCCCCACCTGCCAGGCAATGCCCGCCTCCTCGAACCGCCCGATCGCGACCTTTGCCGCGTCCAGCGCCTGCGGCAGGGGCGCAGGTGCAGCGGATTGGGGTCACGCCGCCGGCGCCAGGTGCGTGGCGTGCCAGCACGGGCCCGGGCCGCCGCGCGCTCCACAGCAGGTGTGTGGGGAGGTCCATCCCACTTGTGACCTCTAGCTGTGCGCAGGCAGGTTGCGGCTCTCGATTGCTTATCATCACAAATCAAATTTCTGCTTTAAAATCCACCAAAACAAACCAGGCTCGCCTGGTTGTAAAACGCGAGCTCCCGCTCCAGGTCGTCGTCCACGTTTGCCACCTCTGTCGGCGCGGCGCTCGTCAGCGCCAGCGTCTCCTCCCAGGCCGCCTGCGTTGGTGCGGACGGGGGCGGCGGCCTCGGCCCCACGTGCGCCGTGTCCACTGCTCCAGGCAGTGAAAAGGCATGGCGGGCGGCGGCGCTGCAGTGGCATGGCAGACGCAATTGTTTGCAGCACCTGATCCGTCCACCCGATGTCCTCCAGCTTGTCATGCATGGCGTCTGTGTTGTAGATTGGCTCCCGCTCCAGCAGCAGCTGCTGCGCAGCGCCGCTGGTGCCGGCTGCCGCCGCGCCCCCCGCTGCCGCCCGCTCGCGCTGCATCTCCAGCGCGGCCGCCAGTTCCTGCGCCATCAGGGAGGTTGAGGAAACGTCGCATGGAGTCGCGGGCTCTCTCTGTGTCCGCGCATGCCAGGGGGCGGCATGACGCCCCACCTCCTCATCGGAGCCCTCTTCCTCGCCGCTGCTGTACTCGCTGTCCTCCTCTTCGCTACTGTAGCGCATTTTGGAGAGGGGGCGGTGCCGAAAGCAAGCGCTGTTTTGGCGATCGGCGGCGCTCTGGCTAGCGTGTATCGATGTGCAGGCGCCGAAAAGGCAAGCAATTTACTCTGCAAGAGCAATTTCCAGCTGCCACTTCTTTTCGCCGTGTTTCGGCCACCGCGATCTACTCTGCTGTGCTACGATTGATGGAATCGTGACTATGGGCAAACACCGCCGAGACGACGACGCCTCTGCCGAAGGCGCGCGATCGCTGTATTTGGGAGGCGCCGCCCCCCAGGAGCGTGCATTGACCCATGCAGGAGACGACCGAGTAGCCGCGGGAGCTGCCGCCGCCCCGCGGGCGGGCGGCGGGCGGGCAGGCAGGCAGGCACTCTCACTCGCTGCCTGCGCCCTGCGAGCCACCCTGCAGAGCGGAAGAAGGGGAAGAAAGAGAAGAAGGAGAAGCACAAGAAGGTAGGCGTCAACTTGACTGCTCACCTGCCTGTGACGCCGATCCCTCGCCACTTCGTGTGCCACCCGTTCCACCACTTCCGGTTGTTGCTCCAATTCCCTTCACGCAATCCAAACCGCTGCAGCACAAGAAGCACCACCACAAGGAGAAGAAGGAGCGCAGGGAGAAGCGGCGGCGGGGCAGCAGCGACAGCGGCAGCAGCAGCAGCAGCGAGGATGAGGCGGCGGCGCAGCGAGAGCGGCTGGTCAAAGAGGCCAAGCGCTTCCTGAAGCAGAGTGAGCCGGCCGATTGCTTGTATTGGCTTGCTGTCGGCATGCCAGAAGACGGAACAAGGCGGCAGCGAGGGAGGGAGGGAGCGCTCACCGCGGGAGCCCAGCACAACGCAGCACCCCCTGGCTGCTTGCCGTTGGTGTGCCGGGCGCGGGGCAAGGCGGCGGAGGAGGACGGAGCGCCCGACCGCAGCAGCGCGCTTGGGCTGCCCGCTTGGGCTGCCCACTTCACAATCCCCGCTGACAGCCGCCTCGCGCCCTGGGCAATCCACCAACCAGCTGCCCCCGCGCCCCGGTCGCCCCACCGCAACGCAGAGATGAAGGAGGGCAAGGGGGAGGAGGCGCTGGCGGCGGCGGAGCTTCTGGGGCGGCACAAGCGGCTCGAGGAAGAGCCGCCCTACACAGGGGACATCAAGCCCATCAGCCGGTGCGCGCCTGGGAGGTGCCTGGCAGGTGCCCGGGGGGGAAAGTGCCTGGTTGGGAGGGCGGCTGGGAGGTGGGCGCCTGGCAGGCGCCTGGGACGGAGAGCGCACTCGCCTCCCTTCCGGTGCGTGTGTTCGCCGCCTCTCTTGCTGTGTGTGCGTTTGCGCGTGAGTTGCGCGCGTTCCCTTCCTTCCTTCCCTTCCTGTCCTCCCTTATTCCAGGGACGAGTACTTCCAACGCAACCCCGAGTTCTCGCTGTGGCTGCGGGAGGCCAGGGGCCGCTTCTTCAGCCAACTGGACAGCGAGCAGGTGAGGCCGGGGGATGTGTGCGCGTGGCGCCGCAGGTCGATGCGCGCGCGTGGCGCCGCTCCCCTCCTGCGCCGCTCCCCGACCCCTGCCCTGCCGCCCACTCACCACCTACCCACCTCCACACCTTTCACCCACCCCACCCACCCACCCACACCCACCCACCCCTGCCTACCAGTCGCACGCGCTGTTTGGCGAATTCGTGGAGGCCTGGAACGGCGGGCGCCTGCCTACAAAGTACTACACGGGCGGCGCAGCAGGTGGGGGAGCTTTTTCAGCTTTTTGTGGGGCCAAGGGACCTACCAGGCGCACCGCCGCATGCACAGCCGCACGCTCTCTTGCTCTATCTCTCTGCGCCCTGCGGCGCGGCCTGCGCGGCCCTCAGCGCAGTGACCGCCGCGCCTGCTCACGTGTTACGCCGTGCTGTGATGCACGCAGGCGCCGCGGGCGCCCAACGCAGCGGCTACTCTTGGGCGATCAAGGGCGGCGGCGGCGGCGGCGCGGGCGGGGCCGTGGGCATGGCGGCGGCGCTGGATGACGAGCTAGACATGAAGGCGCGAGGGCATGTGGTCACAAGGGGTGGTGCGGCGTGAGGGGGGGACGCACAGTCGGCAGAGGAAGCCGCTGGGGAGGGCGTCGTGTGAGGCAGCCCCCTCACACGACACCCTGTGGTCGTGTGAGGGCGTTTGGGCAGGCCGCAGGAGCGCTGGCCTCCGCTGGGTGTATCGCATGCACATGCACAGGCGGCGAATGAGACTGCCTGCAATGCACAGGGGGCGCCTGAGACTGCCTGCAATGCCGATGTGATGCAGGCGGCGGCGCGGGAGCGCGCGCAGGCGGAGCGGCGGCAGGAGCGCACGCGGCACAGGGAGGCGGCCGAGGAGTGGCTGGGGCCCAAGCCCGCGGGCGGGCGGGAGGCGATGCTGGAGAAGAAAGCGGCGCGGAGGGAGGCGGCGCGGGCGCGCGAGGACTCGCCCGACCAGGTCCGCCTGCCCGGCGGCGGCGACGTGTGGGGCGACGACAGCTTTGCAGGTGCGCGGGTGGCGGTCAAGGTGGATGACAGGGCGGCGGGCAAGGTGGGTGGCCGGCAATGGCACAGGTGCGGGGCTGGCGTGTGTGGAGGGCGCGTCGGCAGGCATCTCAGCGCCGCCGCAGGGGCGTCCGCGGCCTGCCGGGGGGCCCCTGCTCCCGAGCCCACCACGACCCTGAGCCTGCCCGACCGCCGGCCCTGCCCAACCCACCGCCAGCGGCCAAGGAGCGGGAGGCGCGGCGACAAGAGTTCCGGGGGCGGCGGCAGGCCGCGCGGCAGGGCGAGGTGCGTGCGCTGCCTCGCGTTTCCGCGCAGCGGGCTCCTGCCGGCGCCGTGGGCGGCCTCCACATCAGGCGCGTGTCTTGGCTCGAGCGCTCCCTGTCCCTAGCTGCTCCATCCCAGCCACCGCACTGTGGTGCCCCCGCCGCCCGCCTCCCTGTGCAGGTGGAGGCGCGGCTGGCAGCGGCGCGGCAGGCAGAGGACGAGCGCATGGCGCAGTTTCGAGCGCTGCTGTCGGCAGGCCCCATCTCAATACCCAAGCGGCAGCCGCCGCCTGAATAGCGGGGCTTGCGAGGCGGCTTGGGGCAGGCGGGGCGGCGAGCGCGGCGTTGTGCGCACATCTCTGTGTTGACTGCAACGGAACAAGCGCAGCTGTGCAGAGCTGCGGTGCGACTGTGTGAGACTGTGGCAGCGCATGGGTGTTGAGGTCAGGAAGCAAGTGTGAGTGTGATTGCGCTTGGGGTGGCCTTGGCGGACACTAGGGATGGCACGAATCCAATGCTGCAGCCATGAATGGCTGGGGCTGGTTTCCAGCCTCGCAACTTGCAAACAGCACCTGCCGCATGTCGGCCATTCGGCGTGCATGCGGCCGGCGCCACCGTCGACGTCAGCAGCGGTATGTCGGTGCGGCGTCATTGGGACAGCAGGGCAAGGTGTCAGCAGCAGCTGCTTGAAAAAGCTGCTGCTGACGCCCAACCACCTCGTGCGCGGCATTGCGGCCAGCGCGGCGGGACTGCAGCTGTAACCTCTGGCTGTCAGCACTCTTTGCTTTGGCTTGTGCTGGAGGTTGTATTCTCAAAACTCAATTGCTCACTGATGCTATCGACGGCTAGATGCAACCATGTCTGGAAATTTCTTGAGGCAGCGCACTGCATTTCACGCCCCGCACACCGCTATGTGATGCAGCACCCCAGACCGCGTGCTGCGCCCGCCGCGCCCTCTGCTTCTGCTGCCTCTGCCTCCTCCTCCTCCCCCTCCCCGGAGCCCGCCTGCTCCCTCTCCCTTCGCCAGGCCAGGCACTGGGGCTTGTGCTCGGCCCAGTGGCGCGCCTGGCAGTCCTGCAGGGGTGCCGGCGGAACAAGCAGCTGCTCAAGTGCTGGCTTTCCACATCATGACGCGAGGGCCCTGCTGGCACAGGCAGGCACACCTTGGAGCAATAGAAGGCGCGGCGGCACCCCCCGCAGCGGAGCAGCGCGAGCGCCCCGTGGCCGCAGCCGGCACAGGTGAGGGAGTCGTCAATGGCGAGAGAAGGGTTGACGCGCTTGGCTGCCTGCAGGTCGTCGCGCCACGCGTCCGGCGATGCGTGCGCAAGGTGCAGCTCCAATTGGGGCCGCACCGCCTGGGCCAACTCGCGCGCCGTCTGCACCTCTCGCAGCCATGGGTAGGGCAGGAAGGGCCGCGCCGCAGCCAACGCCGCCTCCCCCTCCGCCAGCAGCTCGGCGGCACGCGCGGGCGGGCACTTGGCCGTGGGGCATGTGGCGGCCATGGCGCCCTGCCCAAAGGCGGCGGTCGCCACGCGCATGTCGCTGCCCGCCTCGCGCGCCTGGCGGTAAGGGCCGTTGACCAAGTCGCCATCGCCAAACCCCAAACCCATTGCGAAGCCCGCTGCTCGGAGCAGTGGGCGGCGGCGGGGCCAGCGGGGCGCAACTCATTCAGCTCCATCAGGTCGTGCAGCCGCTGCTCAAACGCGGGGCCGGGCCGAGCATTGAGTGCCAGGCCGATCGTCAGCGCGAGCACGCGCAGGCCGCGTGCGTCGGGGATGCGCCAGCCGTGGCGCGGCGCCGGCGCGCGGCCGCGCAGCGTGGCCAGCCCAGCGTCGATGGCGGCGCACGCATCGGCGTCATCCAGGCTCGCGCGCGGCGACGCCAGCGCGGCGCCGGCGCCGGCCAGCCTTCCCGAGCGCACGCAGCAGTCGGCCCAGAGCAGGAGCTTGGTGAGCAGGCGCGCGTCGCGCACGACGGCTCTGGGCGCCAGGAGCGTCGCCTCCTCCCCCGGGCTGAAGATTAGCCGCCCGTTGGTTGGATGCAGGGAGAACTCAAGCAGCGGCGACAGCTGCGGGAACAGCTGGTCGCTGGAGGGGACGCCCAGCGCCAGCTGGTGCGGCTGCCAGTCGTTGGTGCCCCAAGCGACCGTTAGGTACTTGAGAATCGCCACCCACTGCTCGTCCGCGCCGGCCGCGCCGGCGCCTAGCGCGTCGCCCTGCGCCGGCAGGGCTGCACCCGCCTCCTCCAGGAGCGCGACTGCCGAGAGGAAAGCACAGCCGTCGTTGGACAGGGCGTCGGGCGGCATGGCCCGCACCTTGCGCAGGTGCTCCCGGAACAGCGCGGCGCCAGGGGCGTCCAAGGCCTCCATCTGTGCTGGCGCAGCGGGGAGGCAGGGCGGCTGCTGGAGGAGCGGCGGCGGGCGTGCGGCGTGCGGCGGCTGGACGACGCGACGGAGGCTCTCGTGCCTGCGCGCACCTCGGGGCAGCCCTAGATGGACGTTGGAGCGTTGGGGCAATCCACAGGTGGGAACGAGGGCCGGCAAGTAAGGTTGCGGGCTTGCGGCGGCGCGCAGCTGGGGAAATCCGGCAGGTGTCGGCCCGATGCGAGGGAGGACGGTGTGAGGCGCTCGCAGGCTGTGCCGAGTTGAGGACGTCGGCAGGCGAGAAAGAAAGCAGGCCGTGCATCCGCCTTCCCCCCGGCTCCTGTGCAGCCCTGCCCCACCAGCGCCACCCCACCAGCGTCGCCCGCGGCGCCCCCCGAGGCCCGCCCCCGCCGGCCGCCCGCGCCCTGGCTGCTGCGGCCCTCCACGCCTTCCTTTGCCTGTGCCTCCACGCCTATGCTTGCGCAGTCCCACGGGTTTGCCTGCGCAGCCCCCACGGGTTTGCTTATCAACGCCGTCAACGACCGGCTCGTGCGCGGCATTGCGGCCGGCGCGGCGGCAGCAGGGCTGCAGCTGTAACCTTCCAAGGAGATGTGGCAGCCAGAAAGCATGTGCAGGCTTGCAGCAAATGTGGAGTGTGCATGTGCGTATCAGCAGGGGAGGGAGGAGTGCAAAGTGGGCCACACTGGCACCTGGTGGCGTGCCTGGGTGCTGTGGGGCTCTGCACTGCGGCAGCTCTGTCCCGACCCACCAATCGTTCTGCAGTGCTATTACACTTTGTATGGTCCATTGCAGTGGCGGCTCCTCACGCCAGTCCCTGCGTCTTGAGTAGCCGCCTCACGAGCGGCAGCTTGTCTGGGCAGCTCGTCGCATATCGCTGCGCAATCAGAGGGAAGGGGGCACGGACACACTGAGCACACCATGGCCCAGCCCAACAAAGCTCGAGCACACCAAGCACGGGCAGCAGTCGCGCAGCACCAAGCACCGCGCACGCCCAGGCAAAAAAGGCCCGTCCCGCCCCCACAGCTGCACCCCGTTATCCCTCATCCCGCACCTGCAGCAGCGCCTCTGCCGCCAGCTTGGGCAGCCCGGCGTCGTCGTCCGGCCCGGCGCCGCGGCCGCCCCTGGCCCCCGCGAGCTGCGCGGCGCAGGCGCAGACGCCGTAGAGCGCCCGCAGGTCTGCGCCCTCCGTCATCTCTATCACGCCTGCGGGGGGGGCAGAGCGGGGCGAGCGGGGGGAGGGGCTCGGCGAGCGCCGCAGTCAGTCGGTCAGTCAGTCAGTCAGTCAGTCAGTCAGGCAGGCAGGTGCGACCGCGATGCATCGTTGCTTGCTCGCCCGAGTAGTAGCTGCGCGCCGTCCGCCAGTGCTGCACGCCGCCCATGGTGTAGAGCGTGTCGGCATACAGCAGGTGCACGGAGACCTGCGTGCGCGTGCGCGGGGCGGGCGGGGGCGCGGCCAAACGTGCGCGCTTTCGGACGAGGAGCGGGGGGCGATCGCGCGGCGTGCGTGGGGCGGGCCGCCGTGGGAGGAGCTTCAGGGGCTGCGCGGGGCGGGGTGGCTGCGCGCGCGAGCGCCAGAGCGCTGCGGCTGCCAAGCAGAGCTCGTGGCGGCACCTGCGTCGGCTGGTGCAGCAGCACCTCCTCCAGGCAGAAGGCAGCCTGAGGGTACATCTGAAGCAGGAGCGGGGATAGGAGGGGACCAAGGGCACGGCGAGCGAGCGTGGGGCGCGCAAGCGGAGGAGTGCACGAGCGCGCCTGGGCAGGGCTGGCTGGCTCGCGCCTCCTCGCGAGCCCAGCAGCCCAGCACAGGAGGAGGCGCGCCGGCGCGGCGCCCTCCTGCGGCCGCGTGCTCCTGTGCCCCCGCCCGCCCGCCGCGCTCCACAAGCTACAAGCGGCCCCCCCACCCCCACCCCCCACCTGCATCTGCAGATAGGCATCCGCAGCCTCCTCCCACGCCATCCAGTCCCCCTGCTGCACGTCCAGGTACGACCGCAGCGCCTCCACCGCTCCTGTCAGGTCGCCCTGCCCCTTCTTCATCGCGACCTGCACGCAGGGTGCGGACGCACAGGCCACGGGCGCTCGCGCGGCGGCAGCGCGGCGCGGCGTGTGGCGTGACGGTGGAGGGCGCCGAGCCGTGTGTGCATCCCCGGCCACCGCGCCGGCGCTGTCTGCCAGCCGCCGCCACGCACGCCGGCGCCCCTAACCGCAGCAGCCATGCTATCAGAATTTTTTCAGCTGCGCATAGGTCTGCACACCGGCGACCCACCACGCGCTTCAGCATCGCCACATTCTGGGGGTTGGCCTCCAGCTCCTTGCCATAGAGCTCCGCCGCCTTGTCAAGCTGGCCCGCATGCTCGACAAATATGCCCTGGAAGGGCGCACGAGGCAGGGGCAGAGGCAGGCGTTGGCAGACGGTCGGGGCGCGCCGGAGAGAGCGCGGCTGGCCGGGTGCCGGCGCCGACGCCGCGCCGCGGCAGCAACAAGGGGCCCCCGGCGGTGGCCCGGGGCACGTGCGAGCCAGCAGCACAGGCCCGCCACTTCGCTCTGCGTCGCTCCGCATCACTCCCAAGCAGCGCTGCCAAGTGGCTCCTCACCGAGAGGCGGGCGGCGCGTGAGCTCTCCGGGAATTTGCGGTTGACGTTTTTGATGAGGCTGTTGGCTAGGTCGCTGTTCCCCAGATCCAGCGCGGCCACGATCACCTGCTCGTGCACCGACCAGACTGCGGGGGGCGTGCAAACGACCAGCAGGGGTCGAGACTGCGGCGGCGCGCGGGCGGTGAAGGAGGCGCGGCGCCGCAGCGCCGGCGACTCACGCTCCTCCTGCGCCAGCTTGCGTGCATGGCTGCGCAGCAGCTCCGCTCCCAGCACGGCCACGCTCTCCGGGTCGCGCACGCGGTGCTCGCGAGCCTGCACGTTGTGCGGGGTGCCACGAGCAGGGTCGGGCAGGCGGCGGGCGGGCGGGCACAGCGCCAGCTTCAGCATACTAACCATCGTCATCGCGGGCCCATGCATGGACTGAAGAAGAAGCACCGGGGGCAGGCAGCTCGCCAGCGCACCAGACGGAGGTAGGCCCGCAGCGACGCGAAGTCTTTGCGCGCCAGGGCCGTCTCCCGAGCCTGATCCAGCTCCAAGGAGCTGTCCATCGTGTGGGCGAGGCCAGGAGCCGATGTGTGGGCAGTGTGGAATGCGATCGTAGCGGCTGTGATTAATGCAAGCTTCAGATCAAGCAACTGGATGAAGGAGACGATGAAAACAAAGTCTGAACCACCATTTTATTTTTTAGCTCTGGCTGCAGCTGTGGCTGCACTGCAGTTGCGTCTCGTACATCGATCGATGTTCCATATGCTGTTCTGAGATTCTTTGGCAATTGCCTGCAGGCCAAGGGGCGCACCCTTCGAGAGGACTCTCGGTGCAGCTGTCCAGCCCATCCATTGAACAGTCTGCAGCAATGACGAGGCGAAAGGCGCGTGAGCAGCTGGTGCCTGCAGTGGACGGCCAGCAGGTGGGCTGGATGGCTGCAGGCGATGCGGTGTGATCGCGCAACGACGCGATCCGCCGGGCCAACAGGGGGGCTGTGCCACTTAGGCCAACACTGCTCGCGCCGCCTCGCCACCGGCCTCACTACCGCCCGCCTCACCCGCCTGCCCACCCCCGCTCCGCCCCTAATCTGCTCGCCAGGAGAGCACGCCCAGCTCCCTGCCCGCCGTCGCGGCCGAGGCCGCCCCAGGCTCCGCCCGCGCCGCCTCGACCCGCCGCGGCCGTGCCGCGGCCGGCGCCGCTGCGCCAGCGCTCGCAGCAGTGGAGGACGAAGAGGCGGTGCAGCCGGCCAAGAAGCCGCGCCGCACCAAGATCCTGCCGCATGGCGGCGCGACGTCTGCCGCCAACCTGCAGGCGCTGCCCGACAACAAGGAGGAGGCAAAGGAGGACAATGTGCTCTCCCCCCTCTCCCCCGACGCCCCCTCCCGCCGCACCAGCGACGCGCTGATGGAGGCAGTGGTGAGCGCGCGCTGCTGCGAGCGCCACCGCCGCCGCTGCCGCGTGGCTGGGGTGGGTGGGTGGGGTGGGGTGGGGGTGGGCTCGCTGCGTGCCGCACGCATTCTGTGACTGCCAGTGCTATGCCTGCTGCGCCTGCTGCGCCTGCCGCTGCCGACCGACTGCCTTGCTGCTCTGCCCGCACCCCTGCAGGTCAAAGTGTTTTGCGTGCACAGGTGGGTAGGGAGCCGGGCAGTCAGTAGCAACACCACACCACAATTTGTCTCTGAGGCGCTCGCTCGCAGGCACCATCCTGCCTGAGTCTTGCACCAGCCTGAGTCTTGCACCACCCTGCGGCAGCCTGAGTCTTGCACCACCCTGCGGCAGCTGGGCCTGCGGCAGCCGGGCCTGCGGGCCGCAGAACGCAGCCCTCCCTCGCTGCGCCCTCCCCATCCCCTCCTTTCCGCTGCTGCTGCAGCGAGCCAAACTTCTCGTTGCCCTGGCAGCGCAAGCGGCAGTACAGCAGCAGCGGCAGCGGCTTTGCCATCGCCGGGCGCCGGCTGCTGACCAACGCTCACTGCGTGGACCACCACACGCAGGCGCGCGCGCTTGGTTGGGTACACAGCGCTCACGCGTGCCGCACTCCACTGCGCCCTTGCTCGCCTCGCCTTGCCTCGGCATGCTGCTGCTGCTGCGGGGCTGGAGGCTGGCGCCGCAGTCGCTCCTGTCCCACGTCACCGCCCTCGCACTCCACCGTGTTCCCTTCCCTTGTGCGATCTGCGACGCGCACAGGTCAAGGTCAAGCGCCGCGGCAGCGACCAGAAGTTCGTTGCCACAGTGCTGGCGGTGGGGATGGAGTGCGACATCGCGATGCTCGCAGGTGTGGGCGGGTGGGGCGGGGATGGGGTGGGGTGGGGCGGGGAAACACGTGGCAGGGGCGGGGAGGGGAGCGGCGTGCGCCGGCGCGGCGCCGCGGCTCCCCGCCGCCCGCAAGCCTCTGCCCCCCCCTTTCCAAGAGATGCCGTTTGCGCTGTTCCCCCTGCCCCCCACAGTCGAGGACGAGGCGTTCTGGGAGGGGCTGGAGCCGGTGTCGTTTGGCCAGCTGCCACGGCTGCAGGACTCGGTCACCGTGATAGGATACCCCGTGGGTGAGTCGCTCCCTCTCCTCTCACTCAGGATTCACATTCTCGGCAGAAGGAGGAGCAGGCCTGGCCTCAGCCTTGCGCCTCCGTCGCGCCAGAGCGCGCAGTGCTCGCCCTGCGTCCTCCTGCGTCCCCAGCCGGCGCCGTCCCAGCCTGTGCTCGCGTCTGCGGCCGCCTGCCCCACAGGCGGCGACACAATGAGCGTGACCAGCGGCGTCGTCTCGCGCATTGAGGTGACTGGCTACGTCCACGGCGCGGCGGAACTGCTTGGAATCCAGGTGGGCGAGGGGGAGGAGGATGGGCGTCCCCACCCTGCCCCCCACTCTCTGCCTCCCCGTTGCACGCGAGGCCAGAGCTGCGCACACTCCCTCCCCGCCACACACACACAGGTCGATGCGGCGATCAACAGCGGCAACAGCGGGGGCCCCGCCTTCAACGACCGCGGCGAGTGTGTGGGCATCGCCTTTCAGAGCCTTAAGAACGAGGATACTGAGAACATCAGCTATGTCATCCCCTCGCCGGGTGAGGGGCAGGTGTTGGCGCTTTCGGACTCTGGCGCCGCGTACGCATGTGCATCTGGAGGGGCGCGAGCGATGTGCTGGCATTGATCGATGTTGGAGGACAGCCTGGTCTCTCTGCGGCCTGGCGGCACGAGGCGCGCACCACGCATTGCGAGGCGGGGAGCGCACTTTCCGTGGGCCGCTCGCTGCCTCCAGATGCCGTCCCTTGCCTCCCCTCCCCCGTGTTTGCTTCCCTCCTCCACATCATTACAGTCATCCACCACGTGAGGCTTGGGCGGCTGGCCTGGGTGCTGACCGTGCGCTGCAGTGTTCTGCACACCGCGGTGCACCGTCCGGCTTGCAATTTCCACATGCACTGCACATGCGCCGCATGTGCCGCGCATGTACCGCAGTTCATCGACGACTACGCGAGACATGGGCGGTACACCGGCTTCCCCGCGCTGGGCATGGAATGGCAGAAGATGGAGTCCCCCGTGCTGCGACAGGCGCTGGGCATGCGGGTGGGTTTTGGGTTGGTTGTCGGTTAGGGCAGACGCACCAGCTGGTGTGCCTGTCCCTTGGCTACGGGGCCTGCGGGCCAGCCTCGGCGCTGGCTGGGACGGCCGCTGTGGGAGTGACGAGGCGGCACGGCGCTCGCAGAGGGCATGGGCCCATGTGCGAGACGTTGGGTGTGGGGAGGTGAGGGGTTGGTGGCGGATCGCCGCGTGATGTTGCTGTGGCGTGCTCCCTCCTTGCAGCCCGGCCAGCGCGGCGTGCTGGTGCGGCGGGTGGAGCCGACGTCGCCGCTGAGCAAGGTGGTGAAGCAGGTGCGACAGTGGAGGCAGGATGGACGTCAGCGTCGGCACGCAGCGCCAGCCAGCGCGCACACCGGCCCTGCTTGCCTGCGCTGGTGCAGGCGGCCTGGCAGGCGCATCCCACACCGCCGCTGACACGCTGACACACTTGTCCATGCGCCCTCTCTCGCACAGGGCGACGTGCTGCTCAGCTTCGAGGGAGTGGACATTGGCAGGTGCGTGCTCCGCCTGGGTTCAGAGCAGAGGCTTTGCGGCAGCGGCGACCCCCCCAGCGGCGCCCGCGCACAAGGCCCAGGCGGCTCCATGCGCCTGCGCGGCATCCCCGCGCCTGTGACCCCCCTCAACCTCACCCGCGTGCTGCAGCGACGGCACTGTGCCCTTCCGCTCGGGGGAGCGCATCGGCTTCAGCTACTTGATAAGCCAGAAGTTCCAAGGGGAGAAGGTGGGCAGTGGGATCAGGGTCGGCCCTCCCAGAGGGAAACAGTGAAGGGGAAGGAGGCAGGCAAGGACCGCTTTCCCGCTGCAGCTCTCCCGCCGCGGCTCATGCGCGCGTCCAGGCAAGCAAACGCGCGCGGCGGGCCGACGCAGCGCGCCCACGGCCCTGCTTGCTCGCTCCCGCAGGCCACCCTGCGCGTGCTGCACGATGGGAAGGAGGAGGAGGTGGAAGTGATGCTCCAGGTGGTTGCGCTGGCAGCCCTGCCTTGCCGGCGCCGTGGCCTGGATTCCACTGCCTGGTTGTAGGGCACAGCTGCCCGGCCCTCGCACTGCGGCTCACGCCACCATCATTGCGTGTCTGTCACAGCTCATTGACTGGCAGCTAAGCAGGCGTCACTGCCTCTGTCTCTGTGCGCAGGGGTCCACGCGGCTCATCCCCGTGCACATCAACAACCGGCCGCCGTCGTACTACATATTTGGTGGACTGGTGTTCTCGCCCGTCACGGTCCCCCTGCTGCGCAGCGAGTATGGCAAGGTGCGTGGGTGCGTGGGTGGGAGGGGAGCGGAAGCGGTGCGTGGTGGGTGGTGCGCGCGCGGGGGAAGTGGTGCGCACGCGGGGGAGGCAGGCAGGCCGCGCGCATGCGCCGCCCGTCGTCGCTGCCTGTGCTGTCAGTTTGCCCACCTCGCACACACACACCCTCGCCCTCGCTCCCCACCCGCCCCGCCACCCTCCCTGCAGGATTTCGACTATGATGCCCCTGTGAAGCTGCTGGACAAGGTGGGTGGATTGGAGAGCAGCAATGTGTGGTATGGGAGGGTGAATGGAGGTGTGTGTTGCCTGTGGAATGGAGAAGGCGGGGCACCGGGCCGACCAGGCGTGGCGGCACGCCCTGTGTGGCACGCGCTGCCCTGGCCTGCCCCTTCCGCGCTGTGACGAAGAGCAAACGCCCCGACCCAACCATGAGGGCTAAAAAACTATAACTTCCGAGCGCCGGGGCAGCGCGCGAGCGCCCGCGCGTTCTCGCGCGCCGCTGCGGCTTAACGGCTCTGGTCGGTCCTGCTGCCTCTGCCGGCAGCATCTGCCCCCTTGCGTTTCAGTAATTGATCTCTCTGTGTACATCGTGCAGATGCTACATGCCATGGCCGACAAGCCAGGCCAGCAGATTGTGGTGCTCAGCCAGGTGCGTTTGGGTGCATTGGCACCTTGTTCCCTGGTTTGGGGTGAGCGCGCGCTCACCTGGCCCGCCCCTGCACCCGCCGCAGGTGCTGGCGCACGAGAGCAACGTGGGGTTTGAGGAGATCGTCAACACGCAGGTGGGCGGTTGCCCCCTGGCCTTATATGGCGGTCCCCAGTGCGTGCCGCTCAGCTGCTGGCACCGTGCTCCGGGCGGGCCGCCCGGCGCGCCCCCTCCCGCCCCCGCGTTGCGCCGACACCGCCGCCGACGCGTGCCCCCTTGCTCGTCTGCTGCGCTCCTCGGCCTGGGCCTTTGCCTCAACCTCGCCCTCACCCTTCCTCAACCAACTGCCCTTTGCCTCAACCAACTCTTTTCCGCAGGTGCTGCAGGTCAATGGCGTGGCGGTGAACAACCTGCGGGAGCTGGTGCGGGAGGTGGAAAGCACGCAGGGGCGCTACCTTCGCCTCGACCTCGACTACAACCAGGCGAGTTGTGTTGTTTTGCACGCCTACTGCTGTGTATTGGGGCCCGTCGCACCCCGTGCGTTGGATGGGGCCTGCCGAACCCCGTGTTGGGCAGGGCCGCCGCCCCGTGCCCTGCAGTCGAGCTCCTCTGTGCGCCGCCTGCGCGCTGCCATTGGCGCGCCCCCCCTCGCTGCATGTCCTTGCTCCCTCCCTGCATCGTCCCACCTCCTCCCTGCGCCTCCTGTGCAGCTGGTCATCCTGGACCGGGAGGCGGCGGTGGCGGGGACAAAGGAGATCCTGGAGCAGCACTGCATCCCCGCCGACCGCAGCGCCGACCTGCAGGCCGCGCCAGAGCTTGGCGAGCACCGCAGCCTGGCAGCTGCGGCGGCGGTCCCGGAGGAGGTGGCCCAGGCAGTGCGGCAGCAGGAGGGCAAGGAGCAGGCGGTGGGGGCGAAGCAGGAGGCGGCGGCAGGAGAGGAGGAGGAGCAGCAGCAGGAGCAGCGGCGGCTGCGCAGGGGGGAGAAGCGCAGGGCGAGCGCGGGCTCGATGGAGGAGGGCTAGCGGGACGGCCACGCCGGCCCAGCTGCGTTTGCTGCGCAGCTGCTGATTGCACTGCTGACTGAGTGTAGCGCAGGGGTGCAGTCACCTCATGGAGCCGGCGGCGCCGCAGATCAGACCACACCGACTAGCGCGGGCGCGAGGTCAAGGGCGGCGGGCCTCACTGGGATCGCCCCTTCTCATCCATCTGCATCGCGATCCGACTCGCAACTCTCCTCGTTTCCACCCGTCCTGTGCGAGTGGCAAGCAAGACCCCTTCCCCAGCACTGCCGATCGGGAAACCCGTGGCCCTGAGCCTGCCTCTCGACCGCAGCAGAGCCAGCAACCATGAACGACACAGAGGTGGGAGGGCGCGCGGGGCATCGGCCTCAGGGGCAGCCCTGGCCATGTTGATCGAGGATCCGCGCAGCCACCTTCCAGCCGATCCTCAGCGCCCTGGGCGATGCCCCTGCCCCTGCGCAGGTCACCAAGACCATCCTCCAGATGACTGCGTTCATCAAGCAGGAGGCGGAGGAGAAGGCCGCGGAGATCGCAGTGCAGGCTGAGGAGGAGGTGGGTAGGCCGCGGCGGGCGCGCGGCGCGCCGGCACGGGTTTGACCCAACCCTCGTCCGTGGCCCGCCCTCCGCCGCAGTTCCAAATTACAAAGACGCAGATGGTGGAGCAGGAGAAGCAGCGCGTCAAGAACGAGTATGCGCGCAGGGAGGGCTCGATAGAGGTCAAGAAGAAGGTGTGAGGCTGGCGTGCGTGGCGCATCGGCCCTTCCCGGGGGGCAGGCTGCCGCGCGGCAGTTCCCGCCACGCTCGTTTGCCTTGCCCGCTTATGCTGCCGTGTTCGCGTGGGTACTGCACCCAGGTGGAGTACAGCAAGCAGCTGAACGAGTCGCGGCTCAAGGTCCTCCAAGCGCGGGAGGAGGCGGTGCAGGTGCGGGGACGCGCGAAACTGCGACGGAGCGGCGGCGCTGCCCTGGCGATCGGCAGCAGCAGCGGCGGGCGCATGCGAGCAGCCGGGGCAGCCAGCGGCAGGCGAGCGCAGCAGCTCCGCAGCAGCCGTGGAGTGGCGCGCTGCGCTGCGGTCTCTGGGAAGTTGGCTGGAGGAGGCCAGAGACACAACTTTTCTCACCACACCTTTTGTGGGTGCAGAGCGTGCTGCGAGAGGCGCACGACAAGCTGGCGGCGCTTTCCAAGGACAAGGGGGCCTACCAGAAGCTGCTTGTGGACCTGCTGGCGCAGGTGGGGACGCGGCGGGGCGCGGGGCACGGGTTGGGGCGCAGGGCACGGGCGTAGAGCGCGCGCCCACAGAGGTGCAGCAGGGGTGGGGGGACGCGTGGGCGCAAGTGGACGCACAGGGGCGACATTGTGGTGGAATGCCACGTCGCCGCTCGCTCCCCCCGGGCAGGCGATGTACAAGCTGAGCGAGCCCAAGGGGCTGGTGCGGTGCCGCAAGGTGGACGAGCAGCTCGTGCGCGACGCGCTGGCGCCCGCCAAGGTGGGCGGGTGGTGCCTGCGCCGCAGAGGGGGCCTGCATTGACGGAGCGTCCCTGCGTCGGCGGCCGCGCCGGTGGCGCACCCCCACCCCCCTGCTGGGTGCACAGAACGCCGGCGCTTGCGGCGGCCTGGAGTGGGCTCACTCCTCCCTGCCTCCCGACTCCCCGCCCCAGGCCAAGTACACCCAGGAGTTTGGCGGCGAGGCGCCGGCGTTGGAGCTGGACACGGCGCACTGGCTGCCGCCGCCGCCGACCAACGGCAACCACAACGCCGACGAGTTTCAGAGCAGGCGAGCTGCTGCCGAGGGGTTACACGCTGACGCCAGACGCCAGTCGCCAGACGAGTTCCAGAGCAGGCGAACTCAGGGAATACACACGAGCTGCTGCTGAGGGGCCGCACGTCGACGCCAGCTCCAAATTGGCGCGAGGCTGCAGCGCGGCTCGCGCAGCGACGGGCGTGCGCATCAGGCAGTTGCGGCACGCAGCTGGCGCGGCGCCCAAGCCGCCGGGCCCTGCCTCCGCGCTCCCCTGCCGCGCCTCTCCGCCCCGCGCCTACCTTGGCCCGCGCCTAACACCCCCCTCCCCCGCCTCCTCCGCACTCGCCCCGCGTGCAGCACTGGCGGCGTGGTGCTCACCTCGGCCGACGGGCGCATCGTGTGCTCCAACACGCTCGACGACCGGCTGCGCATCACCTATGCGCAGAACCTGCACATCATCCGCGGCCTGCTCTTCAGCTGAGCCGGTCTCCGGCTGAGAGGCTTGGCCTGGCTGTGCTTCGGCTGAGGCTTGGCCCGGATGAGGCTCAACCCGGCTGGAGGGGCCGGCCCAGGCTTGAAGGCTCGGCCCAGGCCTGCGCTGGGGCGGCCAAAGTGTTTGGCCCAGGCTGCGTGTCGCCGCTGCTGCGTGCGGGGTTCAAGTCCCCGACGGCTGGCGGCCCGCACCCCAGCCCTGGCGCAGGGCCCCAGGCTGCCATGTGCGGCATGGCAGCCGCGGCAGCTGCAGCAGCCGTGAGGTCATTACTTGGCAGGATGACTGCCTGTATGCGATGCCATTCTTCCTCCCAGCACACTGCCTGCTGTGACTTCTTTCCGTTTTCGCTCCCTGTGTCCTAAGCGTTTTTCCGCCTGTTCTCTCTTCCTGATAGATCCGCTGCTTCCCTTGATGGCCGTCTGCTCTCCCGCTCAGGCCGCTGCCCTGCCTTGTAGGACCATTCTCAGCAGGCACATGAGCAAGCGCCATGGAGTGCGGTGTGTGGTGGCAGCGCCCTGCACTGTGAAGACGTCTCCATCTACAGCAGACGAAAAACACAACTTGACACACCTTGCCTGCGCGTGAAGACACACCTTGCATGCACCGCACATCAACCGCCCTACATGTTGCTGCGCGGCGGCCCGCTGGGGCCCCAGCCTGGGGCGCCGCCGCCCGCCGCCTCCTCGCGGCGCACGCTCTCCACGCCCCGTTCCTGCGGCGCCTCCCGCGCTCCGTGCCCCTCCGCGTCTTCTCCCTGCCCCTCTGCCCCGGCGCCGACCGCCTGGCCATAACCCTTGAGCGCCTGCCCCGCCTTCTCCGCCGCCTCGCCTGCCGTCACCATCACCACGTGGGCGACCTGCGGCACGATGTGGGCCACGGGGCACAAGGGGAGCGCAAGACTTCTCAGAGCAGTTGGCAGCCCTGGCCGCTGGCAGCGAGCACGTGTTGTCATGTTGGTTGCTGGGGCAACGGGGGCGAGGGCAAGACAGTGAGCGGGGAGGAGGCGCTCGCTTGCGAGCCAGCGCTCGAGCACCTGCTTTGCCTTTTCGGACGCTGCCGCCGCGAAATGAGAGCCCTTGTCCTTGCTCGCCTGCTTTGCCTTCTCTGCGCCTGCCGCCGCCGCGGCGCCGACCTGCGCGGAGAGGGGCGAGGGTGGACGGCCAGGTGGTGAGGCGGAGCAAGCCAGGTGCAGGAAGAGGATGCGCCCCACATGCATCGGCTGGAGGTCCGCACCTGGCGCGTGGCCTCGGCTGTGGCAGCAGCAGCAGCGCCTGCCTTCTCGCGTGCAGCTTGGGCCAGCTGGCTGCCCCGGTCCAGCAGGCCCTGGCCCGCTGAGCTGGCAGCCTCCTGGGTGCCCTGCGCAGCAGTGCTGGCCCGCTCTGCGGCCGCCTGCCCTGCTGCACCGGCCGCCTCCTTGGCCGCCGCGGCTTTCTCGGCTGTGGCGGCGGCCGCCGCGCCAGCCTTCTTGCGCGCAGCCTGCGCCAGCTGGCTGCCCCGGTCCATTAGGCCTTGCCCTGCTGATCCGGCAACCTCCTGCGCGCTCTGCGCAGCAGCGCTGGCGTGCTCTGCGGCCGCCTGCCCCGCTGCACCAGCCGCCTCCTTAGCCGCGGTGGCCTTCTCGGATGCAGCTTGGCCGAACGAGCTGGCGGCCTGCTTGGCACGCTGGCCAGCCGCAGGTGCCGTGTCGTATGCCGCGTCTCGAGCCCGCGCCGTCGCGCCCGCCAGCCCCGAAGGCCGCTCTACTTCTCCCAGTGCTGCTGCCCGGTCCGCCGCAGCAACCCCCAGCCCCACGTCCTTAACAACGCTCTCGCCCTCGCGAATGCGGTTTCCGCCATTGCCAGACTCGGGGCCAGGCGCCGCCTGCGGGCGGCTGCCAGGCGCCTGCGCGTCAGCCGAGCGGGGCGCGCACCCCGTCTGCCGTAGCTCCTGCGCCTCAGCGCTTGCAGGGCTAACGCCTGCCGCGCCGAGAGCGCGGTCCGAGGCACGCAGAGCGGCAGCCCCGTGCAAGGGCCTCATTCCCGTCTCGCGGAGCTCTCGGGCCTCCTCGCTGGAAGGGCTGGGCCCGCTGTGCTTGCCTGATGCCATCCTGGTTTGGGTGGCGAGGCAGCGACGGTGGTAAGACCGTGGCGCCCGCTAGGTGTAGGTGGAAGGGCACGCCACCACACATGCATGTGAGGAGATGGCACGCTCCTGAACGCACCCCATAGGTGTGCACGTGCACGTGGTTGGCAGGCTTGTTTCGGGCGAACAAGGGGCCGCCCCCATGGGGGCCGGGCGCGCGTCTCAGGCCGACTCAGGCACGCCGCTGGCGCCCCTGGCGCAGGAGCATCATGCCCCACCGCCATGATAGCGGCCAGCCACGACCACCAGTGAGAAGCGACGCCCGGCTGGTTGTGCAGGCCGGCAGCTCCGTCGTCCCGACTATTGTGGCAGCGTTTCTGATTTTCTATCTCAACTGCTTCAGTTGTAAGGTTTGAGCTGGATTGGCCATTCAGTGTGGAGAATGTGCGGGCGAACACGAGGCGTGCATCGCGGGCAGGGCGGCGTGAAGCGGGGGTTGTGTGAAGCGGCGGCGCAGGCGGGAAGACGGCGCATTTTGATGCGAGCCATGGCTCTCAAGCAATTCTTCAGCAATTCACTGCTAATGCGGATTTTCGAATCGTCTCAGGCCTCTGCGAGACGGTTGCTCTTCAGACCAACCACCTGCATGCCCATCGCCTGAACGAAGAATCGACCACCGTCTCCTAGTCGCCGGTGTAGTCGTAAATGCTCGCGGGGCGCCGCTGGCGGGGCGGCGTCGGCGGCGCGGCAGCCACGCCCCGCCGCCTCTCTGCCATCGATGAGGACCCGCAGCTGGCCAATTCATTTGCAACTGCCTTCTCCCACCAGCCATCAGAACAGTCGTCAGCGGTGGTTCCAGGCGACACTGCCGCCTCTCCACCTGTGGCGGCGCAGCCTCGAGGCGATGCCGGGTCGAGAGACGCGCGCGGCACAGGGGCAGGGGTGGCGATGCTGCGGCACCTGGCCGCACTGGCCCAATCTTCAGCCATCAAGGGGCGCAGCATGGGGGTGAGTAACTATACGATGCAGCATAGTGAGAGAGCCCAGAGCATTCACACTCGCTGGCATTGATTGATTGCCCTTACCCATTGCCCTTGCTCCATCCTCAGGACTGTATTGATGACGTGCCGCTGATGGATTCCCCGACACTTGTGGAGCCACCTGCGGTGCCACCGGCTCTCAACTGGGGCAGGCCTGCTGCGGGCCTGGGAGATGGCCCTGCCCCGCCTCCTGCGGCAGCAGCTAGCTGCGCCAGCCTAGGCTCGGCCCTGCAGGGCAGCTGGCCGCCCATGCCGCCACGCCCGGCCTGCGCAGTGGCAGAGGCGACGGCGGCAGGGAGGTTGTGGCGAGGATGGCGGCCAGAAAAAGAGGGTCCCGCAACAGCGAGCAAAGCTCAATGGACGACAGCTCAGTTTGTGGCCGACCTGCAGCACCGGAGCAGCTCGTTTGAGCTCGGTGCCCTAGCGACTGCGGGCCCCCCTGTGGGCCCTCCTGTGGCCCCTCCTGCGGTGCCTGCGCCGTCTGCGCCGCTTGCCGGCCAGCACGCGGCACATACCAACACCCTGCGCTCACCGCAAGACACAGTACTGCACAGCCGGGCGGGGGCTCATCCAACCTGCCAGGCAGCAGCGGCGAAAGCTTTCGAGACCTCGCCAGGGTGGGCCATGGCGCACGAACTGCGTGCAGAAGCGGCGGCGGCACGGCAGCGCGCTGACCGATGCGCGGCTGACCTGGCGGGCAGACCGGTGGGGCGCCGGCCCCGGTCTGCCGGCAGCCGTCGCCGCCACGGCCAGCCTGGCGCAGAGGGCAAGGGCCCGGCGGCGCAGCCGACGCGGCGCAGCCGCAGCCTGGGCAGCGAACGGGAGCTGCTGGAGGGCTGCACCATGCTGCGGGCATCGCAGGCGCCAGGGCCGCTGCCGGCGTCGAAGCTGGAGAATATTTTTATGCCGTTTGGTGCTCAGGTGCTTGCAGGGGGCGGGGGGGG
>PCFQ01000001.1:706315-718186 GCA_003063905.1 Chlorella sp. A99
GGGGGGGGGGGGGGGGGGGGGGCTGGGATGCCAGCAGGCAAGGCGGCACCCTTGTTGCTCACAACTGGCGCTGCTCGCTTGCTCGATGGCAACCCCATGCGCAGGCCAAGCAGTCTCCCCAGCTGCTCGTCGCCCGACAGTCTGGTCGCAGCGGCGGCGCGGCAGCAGGCGGTGGCACCCCAGCGCGGCACTCCAGCGTGGAGGGCTGGCGAGCAGGCGGCATTCAGGGGGGCAGGCAGCCTGGAGGGGAAAATCAGCCACCGATTGTTCAGGGCAGTGCTGGACAGCTTGGCAGCCTGGACTCCGGCACCAGCACGCCGATGGCGTGGGGAGTGCCTGCTGCGCGACGGAGACGAGCGCCAGCGTGCGGCGGACCCGCCCACCTGCCGCCAGCCACCAGCAAGGCCAAGGCAAGCCTGGGGACTGGCGTGAGAGCATTGCTATGGAGGAGGGGAGCAAACCTGTGGCATGTGGACTGACAGCTATCCACATTCTTCGTGCAGGCCGCATGCAGCTACAGGCCCACGGCGTGGGTGCCCACACCTGGGGAAGACTTTGCGCCTCTCTTCCACGCGGCCGCTGGCGCGCAGGGGGCGGGGAAAGCAGGACCGGCTGGGAAGGCGGCATGGGAGCAGCCGCGGGGCAGAGGGGTGCGTGCGGCCCTGGGCAAGGTGGCCGCGCTCTGGCTGGCCCGACGGCCCAAGCCAGAAGCACAGGCTTAGGGCAAATTGGCAAGAGAGGTTGTATTGTAACACGGGAGTGGAAGTGTGTCAGCCAGCAAAGTCGGCACAGTGCTTTCTCCATGTGCCAATACCTCGGTTGCAGTACTTGCCTGCCTCGAGAAAGCATGCAAAGGGATGGAATATAGGCTGTTGGCGTCAGGCCGCCTCGCCACGTGGGTAGGCGCCTGACGGACGAGGCGACGACGGCGCTTCTTTCTGATCACTGGCTGGCTGTTTCGGCAGTCTCGCGCTTACACTTCAGATCATTTGCAGCAACTCGCGACGTCTGCAACATTCCCACGCGTCAACTGCCCCCCCTACTCGCTATTCGCACTGAACGGCGAGCTCAGCGGTCCGAAAGTAACAACAGACGCAAGCCGAAGCTGCAGTAGCTACCCGGCGCCCACCCGCCCGTCCGCCCGTCCGCCCGCCCGCGTGCCTGCCACACGTGCAATGGCGACAAGCTTTGAACTGCAGCCAAAGGTCGTTGGGGGCGTCCTGGTCGCCAGCGCAGCGGCCACACAGGCAGTGCCAACAGCCACAAGCGCATCCACTGCCCAAGACCCGACAGAGTCGCTGGATGTGTGGGTCGTTGAAGTGAGTCCTGACTCGCACGCTTCTCCTCTGCACGCATGCTTCTGCGCTGTTCTGTGCACTCCAGCTGCTGCGTGCATGTGTGAGAGCTGGCTGTTGCCCTGCACAGGAGCGGCACACGCAGCAGGACATGGTGCGAACCCGTATGAATGTGACCCACGTTGCACGCACGCTGGGGGCCCCCAGCGCCGAGGTGCTGCGGCAAACGCGCAGGTGGGCGGGGCGGACAAACTGCGCACGTGCTGTTCTGCATTCCGAGTGCTCACCGCTGGCAACTGGTGGCCGCCTCAACACCAGGGTCCTCCCGCCCGCCTGCTTCGGAAGCGCATCTGGGCCGCATCACTCACTTCACCGACAAGCAGTCCTGCGACTTGTAGGATAACTCCCGACGCATTTGCGCTCCTTGGGGGTGACAGCGTGCATCAGGTACTTGAAGACCGCTCAGCCGAGGTGAGGGGCGAGGCCAGGAGCGTGGTGTAGCTAGGCAGTGCTGGCATTGATGAGCTGGCAGAGAAGGACGCTGACCAGAAAGCTCCCGCCCCATGCAGCTCATGGGCCGACAAGCGCAGTGGCCCTGGATGCGGCATGGGACCCAGGCAGGCAGAGAGGAAGCCGGCACCCCCGCCCCAGTGTGGTGCGTTCATGCAGCGCAGCCCTGTGTAACCTTCCTGTCTTAGCGGGCCCCTTGTCCAAATGCGTGGCCACTCTGCCGTCCGTGCAGGTGGGCGGGCATGCTGTTGGTGGCAGTGGCCGCGGTGGTTGGTGCAGCTTGGCAGGTGCTATGAGAGAGAGTGCAGATGGTGGCCCACCATGTAATCGCCATTGGACGCACAGAGGCACGGAGGCAGGTTGGCGCAACCGTGTGGAGGGCGGCGGGCTCATGATGCCACCTAGCGCCTGGCCCTTCTTCTTTGCACTCTCCTGCATTGCTGCTATTCATCAATGAAAAGGCATTAGCCTGCAGACAGAGCAGCAGCAGAGGGATGTTTGGGGCGTCGTCGGTGAGCGTCATCCAGCCGCCGGTGATCGATCGCGATCCTGGGCTGCACGGGCCGGCGATCTCGCGTTCAGCTGCGCTGGGAGGCTTGAACTACCATCGCCGCTCGCTCTTTCGCTGCAGACGCCCGCCTTTGGGCAGACGACGTTTGGAACGCCGGCATTTGGGGCACCCAGCTCGGCGCTGCCCAAGACCACCTCCACGCCCGTCTTTGGCGCAGCGCCCGCCTCCACGCCAAGTGCGCCGCTGGCGCGAGGGCCGACGCGCCTGCCTACATCGTTGCGTCTTTGCCGCCCTCGTCTCATGGCCCCGCCGCTTGTACCCTTGCCCGATGCAGGCCTGTTTGGCGCCGCGTCGAGCGCCGCGCCTGCGGCCTTTTCCTTTGCAGCTCCGCAGTCGACGCAAGCTACCAGCCTCGCACTTGCGGCGCCTGCCTGCTCGGCCGCCGGCGGCTTCAGCTTCAGCTTTGGCAGCCAGCAGCAACAGCCTGGCCTCGCGGTGCAGCCGCAGCAGGGGCTGCAGGTGCAGGGGCGCATGGCCAATTGCGCTGGTGTGCACCGTCGCTCATCCTCAGCCGCTCCCTGCTGGCCGCCTTGCCCGCTGCCTTGGCGGCTCCTGCACCTCAGCGCCCCACTCGCGCGACTGCCGCAGGTTGGCGTGTTTGCTGGCGGCGCTGCGCCGGGCGGGGAGCTGAGCGATGCGCTGCGAGCTGTGGACTCCATCGCTTCTGCGTACAAGCCCGGGCACCCTCGCTACCGCTTCCAGGCGAGACTGCAGAGAGGGGGAGGGAGAGGGGGCAGGGGGCCGCAGGCAGAGGGAGCGAGAAGGGGCCAGGGCAAGCGGCTGGCGTCGGAGGACCAGCCGCCTCTCACCGGCGCGACCGTCGTTACCGGCCCCCGTGCAGACCCTGCTCCTGAATGTGGTGGACAACCCAGCCTCCAGGGTCAAGCCGCCGCAGGCGAGCTGCTGCGTGCACTAGCCGGCGGCAGGCCGAGCGCATCATTTGGGGCCGACGTAGGGCAGCCCACCACGGGCTGCGCGCCGCTGCCGGCGCACCCCGCTCCACGAGCCCACGCGCGCCCTGAGCGCCATGCCCTTCCCTGCTGCTGCAGGTCGATGAGCTGCAGTGGCGCGAGGCGCTGCAGCGGGCAGGCGGGCCCGACAACGAGGACCACCTGTGGCCCGTGCTGGCCCAGGGGTTCAAAGACCTGCTGGCCAGGAAGGCGGCGCAGGACGCTGCCTTCAAGGAGCAGGGCGAGCGGCTCGAGGCGCTCCAGCAGACGGCGGCGCTGGTGGCCTCGCGCCAGCAGGTCGGTCGGCGTCGGCGCGCCGCCGCCGCCCGCTGCCGCCGCGGCATGCCTTTGCGTCGCTGTCTGTGCGCAGTTTGTTTTTGCAGGTTGCCCGTGCTCTTTGAAGACTAGTCGTGTTTTGCTGATCCCTTGCTGATCCCCAGCTAATAGCCCTTCCTGCAGGCGCTGATGAAGGAGCAGCTGGAGAACATCCGGCGGCGGCAGGTCCAGCTCTGCGAGCAGCTGCTGCGCCTGCTGCGCCAGGTAGGTGTGGCGCGGAGGGAGCATGGTGGGATCGGGCGCAGAGGCGAGGGCGGCTGGAGCGCTGCGGCAGGCTGGACGCCGCTGGCATGTCACCCCCCACCCCCCACCCCCACCCCCACCCCCACTCCCACCTCGCTCACCCACCTCGCCCACCCACGCGTGCGCAGGTCGACGCGCTGGAGGGCCGGTTTGCGCAGGCGATGGGCGTGCGCAGCCCCTCGCCCAAGGACCTGATCGCGCAGCTGAGCCGCCAGCTGGCGGAGCTGGAGGGGGAGCTGGCGCCGGGCAGAACGGGCGGCAGCCTGCACACCAAGGTGGGCCTGGCGCGCCTCGGCCGCCGCTGGGGTCGCCGCGGCTTCGGCGCTGCGCCGCCTACTTCAGGGCCGGCCCTGCACTGAGCGGGGCCGGCCCTCTATACTCTTGGTAACTCAGCAATGCCTGCACTGCCCCCGCGCAGGTGGATTCGCTGGCGGCGTCTGCGCAGCTGCAGGCGCGGCGGCCCATGCAGCAGAGCCAGCTTGGGGAGCTGGAGGGGGCTGTTGGCCAGGTGCGGAGGGACAAGGCGATGCTGGGTGCAGGGGTGCGCAGCCAGCTCACTCGCTCGGTGCCAAGCATCGCTCGCACCATGCTGGACTCCACATGCTTCAACCCATCTGACCACTGGCTCTGCTTGCTCTCGCCCGCGTCTGCAGCCGGGGCTGGAAGAGGTGTTTGGAGTGCTGAGCCAGTATTCGCAGGCCCTTGGCAAGCTGCAGGAGGCAAGTCCCCGACAGACAGGGGCAGGCCGCGGGCGGGAGCCGAGCCCCGCTGCTCATCGGTTGTGCCGCTGCGACCGTGCTGCACCCCGTGCGGTCGGTG
The DNA here is from genome assembly GCA_003063905.1 of Chlorella sp. A99. Classification (NCBI taxonomy): domain Eukaryota; kingdom Viridiplantae; phylum Chlorophyta; class Trebouxiophyceae; order Chlorellales; family Chlorellaceae; genus Chlorella; species Chlorella sp. A99. The sequence goes on from PCFQ01000001.1 coordinate 711,040, forward strand.
GCGGCCATCCCATCCCCCGGCTCGCACTCTGCTGCAGGTGGTGCGGCGCGACACCCGTGCGGTGCAAGTCATTGTGAGCAGCGGCGGCGCTGGCACCGGACGGTAGTGCTGCCGGCGTGGCGTGAGGAGCTTGGAGGAGGCCGTGGAGGGCCCGCATGCAGGCCTGTAACTTCATTTCCGTGCCCTGTGACGCGCTTGTCTCCTTCCTCACTTGTGTAATCCAAATCAACTGCACGCGGCAAAGCAGCTACCATGACGCCCCCGGTGCGGCGGCTGCCGCTGCTCTGCTCCTGGCCACGTTGGCATCATGCGGGCATACTTCAGTTGTGGCGCAGCCCATGCCGGCTGGCATATTGCTGCTGCTGGTCCGCCGCCCGATTGAGGCGGCCCCTCTTTAGAGCAGACAGCTTGGGAGATGCGCCCGGCGCAAGAGGGCCACAGTCGCACTGCTGCCTCGCCTCGAGCGTCCGCCGCGAGGCCTGCCGCTCCTGGGAGGGCGGCGGCCGGGGTGGCTGGCCCCCGGACGCCGCTCTTTCCTTCTCTGCAGAGGCTGCATGGAAGTTTTCCACCGCTGCCCGCAGCTGCTGCTCGAAAGCGTCTGTCCCTGTGCGTGCCGCGAGTGGCCCAGGCGTGTGCGCCTCTGCCGCCGCAAGCGCCGCCACTGCTCTGGCACTGGCACCCGCCGGCAGCGGGTGCGGCAAGGGCCCTGGCTCGGGCCCCTGTGTGACGGCTGGGGGCGCAGGCTGGGGCGTGAGAGCCTCCAACAGGTCAGCGACGCAACCAAACGCCTGGGACGGGCAGCGCGGGGGCAGCTCCGCGGCAGCCACCGCCGCAGCTGCCGCTGCGTCTGCTGCACCGCTGCTGCTGACACGCCGCGCCGCCGCTTGTTGCCGCGCTGCGGCCAGCAGGGCGGTGGGCGGGCGCGGCAGGCCACGGGGCTCGCGCTGGGCCAGTAGCTCGCCCTTGCCTTCGCGCTGCCTTGGGTCTTGCCAGCACTTAGTCCAACACTCGCCTGCCGTCGAGCCTGGCCGCGGGCTGCCACGGCGGCTGCCCGGCAGCACAGCCGGCAGCACAGCAGCGGCGACGCCCGCCGCCTCGCAGTCGCGCGCCTTCCCCTGGTGCTGCACACGTTCCGGCGAGGGGCTGCTGATTTGGAACAGCTCATTCTCATAGAAGCTGCCGCACTGCAGCAGCCCCTCTCCGTGCACGCCCCCTGCCTGACGGTCCCCCGACGCGCCGGGGCTGCCGCCGGGCTCCGCCGCCGCCTCGCAGAGCTCCGAAAACAGCGGGTTCAGGCTGCTGGTCTCCTGGCACCGCAGGGGCGTGTTGTCCTCGCCCCCGCCGCCGATGCTCACCCCTGCCATGCTCAGTGTCAGGCCGTCGAATGCCTTTTCCAGCCTGCCCCGTGGCGAGGGCGGCCACGCGCCCGCGGCGAGGCCAAGGCTGTGCTCGCCGTGTGGCCCGGCGGGCTGCCGCAGCGCCGGCGAGCCAAGACCAGCGAGCGCATCCACTCCCACATCGTACGCGCATGGTGAGGGCGAGCCCAGCAGCACACTCTGGCAGGACAGTCCAGGGCTACCCGCCGGTGTGCTGCCCCCCTCCAGCTTGGTGCGGAGCGATGCGGGCGTAATGTCAGCCAGCGACGGACTGGCGCCATGGGGGACAGCGGCCGCAGCTGCGCAGTTCCGCCTCGGTGCCGCAGCTGTCGCCCCAGCCGTGCATGACAGGCCCGCCATGCCGCGGCGCTGCTGGCCCCCCTGGTGACTGCCGTCCGCTGCACGCCGCCCTTCCATCCTGGCAAGCTCCAGCAGCCGGGCCTCGAGCCGGGCGACGTAACGGTTCCTTTCCTCAACCGCACTCTCCGCCTGCTTCAGTTTCTCCGCCTGCAGCGCATCCGGGAGCAGAGCAGATGGGCTCTCAGCAAATGGTGCAGATTGCTGGAACGACATGGGACCCCATGGGGGCCATCCCCGCATGGGCGTTGCTCAGGCAGCGCCAGCGCATCTCACCAGACGGTCTGCCCGCGCAGTCGCCTGCTTGAGCTGCCGCTGCAGCTCGGCTGTGGCCGCGGCGGCCGCGCCGCACGCGGCGGCACGCTCCGCCTGCGCCGCCGCCGCCTCGCTGCGCCGGCGGTCGGCTCCCGCCTCCAGAGCCTTAACGCGCACCACCAGGTTCTGCTTCTCCCGACGAAGCGACTCGATCTCCCGCAGCGCCAGCCGCAAGTCGCTGGGGAGCCCGGCCGCTGCAGCCCTGGCGTGCGAGGGCTCTGCACCCGCCGCCGCTGCCGGCAGTGCCGCGAGCAGCGCGCCCGCCAGGCCGCCGCCGTCGGTGGATGGCGGCGGTGCGCCATCGCCACCCGTGGCGCCCGAGGCGCGGCTGGCGGCGCGCAGGCACAGGTCCTGCAGCCGCGCGACCTGCTGCTCCAGCTGCGCTTTGGCTTTGGTGGCGTGTGCCGCCTGGTCGCTCTGGCTGTCCAGCCGGCAGGCGAGGTCCAGATTCTCCTTGGCAAGCGATTCAGCGCTGCGCACCAGCTCTGTTAGCGCCGCCCGCTGGGCCCGGCAGTCCTCCTCCAGCTCCGCCTGCCGCGCGGCGGCCGCCTTTTCGGCCGCTGCCTCGCGCCGCTGCGCGCGATGGCGGAGGGTGGCGAGGTCTGACTCCAAGTGGTGCACCTGTGCAGGGCACCGGGCTTGTTGGCTGGTATGCAGGGCTTTGAGGAGCGCTCGTCCCCTTGCTGCACCATCCTCCTCCGGTCCGTCTGTTACAAGGCACCCCCCGCTAGGGGGCACCAGCTCGTCTTGCCACGCACCTGGGTCTGCAGCTCGAGCACGGCGCACTGCAGGCGCGCGTTCTCGGCCCCCACGCGCTGGCGCGCCACGTCGGCCGCGCTGGGCTCCGTGGCAGGAGTGGCATGCGATGGCGAGGCGCCACGGCCGCGCCGCAAGACTGCGGCATGTATCAGGGCAGTAGCTGAGTGAAGGGGAGGGGAGGGTAAGTGGAGTGTCGTGAGGGAAGTGGCACGGCAGGCATCGCATTGCTGCCCTCCGACTCACCACCCTGCAGGGTGCGCCGTGATGCGGGGGAGAGCGACTCAAAGTAGGTTGGTTGCTCCAGGATGCTCGGCCGCGCGCGTGGCCCCCGCCGCCAGTGCGCCATTGGTGCGGGCGGGTGGGGCGGGGGAGGGTGGCGGGAGGTGCAGCGCGTGCCTGGCGCCGCTTCCCCTATGCTGTGTGCCCTATGCTGCGTCTGCTGTTGCTGACTCGCCCTACAGCGAATCCAAGCGGCATGTTTTGCCCCCAACCACTCTCGTCTTCGATGCTCCTCGAGCAAGTTGGGTTGTCGTGAGCGCTTGGCAAGCAGACACGGAGTGCCGGAGCAGAGGAATGCCAGCGGCCCTTTCCTCAGGGCCGCTCCCATCAGTTTTGTCTTCTGCTTTGACTCAGAGGGATCTAGTTGGCATGCGGGGCCGGTGAATTGGGCACATCGGGATGGGGCCCACTGTGTTCTTCGCTCACGATCGCCTCGCGCTGACGCCACAGACATCAGGGCCGCTGCGCCAGTGGCAAAAGACAACAAAACGACATGTCACCCACCAAGCTCCTGTGGCGGCCCAAAGCGCAGCGCGCGGCGCAGCTGCGGCGAGCGGGAAGCGCCGGCAGAGTCGTCAGGAACAGCAGGAACAGCGAAAAGAGGTGCCGCGCGCCGCCACCCCCGCCTCCCGCCTTACCCCGCCGCGCAAACCAGAGGTTCTGGCGCCGGCCGGTGGCTGGCCACAGCTGCGCGCGGCGGTGGAGGCTGGTGCAGATGCAGTCTACTTTGGTGAGGCGAGCGTTGTTGTTCAGAAGCCAGGCGGGAGCCGCACAAGCGCTGAGTCCCGCTTCTCGTGCTCCAACGTTAGCGCCTGTTTTGCTTCCCCCTCCTGCCCCAGGGCTCTCCGACTTCAACGCTCGCGCACGCGCCGCCAACTTCGAAGCAGAGGAGCTGGACGAGGTGCGGGCACTCGGGGGTACGGCGGGGTACGGTGCTGCCGCGCCACCAGCACGCGCCACTTGTAAGCTTCCTATCTTGCCACGTGCATGCCTGTTGTGCTGCGCTCACACAGGTGATGGACTACCTGCATGCGCGCGGCGTCAAAGGCTACGTAGTGCTCAATGTGCTGATTTACGATGATGAACTTGAAGCAGGTTTGTGTTGTGGTGCACGCCTAAAAAAACTGGCCTGGGCTTGCGCAGAGGGTGTGGCGAGTGCAGCGCCGCCGCGTTACTGCCGCGACAGACGAGCCGTCGGCCGCCTCGCCGCAGTGGAGCGGCACGTGCGGCAGCTGGCGACGGCTGGCGTAGATGCCGTCATCGTGCAGGACTTGGGGGCGGTGGAGCTCATGCGCTGCGTGGCCCCCAACCTGCCCATCCACGGCTCCACCCAAATGAGCATCACGAGTGCAGAGGCGAGCGCGCGGCCAGGGAGCCCGTTGAGCCTGGGAGCGCAGCAGTTACCTGGAGGGGCTGTCGCCAACTTGCGCCGCGCGTCGCACCGTCTTGCGTGGTGTCGCCTGCCCTGATGGCGCCTGGGGGCACTGAATTGGCTCTGCGCATGGATGGCCGCAGGGCGCTGAGTTTGCGCGGCGGCTGGGCGTGGAGCGCGTGGTGGTGGGGAGAGAGCTCTCTGTGAGAGACATATCATACGTTTCAGCCGGCACGCAGGTAGGCCGGTCGCGTGGTGGTGTTGGAGGGATGGCCGTTCCTCTCTCGTGTGCCCTTCCAACCACCAATGGCAATCTGTATTCTGTCGTTCGCATCTGCTGCACTGCAAGTGCCGTGCACCTCTGCCGATGCGTGCCGCCCCCAGTGCCTTTTGCGCAGGCGGAGGTGGAGGCCTTCTGTCATGGAGCGCTGTGCGTCTCCTACAGCGGCCAGTGCTTCAGCTCAGAAGCCTGGGGCGGGCGCAGCGCCAACCGCGGGCAGTGCGCGCAGGCATGCCGCATGCCGTACGGTGAGGGAATGGGGAGATGAAATGCCTGTGCAGGCAGCTGCAGATGTGTGCCCAGTGAGCGCGTTTCCGCCTCCCTTCCTCCCTCCCATGCAGGCCTGCTGGTCAATGGCCAGCTGGCAAGGCTGGAGGACGTGCAGTACTTGCTTTCCCCTCAGGATCTGGCTGCCATTGACCTGGTGCCCCAGGTGGGTGGGAGGAACAAACATGGGTGGGAGTGGCAGGTGCGGGACAGCATGCGCAGCGGGGCTTGGTTGCGAGCACACGGCATGGCCCGGGCGCCAGCTGGGCCGCCGCTCACACCCTGCTCTCTTGCAGATGATAGAGGCCGGCGTCAGCTGCTTCAAAATTGAGGGCAGGTGAGCGAGCGTGGGGAAGACCATGCCCATGCCCACAACCCTATGTTGCTGGCGTATCCTTGTCTGCTTGCTGCGCTGCGTCTGCAGCTGCCACGCCAGCACTTGATTGCGGTTCGCTCGCTCGCACGCAGGCTCAAGGGGCCCGAATATGTAGCGCTGACGACCCAAGTGTACCGCCGCGCGGTGGACGCCGCCTGGTCGGCGCTGTCGCCGCGGGCGGACGACGCAGCCAGCAGCAGCAGCGGCGACGCCGGCGGCAGCAGCGGCGGCGCCGGCTCCGGCGGCCGGCAGCAGGTGCTCAGCGCGTCGGAGCGGCGCGATCTGGCACAGGTGTTTGCGCGGGGGCAGGACTGCGGTCACGCAGGGCTGACGCCCGGCTTCCTCGAGGGCAGCCGGCACCAGCGGCTGGTGCGGGGGCGCGGCCCGCGGCACCGCGGCGTGCTGCTGGGCGAGGTGCAGGCGGTGAGTGGCGGCGGTGGCTCCCCGGTCGCACGCCTTGCGGCAAGCGCGGCTGTGTTGTTAGCAGTGTGAGCGTGCGAGTGGGACATGGCGCGTGATGTCTGCACGTCGGTGCCAAGCTCGCGCTACCATGCGCGCGTCCCCGCGCAGGTGCGGCACGACGGCGTGTCGCTGCGCCTGCGCCAGACAGTGCGGCGCGGCGATGGCGTGGTGTTCGACCAGGGCAGGCCGCAGGAGGAGGAGCAGGGCGGTTCGGTGTTTGGCATTGCCGAGCCCGGCGGCCAGCAGGTGGCAGAGGCGGAGCCAGGTGGGCGCGCATCGCCGCTCCCTGTTGGAGCGCCGCCGGCTGCCAAGCCATGTGGAACCACAAGTTTCGGTGCCGTGCCGGCCGTCCAGTACGCCCCGCTCCCCGCTCGCTCGCTGCCCCGCAGGCGTGACCGTGACGCTGGCGTTTGGGCGCGGCCAGGTGGACGCGCGCGCGCTGCGGCCAGGCGATCTGGTGTGGAAGACCAAAGACCCGGCGCTGGAGGCCCGGCTGTGCTCCAGCTACGATGGGCTCCCTGTCTCACAGCTGCGCCGGCTGCCCGTCAAGGTGTCTGTCACTGTGTCCGAGGGACAGCCCCTTGTCATCATGCTCTCCGACGGTGCGGGCGCGAGCAGCACTGGCGCCACCGCGCGGGCAGCGGAGCCGGCGGGCAGCCAGCCGCTGACGCCGGCCGCGGTGCAGGCGGCCGTGGGGCAGCACCTGGGCGGCGAGGCGCCCCTGCTTGCTGCGCAGTGGGACCTGTCGGGCTGCGAGCTCGGCTCAGGCGGTGGGCGGGGGCTGTTTGTACCCGCCGGAGAGATCAAGGAAGCGCGGCGGCGGGCAGTGGCGGAGCTGCTGGAAACGCGGCGGCGCGCGCGGCGGCGGACAGCCGAGGGCCTGGCTGCCGAGCCGGTGGTGCCGCAGCTGCTGGCAGAGGTTCGGCAGCGCGGTGAGGCAGAGAGCGGCCGTAGCGGGGCCAGCAGCAGCGACGGCAGCAGCAGCAGCAGCAGCGATCGTGCGAGCAGCAACAGTCGTGCAAGCAGCAGTAGCAGCGCGGGTGGCGCGGCGCCTGCGGCGGGTGCGCCGCCCAGGCTGCGAGTGCTGTGCCGCAGCCCGGGGCAGGTGGAGGCGGTGCTGGCGCTGCCCTGGCTGGAGGAGGTGATACTAGACTTTCTAGAGGCGAGCGGGAGATAAGATGGGAGGCGGAGGGGGGCTCGGGAGGGGGCGGCACAGAGCGGGGTCAGTGTCCTGTGCATCGAGCGTATGTCCCCCCCCACCCCCACCCACCCCCACCCACACACACACACATCCACACACCCAC
>PCFQ01000001.1:724645-755935 GCA_003063905.1 Chlorella sp. A99
GGAAAAAAAACCCCCATGCCCCCCCCCCCCCCCCCCCCCCCCCGTTCCCATTACAGTGTCACCACCCCACGTTGGGGAACCAATGGCGCGCACCTGCGGTCTGGGCTGGGTCTGGGCCTTGCGACGCGACTGCACTCGAGGCGGACAAAGACCCTGACTATGGTGAGCTCGGTGAGCAGGCGTGCCACCGCCCGCGCCCCCGGCAGAGGGGAAGAAAGCTCAAGCACTGGCGCTTCAGGACAGGCTAGCGCTGGCGTGGTTGAGCTGGAACACGTCCCCTGCTTGGACAGAGACTGCTGCCAAAGGCCTGTTGCGCGGCGTCGCGCCGCAGGACACACCACCCCAACTCTGTGTGGCCTGCACCCATGTGTGGCAGCGGATGTAACATGCGGTGGTCCAGCAGATGGGCTCAGACAATTGGCCGGGGGCCAAGCAGAAATGGAAGAAATAGAAAGGGACGGCGCCGCCATGGGCACACAGCCAAAATAGGGCATGTTTATAGGAGCTCGAACGCTGCAAAAGGAAATGGATCAGTGCTTGCCTAGCCTGCGGTGCCAAACTGCTGCGGATGGGTGCTGCATTCTCCTGCCTGGGCTAAGTGGTGAGGCGAGCGCGGCGCGCGCGCGCGCACTGGATATGCACAGCGCCGATCACGAGACGCGCGGCGGGCCGAGGGTGCTTGGGCTGCCAGCGCCTGCCGAGCGCACCGGGCTGGGAATGCCTGCCTGCCTGGGGTCGCAAAAAGCAAAGAATGGGGCTGCGGAAAAGGGCCGTGTACACGGCGTGGAGAGAGTAGAGGGGCGGGCTAGCGGGCGCTCCGCGAGGGGCGCGCTCCGGAGCCCTCCTCTGTGGTCCACAGAGGAGGGGGCGGCGCGTCACTGGGGTGGGATGACCGTCGGCGCCTCCTCGTCCGAGCAGACCTCATCAAAGCCATAGGCATCGATCGAGTCGACGCCATTGCCCTGCACAGGCACAGGCAGGGGGGGCGTGAGCACGGCGAGAGCGCGGGGCGCGGGGCGCGGCGCCGGCAGGCCGCGGCGGGGGCGAGGCGGGGGCGAGGCGAGCGGCTGGGGGCGCGCGCGCCGGCGCGCCGCAGCGCGGCGGCACGAGCGGCGGCGACGCGGGAGCGATGCAGCTGCACGCGAGGGTGGTGGGCCTTGCCTGTAGAAAGTTCACTGGGAGGTCCAAGCTGGCGGTCATGAGGCACACCTGGGTCTCGTTCAGCGGCACCCAGCTGCACCCAGAGGCGGGGGCAAACACCAGTCGACGGCAGGGGCAAGCCTGCTGTCAGCGTGGGCTCCCCGGCGCGGCGCCCGCGTGCGGAGCAGCCCACGCGGCGCGTGCCGGCGGGCTTGGCGAGGCCGCGAGCCCGCCCGCCTGCCCGCCCCACACCCGCCCACCCCCGCACGCGCCTGACGAGCAGGTCGCTGTTGAGGAGGTCGGCATCGACAGTGGTGTTGAGCTGCGTGTCGGCCTTTGGGGGCAGGTCGCCTGCAGGGCGCGCAGCCACGGGGGGCAGCACAGCTCAGGACGCAAGCAATGGCTAGCGCCGCCCACGCCCGCGCGCGCGGCCCCCTGTGCGCGGGGCCGCGCCGCCCCCGCCTCGGCGCGGCGCCCCCTCCCTCCTGCCGTGCCGTGCGCTGCGGGGCTCGCCTCCACTCCCCCACCTTGCAGATCCGGGGCGGACCCGTCGGCTTCGGCCGCGCCGGTTTCCTCAGCCAGAGCGAGGTCCAGGCCAGCAGTGTCGTCGGCAGAGATGCCAGGGTCAGTGGCGGCGTCGGCGCTGGCGTCGGCGCTGGCCGGCGCGGGGCTGGCCTTGGCCTGCAGTTGCGCAGGGCAGGCAGAATGGGCGGTCGGCGGATCGCCAGAGGCTGCGGCGGCGGCAAGTGAAAACCGCACTCCCGCACCTGCTGCATGCGCCGCCGCGAGGGGGTGTTGAAGGGATTGCCGCTGCTGGGCGTCGAGGGGGAGGGCGTGGCAGAGGGCTTGGGGGAGGCGGGGCCGGCGGCGGCCGGCTTGGGGCCGGGAGGCGCCGCCGACACAACGTCGCCGGGCGGCGGGCTCAGCAGCGACGGGTCGACGGCCGCCGCCTCGGCTGCCGCCGCGGCGGCGGCCGCGGCGGCGGCGGCGGCGTCGGCCAGCTCGGCGTCGGTGGGAGTGTACATGGCGCGGATCTGGGGGGAAGGAGAATCATGGGGGGGAAGGGTCGGAGGGTCGGAGGGCCATAGGGCGGGGGAGGAGGCGGAGTGGGTGGAGGAGGAGGAGGCGGGCAGCTAGGTGCGGCAGGTCGATGCGGGTCCTGGGCGCGGGCCCTGGGCGTGGGTTCCGCTGCGCGGCGTACAGGCCCAGGTTGCTGCCAAGAACCAGGCGATCCCCCACACCCTGCCCATCGACGGCGCATGCCCGCCAGCAGACCCGCGCGCTCTGTGCGGGCCGCCCTGCGCCGGCGCCTCACCGCCACGAAATCGACCGAGGGGATGTGGGTCACCAGCTCGCCCTGCCACGCGCAGGGGCTGAGCAGCGGCATCGCGCACGCGCTGGCTGTGTCGGTGTCGTTGGCACTGCGGCGGCGGGCGCGGCGGGGGGGCCGGGGGCGGCGGCGTGGGGCGCGGCCCGCGCCGCGCGCCGCGCTCCCGCGCTCCCTCCAGCCGCCGGACCCAGGGGCGGCTCGGGCGGGAGGCGGCCCCTCGGGCAGCCAGCCAACCTCAACCCCGCTGGGGCTCAGCCCAACTGCGCTGAGGCTGAAGAGAAGCTCTGCACCCGCCACACAGACCGCTCTGACCGACAGCTCACCGCGCAGCCTCGACGTCCACAACCACATTGACCACGCCGGGGATGGAGCCGTTGACAAACGTGAAGGCGGGGATGTCAAACTCGAACTCTGTCAGGGAGGAGAGGGGGAGGGAGGAGCGGCGGGGGCGGCAGCGGTGCTGTCAGCGCGAGGTCGCCGCAGCCTCGCCCCGCCCGCATCGCGCCGCCCCGCCCCGGCGCCCCGACGGCTATGCGGCGCTGCCGCCAGCTGCCTGCTCATGGCGCCGCCCCCCCCCCCCCCCCCCCCCCCCNCCCCCCCCCCCCCTCTATTCAAACCCCGCTCCACCCACCCGTGGCGCGCGTGTTGAGGGAGTTGGTGGTGGTCACCGTCGGGGCCGCGCCCGTGGCGGGGTCCACCAGCGCAGTCAGGTTGCCTGCAGGGCCGGCGCAGCTCGGGCCACAGCGGCTGGGCGGCGGTCGCGGCCGGCGCGGGGCGCCCCGCCGCTCGGCTGTGCTGCCCTCTCTCCTCCTGCGCCCGCTGCCCTGCCTTCCCTCCGCGTGCCCGCGCCTCCCGCGCCTCCCGGGAGCCCACCCGCCAGCGTGGCGCTGGAGGCGTCAGTGAGGTCGTAGAGGGAGAAGCAGGAGGTTTCCAGGGGCACGACGTCGACGTTGCAGACCACCCAGACCTGCGGCACGCGGCGTGTTTGAGTGCTTGGCGCGCGCTGTGGTGGCCAGCGGCCTGCGGCGTGCAGCGCGCGAGGCCCGCGGCGCGTTTGAGCGCTTGGCACGCGCTCGGGCGGCCGCGCGGGGACGCGGCGTCACGCGGCGGCTGAGGAGCGACGGGGCGGCTGCTTCGCCGAGCCGGGCTGGGTGGCAAAAGAGCGTGGAATGGCGAGAGGGCGAGAGGTGGCGAGCCGCCCTCACCTTGACCTTGGACGAGACAGTGGTGATACCCTGCTCCACGCAGCACGCAGCTTCCGGTACGAACAGCCGGCACTGGGGCCTGCGGCAGGGGGAGTGCGGCGCGGTGAGGCGGCGGCGCGAGGGACGGGCGCGCGGCGCGGCGCCGCCGCCGGCCGCGGCGGAGCGGCACGCGGGCCGCGCACTTGGCGGGGCAGGTGGTGCCGTTGGGGAGGGGTGGGGACGGTGGTGTCAAGTCCTCCAGGGGGGGAGACTCTGGTGGCAGCATGCCTGACATTCCGGGGGCCTGTGCAGACGTCTCGTCTGCAGTCGGGCGGGCGGGAGGGGCGGCGGCGGCGGCGGCGGGGTCGGCACAGCGGGGCGAGCGGCGCACACCCTCGGACCTCGGCCCATGCAGCCCAGACTGTGCTGCTCTGGCTGCAGGCTGCCAGGCTGCTCCGCCTATCCAACTGCCGCGCCATCCGAGCTGATGCTCCTATCGCAATGCTGCCATGTGATGCCATGCGATGCACGTGAGCTGCAGTGGTGCAGGGGGGGGGGGGGCTCTGTGATCGCATGGGGCGGTGGCGGCCCTGGCACGGGCGACTCTGGGGGCAGCAGGGAGGCCAGGCTAGGCGGCGACGTACCTAAAGGGAGCGCAGGCCCCAGCCGGCCTCGGCAGCTCAGCAGGCGCCTGAGGCGGCTCCATACTACACTGGGGCCGCCCGCCTATGCTGCCACCGCGCCATGACAACCTAGCCGCGCCGCCTGGTGGCCCGGCTCATGCCAGTGCGCCGCTTGCGTGCATGCCAGTCCTGCCATCCCGGCTGCTCCAGATGCCGCTGCGCCGCTCCTCCAACACTAGAGCAGTTCCAGGCAACGCCCCCGCCCCGCCCCGCCCGCTGCTCTCGGCAGGTTCCCGCTGCCAGCTGCAGGCGGGCGCCGTGCGGGCATCCGCTCCCTCCCCCCGCCCCTCCCTGCGGCGCCTCTTGCCGGCCCGCCCTCGCCCGCGCGCCGCCGCCGCCGCCGCCCGCTCACCCGTCAGGCTCGGCGGCAGCGTGCTGGTCAGCTCAATGGGCGCGGAGGGGGTGAGTGTGTTGGTGACGTCAGGCGAGATGCCATCGGTGATTGCAGGCGGCGGGGGAGAGAAGTAGTCGGGCGGCGGGGGTGACTCGTCTGCGGCGGGGCGGGGGGCGGGGGGCCGGAGGGGGGCGGTGGGACGGCTGAGGCGAGGGGCGCGGCGTCGTGTCGAGCGGGGCGAGCGGCAGCCCCAAGGGTGGGCGCGGCGCAGTTGTGCGTTGTTGATGTTGGGAGCTGGTGGGCGGCGGCAGGAGCGGCACGCTCGGCGCTCCACCCGTGGCAGCGAGAACTGCAAGACGCCACCCCGTGTCCACCGTCAAGGCCCCCCTGGTATGGCAGGCTCACATGCGTTGTAGGCGGATTTGGTGAAGGTCGTGTTGCCCAGCACGGAGCAGAAGGGGCAGGCGCCCTTGGCGCATGGCTGGGCGGGCACGCCAGACAGCTTGATGTTTGACCGGTCCTGCGGTCCAGCAGCGCAGGGTTCAAACACGCGGCGGGGCGCCGCCGGCTCAGCAGCGGCAGCACCGGGAGCGCACCCGCGCCGGCGGCAGGCGACGGCGCGCGCCAGAGCGCGCCAGGGCAGCCTGCCCCCCGCCCCAGAACGGCCTGCCGCGCGCACCGCCGCGGGCGGGCGCGCTCCCGGGCGGCGCTGCAGCCCGGCGACGCGCCGCGCCGGCGCGCGCGCGCACTCACCCGCGCCTGCTGCACCGCCGCCGCATTGTTGCCGCTCGGGAAGTTGGAAGTGTAGCTCCTGACGTTGTTGAGAATCTGTGCAGTCCCAGACCAGAGCGCCGATCAATGCGCCAATCAGTGCGCTCGCGAATGCACGCGGCAAGGACGTGCACGCCAGAGCAGAGGCAGGCACACGTGTGGGGCCCCCCACCCCCCTTCCCCGAGCCCACCACCACCACCACCACCCACCCGCAACCCCACCCGCCAGCCGCCGCTCCGCCCCGCCCTCCCCAATCGCCCGCCGTAACCCCCAACTGCCCCCCCCCCCCCTCGACGCACCATGGCCACGGTGCTGGTGTTGGCCGCCAGGATCGTGTAGTTGATCGACACAAAGGGTCCATAGACGGCGGCGGAGCAGGGCACGCTGGCGTTGGTGTAGGCCGGCTGGAAGGTCGCGGCCGCCGGCAGGTCGGTCCGCACGCCCCAGGCGTTGGTCACCACCCCCAGCTGCGCGTCGCCAAACTGGGTGCCCCACACGTTGGGCGCGCCCGCGATCTCCAGCGTCAGGCTCGTGAGGTTGGCCAGCACCTGCGCAGGGAGCGCGGGCGCGGCTGACGCAGGTGAGCGGGATCCAGGCTGGGGCCGGCCGCCGGGGCCTGGCGCAGCGGCGGGGCGGGGGCCGAGCCCGCAGGTGCCGCGGGGCCGCCAGCACCTGCTGGGTCAGCCCCCCGTTGGGCGTCGACTGGTTGATCGCTGCGCGCGGGTGCAGGGGCCAACGTGCGGCGGGGGAGGCGTGGCAGTCGGCAAGGCCATCAGCGCATGCGTGGCTGCGCGGCACATGCGCGGCGCCGGCGCTGCCCCGGCGCTACGTCCAGCGCCGCGCGCTGCGAGGGCGGCGCGCGGCGTCCCAGCGGCGCAGCGCGCGCGGCAGTGGCGGCGGCGCCACTCACGGCCCACGGTCAGCACAAAGTTTACTCCAGGCCACTTGTTGACGTCTGGCCGCGCCGGAGGTGGCGGCGGGCTGGGAGGCTGCGCGGCAGGCACGAGCGCGTGCGGCAGGGGGCGGTGGGTGGGGCAGCCTCGCCAGCGAGCCAGGTGTTCAGGGACTTGCCCGCCCTCGCACTCACAGCAACGACCTGCGGCGGCTGCCGGGCTACTACACTCCTGGCTCTGCAGCAACCCCAAGGGAAGAAACGCTGCTCCTGCGCGGCTGCCCTACCCCCTGCTCCCGCACGCGCCGCGCCCGCCGCCAGCGCACCTTGGGCTTCGGGCTGGGCGGCGGCGGCTTGCTGGGCCCGGGACTGGGCGACTTGCTGGCCGGCGGCGGCGGGCCGAGCAACTTCTTGACCGGCGGCGGCGGGCTGGGCTTCTTGGCCGGCGGCGGCGGCGACATTTTGGCTGCCGGCGACGGGCTCGGCGAATGGGGTGGCGGTGGCGACTCAGCTGCAGCCAAGAGCAGGGAAGGGAAGGTAAGGGCAGGCGGATGTCACGTGTCAAGCGCAGCTGCATGCTGCTTCGCACTGCTCCCGCCCGTGGCATGCGCCAAGCCTTCCTTGCCCTCGCCGCGCCCCCCTCGCCGCCCCGCAGGGTCGCAAGGACCCAGATCTGGCCCGCGCCAGGCGCCCGACGCTAAAGGCCATGTCGAGTGAGATGCGTTGGTGTGCCCCCGTGTGGCACCGCGGCGGCCTCCCCGCCGCCCCCAATTGCACCCCGGGCGGTGCACAGGCCCGGATCTCGCCTGCGGAGGCTAGAGAGGCCATGCTGAACAGGAGCAGACATGCTCCAAACACCCATGCGTCCCTCCTGCTCCATTGCCGCCCCATGGCGCTGAGCTACACTCTTAGAATGCTTCTGATTGAACGCCGAGGCCTAAATGCCACTCTGGCCACTAGCTCCTGCTCCTACTGCTGCTCCTGCTCCTGCAGGACCGCGATATCGCCTCGCGCTGAGCTGTGCTGACGAGTATTATGGGTAATTGGGGCCAGAAAGTGCCCTGCATCCGGACATTTCACACCCCGGAGGTACGGTATGCAGAACTGCACACGAGCGTTTCAGGGCCTCCCTTTAGTCCAATCGTTCGGCGATGGCTTGCAAGAGACGCGGGAGGGTTGCGAGCGAATTTCGTGGACTTAAAATTGGTGGTGGTGTGGAAGGGCCAGTCTAGTCTGAAACTGCTCGAATAAGGTCTCTGGGGACCAAGGAGCGTGAGGGAAGCCCCAAATAGTGTTGGTGGGCTTCATGTGCAGTTCTGCACGGGCCCTGTACAGTACCCACCCTCCCCCGGAAGTTGTGCACGGCAGCTGCTGCGTGAATTCGATTCTCGCGCATGCAGCTCAGTCAGCGCAAGGCTCGTTGGCGGCAGTTCTTGGCGAGTGTCAGCTACATGCCGGCCATGGTGGTCGGAGGGCCGGCCATTTTTGCTTTTGCCCCTACACCGGGCGTCGCGGCTGGCAGAGGCTGTCAGGCCGGCTGCGAGCTGGGCTCCGCCCGCCCGCCCGCCCGCCCGCCCGCCCGCCCGCCCGCCCGCCTGCCCGCCAGCTAGGCACGGTGTGGGATGCCCTCGAGCGTCCATTGGCACGTCCATTTGCATGCAACAAGCCACACGTGCTAAATTGCACATCAACGCTAGCAGCTTCGGGCAGCCAGAGGCCTGTCTTATTGACAGCTTTTACAGCCCATGCATCTCGCTTGCTCCTGTCGCCGAAGCAGCCGCTGGCCCCACTGCCTCCCCTGCAATCCGGTGCCGCCACCTTTAGTGCCGCCACCGTCCCCAGCACCGTTTGCGCCCCCACCTGCCCAGCGGCACCGCCACCGCTGGTGTCTCGTGCGTGGCGGGCGCGCCCTGGGCGGCGCTGGGCACCTACGAGACAGTCTCCGTTAGCGGCGCGAATGCGACGCTGCTGCGCATGCAGTGGTGAGCGTGCGTCTGGGCAAGTGGCGGCGGCGCTGCTGCCAGTGCCGCAGGCGGACCCGGCCCTCTCCAGTGCACGTGCAGCTTGAATTGAGGACCTGTCCAGGAACCCCATCGTCAAACTGAAGTGCCATTTATACTAGCAATGTGGCTGGCTCTCAGTGGCCAGTGCGCACATGAAATGCCTGTGATGCATGCAAGAGAAAGAGAACACCACAAAAAAATAAAAATAAAAAGCACATGGGGCGCACCGACATCCAGCGGCTCCTCATTGCCAGCAATGAGCCGAATGAGGTTTGCCCACCCTCTCCCTTACTGCTCAGTCCTCATACTCATCCAGCGCTGCAGCGGCCTCCTTTAGCTGTGCCAGCCGGGCCTCACCGCCGCCCGCCAGCGCTAGCCCGCTGGCCGGCGCCGCCGTGGGCGCACGCGCCGCAGCCGCCCCTCCCTCCCCGCCCGCCTCGGCGGTGCCGGCGGCGCTTGGGCCAATGGCGGCCGTGGCGCAGCCAGCGATGCTCTTCTCCGCTGCGATGATCTCTTTCACTGCTGCCACCACTTCCTCCTGGCTTGGCCCCGGCGCCGGCGCGCCATAGGCCTCTTCCAGATCTTTGCGCAGCGCCGCCAGGCGCACCTGCACAGGGGCAGAGCGTGCGGGGCACAGGCGAGTCGGGCGAGTGGGGGCGGCATGGGCTGGGGGCTGCGGCTGTGGGCAGGCGGCGCGCGCGCAGTCAGGCGCCAACCAGACTGCCGCCTTGAGCCCAGACGGCCGCTTGCTCCCTCCCCACCTGCTTCTGCCGCTCCTCCTTGGCCTTGCGCTCGCGCTGCAGGCGGGACACCATCCATATGTCCTCCAAGTTCTCCACCACAGGCACCCCAGGATTGGCCTGCGCGTGCGTGGAGCATATGAGTGAGCGTGTGTCGAGAGCAACACGTCAGACGGCAGAGGGGTGCGGCTTCTGGCGGCGCATGCGGCAGGGCCGGCAGGGAGGCAGGCGCCGCCTGGGCAGTTCCCCACTCCCTGGCAGCAGCCAGGCCAGGCCAGCCGCCGCTCCCCTACACCACTCCTTGCTCCATCCACGCGGCACCCAACACCCCACTTCATGCTCTCCCACCTTGATGTACGCATCCTCGCTGCTCTCCTTGGCCTTGCGCCGCTCGCTGTCAGAGTCCCAGCCGTCCAGAGAGCCGTCGGCACCATAAGCCGCTGCTGCAATCTGCTCCCAAACTCGCATCAAGTCGGGCACCGCAGCGCCGCCGCCGCCTCTGGCGCCCGCTGGTGCATCGGCGCTCAGTCCCGGTGTATGCGCTGCCGGCTCCTCCGCGCCGGGGCCAGCATCTGGCGTCGGCGTCTCCTGCTGCTGGTCGCCGTTGGCGTCGCCGCAGCGGCCGGCCTCGGCAGAGCCGCCCTGCCGCGCGCCCGCCGCGCCTCCGCTGTCACCGCCATGCTGGTCGGCCAAAGGGGCGTCCGCATCCACCACCAGCACAGAGAAGGGCGTGCCCGGGAGCGGCGCGCCGCCGCCGGCGGCGTCGATGTGCAGGCGGTGGTAGCCGGGGGCGGCGGCCGTGTAGGTGCAGACGATCAGGCCCTCGCGCGTCGGCTCCAGCGCAACTGGGAGATCGGCGCCGGACGGGTCGATAAGCTTCGCCTCGAGCGGCAGCAGCTGGCCCAGCTTGTCGGCATCCCCGTGCCAGCGGTTGCCAAACTCGTCATGCGCCACCACCTCGCAGGCGGCTTGCCGCCCAGCCACCGCGGCGCGCCGCCCCTCGCCCCGCACCGCGCACTTGCGCGGCGTGGGGCGGCCAGGCAGCATGCGCAGCGGGTAGGGCGAGTCTGCGGTGGGACGGGTGCAGGGGGGTGGGCGGTGCAGGCCAGGAGGGAGGGGGCTAGGTCGGGCGCACAGGCGCGCCAGGCCCGCCAGTTGCGCCCGTGTGGCAGGCAGCAGGACCGCCCGCGCTGTGCAGCAGTCCCCCGGCGGCACGCGCGCGCTGTGCATGCTGGCGGCCCCGCGGCTCGCGCCTGCCACGTGTTCGTCCTCTGGACCACTGGTGATGTGCAGCTCATAGACCCCAGCTATGGTGGCTGTGTACGTGACCGCATAGCTGCCGTCCCCCTCGTCCGCCACCGTGGCGACCAGCGAGGCCGGGCCGCGCAGGTGCACCTGGGGGCCGGGAGCATGGCGGTGGATGAGTTGGCGAAGCAGGGCGGAGCAGGCACGGCACTGGTCGAGCGGCGGAGCAGTGGGGCAGGACGGGCGCTCGCGCTGCTGCCCAATTGCTCTCGACATGGCCAGCTGCAGCAAACCACCGCTCGATGAGTGCTCTGCTCACTTTGAACTCATCCCCGCCGCTCAGCCGCTTGTTGCCCTGCTCATCCCGCGCCTGCATTGGAGCGGCGCGGCAGCATCCCTCGGTCGGCACCGCGCGCCCGGCGAGCGCCGTTCCGCCTGCTGATGCTGCCATGCGCACTACTGCACAGGGAGCCCACCCTCTTGTGGCAGCGCGGATCGACGGCAGCAGTCCCCCCCTCCACGCCCTGCGTCGCCTGCACCCCGTGCACCGCGCTCCGCCTCTCCCCTCTCCCTTCTCCCCTCTCCCCTCTCCCCCTCACCTCGATCACCAGCTCGCCCGCCTGGCCAGCCACCGCGCGCGTCACGCCCGGCCCAGCCACGCGGCACCGCGCCGGGTCGGCCGCCGACTGGACCCAGGCGTCGTCCTCCCACTCCCCCCGGAACCGCGTGCCGTCGGCAAACTTGCAGCTGCCCTGGCCGTGCCGGCGATCAGCCTTCCACTCGCCTGCGGAAGCAGGGGGAGGGCCCGGGGTGCCGCCAGGAGGGGTGCAGGGGCGCGCTTTGTGGCTGCGCTGGCTCGACAGCCGTGCCCCTGGGTTCCCAGGCCATGCGTGAAGCCCACACACTCAGGCACCCACCCATCAGCGCCCGCCCACCGTCTCGCACCTTTGTACTTGTCGCCATTGGCATACACGCAGGTGCCGGCGCCGCAGCGCACGTCGTCGGCCCACTCGCCCTCGTACCGTGCGCCGTCGGCGTACGCGCAGCGCCCACGGCCGTGGCGCTTGCCATCGTGGAACTCCCCTGGGGGAGGGTGGGGTGGGGGGTAGGGGATGCCTCGAGAATGAGGGCGGGCGCAGCGCAGCACACAGGCAGGCTGCGCTGTGCGGCGAAGGCGGCCAGCCGCCCCATCCTCCCACATCGCACGCTCTAGAGCTGGGGCCACACGCGTGGCAGCACCCCGCCCGCAATCCGGCCCTCGCGCCCGCACCGACGTAGCGGTCGCCGCTGTCCAGTTGGCAGCAGCCGGCGCCGTGCTGCCGGCCCTCCTGCCACCCCCCCTCGTAGCGGTTATCCCCCAAGCTATACTTGCCGCGGCCGTGGCGCAGGCCATCCTGTGGCCGCAGAGGGGGGAAGGCAGCAAGGTGGTGCGCACGCAGCACACATGCACGCGCGCACCTCGCGCGGTGGCG
Source organism: Chlorella sp. A99 (assembly GCA_003063905.1). Classification (NCBI taxonomy): domain Eukaryota; kingdom Viridiplantae; phylum Chlorophyta; class Trebouxiophyceae; order Chlorellales; family Chlorellaceae; genus Chlorella; species Chlorella sp. A99. Next base: position 736,441 of record PCFQ01000001.1, read on the forward strand.
CCGGCACCGAGCCCCGCAGCGCTCCGGCCTCCCCCGTGTCGCCGATCCTCTGCGCCCCGCCTGCCGCTCTCCTCCCACCCCCCGCTGCCCCTGCCCCCGCGCCTCGCACCTTCCACTCGCCATCGTACGTGCTCCCGTCTGCATAGATGCACTTGCCCTCACCATGCTGCAGGTCGGCCTGCCAGGTGCCCATGTACTTGTAGCGCCCGCGCTGCGCGGTGGAAGAAAGAGCAAAGGGGGAAGAGAGGGGGAGGGGAGAGAGGGGGGCATGAGGCAGCGCAAGAGCAGGGCGGGTTGGTGTGCGGAGCCTCGTGCCGTGCCACTGCTTCATGGGGGCTGGTCCCGCCGTGCGGAACGCTCCATGCCTCATGGTGCCAAGCTGTAAGACCAGACCAAACCAGACATGCCAGTGCGCAGTGCACGGTCGCCCGCCTCCCCTCGCGCCTCTGCTGCCCACCGCCGCAGCCCACCTCGTACTGCACCCCATAGCCGCTGCGCTGGTTGTCCTTCCAGCCGCCCGAGTACTCGCTGGAGCCGTCGGCCGTCACAAACTTGCCTGGAGTGGCGTGGGTAGGCGGGGAGTCAAGGGGATGGCCCGGCACGGCGGCGGGTCACGCAGGGATGAAGGCAGGTGCAGAGACGGGCGCGGCGCGCGCAAGCTGCGCCGAGGCGGCAGCGGAGGTGCTGGCAGGAGCTGGGCGCCTCGCCTTTGACCCGGCTGCCGTCCCTCCACTCCCCCTCGTAGTAGGAGCCGTCGGCAAAGGTGTAGCGGCCCTTGCCTGCGGGGTGCAGGGGCGCCCTGGTTGAGCTGCTGGGCCCGCGCTCCGATGGAGGTTCCTGCCGTGCCCCGGGGCCCGTGCCGGCGCCTACCCCGTGCCGGCCGTTGTCCCCCTTGAGGACGAGGACCAGCAGGCCCTGCCCGCCCCTGCCTGTCCTCTGCGGCCGGCGCTCCCTTATCCCAACCCCGCCCCTGCCTGCCCTCTGTGGACTCACCTCTCCTGCTCTGCTTGCGCTGCACCCACACGCCTACCCACACACAGACATATCCACACCGCGCCCCCCACCCCCCCCCCCCCACCCCCCACCCACAATGCCGCGCCCACCCGTGATGCGGTCGTCGTGCCACTCCCCCTCGTAGCGGTCGCGGTTGGGGAAGCGGTGGGTGCCCCAGCCCCAGCGGTGGTCGTCCTGCCAGTCGCCCACGTAGACGCCGCCGTTTTCGTACCGCGCCATGCCCTGCCTGCAGCGCGCGCAGTGGCGGCGCGCTCGAATGTGGGGTTGATGGCAGAGGCGCACACAGTGCAGCCCAGTTGCCGCCGCCGCGCGCTGCTCCATCGCGCGTGCGCGCTCGCAAGGGCGGCGGAGCCAGCAGGACAGGGTCGCTCTGCGCCCGCACCCGTGCGCCTTGTCGTCCCGCCACTCGCCCTCGTACATCAGCCCGCTCACAAACACCATCTTCCCCTGCAAGAATGTGAGCAGCATGGCATTGGCATTGGGCAGCATGCGTTGGAGCACATACGTGTCACGCCCTCTCGCCTGCAGACTCGGCGGCACGCGCTCGCCAGTCTAGCAGGCCAGCACCCCCCGCGCCCCGCCTCACCCGCCCCTCGCGCTTGTTGTAGCGCCACTGCCCCTCATACTGGTCCCCACTGGCGCAGGTGTGCACGCCCCGCCCGTGGCGCAACGTGCCCAGCGTCTCGCCCTGCGCGGGCGGGAGGGAGGCTGGGGCCATGGTCGCGCGTGCGATGTGCTTGAAGTGCAGCCGCATTTCGGCGGCTGGCTTGGCTGCCGCCCTGCCTTGTAGCTGTCGCCGTTGTTGTATTCCAGCGTCTGGTCGCGAATGGTGAAGTCTTCAGGTGTCTGAAATCCCGCCAGCAGGGCCTGCTGCGAGGGGTCGGGCCTGCGTCGCGTGTGGGCGGGCGAGCGGCGGGCGGGCGGGGCGGGCGAGGTGCGTAGGTCCCAAGGCCCACACGGATGGCACCCGCATCTGCTGCCCTCGCGCCCGGGGTGGGCGGCAGCCCCTCGGGCGCGAGTCAATGTGGCCACCCCATGTCGTTGACCCACCCATCAGAGGGAGGCCCCTCGTCCCCTTCTGGGTAGTATCCCCGGCTCGCCAAGTCCACGCGAATCCGCAGGGCCTCCACCTCCTTGCGCAGATCGAGCGTGGCAGCGCTGTCGCACTGCAGCTCCGAAAACTTGACCATTGCAGCAGATCGGAGGTCTGCAGCGACTGTGGAAGCAAGGGAAGAGCTGTGGGCGCCACCGAGAGGAGTGGTCGGATGGGCTTCTTCCCCCGCCGCCCGCCGCCCCGTCTTCCCCCCCAAGCAGTCCCAACACGAAACCCCCGATTTTTTTGCCTAGCTGATTGCTGCAAGTCGTGGTCGTGCCGAGCCTTGCGGCAAGTTCAACACCCAACACGTCTGAACCGAGCATGAAGCTTGCGCCCCTGCTGCTCGTCCTTGCTGCGGTGGCAGCACAGCCCCCGGAGGCTGCCCAAACAGACGGCTCATCAGCCGAGACGGCATGCACGCCCCGCTGGCGCATGTCCAACGTCACGGGCTGTGGAGCACTGGGCGCCGCCTGCTGCCTCCTCCCCCTGCCTGACTGTGAGCGCTAGCATGATTTTCAGGGTTTGGGCGCTTGCAGGACATGTGCCCTGCACCATGTGTAGCTGGCAGTTGATTGACGGCCAACGTCGCATCCCCTGCCCATGCAGGCTCCGCATTCAAGCCGGTCTGCACCGCAGGCCCCCTCCTCTACTGCAACACGACCGAGGACCAGATGCCGAGAAATGGGTGCGCCCGCAGCAGTGGCAGCCCCACAGTGCAGCGTGGCTGGCCTGCAACACCCTCGCGCGTGTGGGGGCGGCCAATTGCGCATTGGCTTGCTCGCCACCAATGTGACGTGTCGGAGCACACCCTCCTGCCCGCGCGCAGCACCTCTGGCCCCTTTGCCCCGGTCAGCCGTTATGGCGAGCCGGGCGTGTGCCACTCAACCACCTCCTGCGGCCACGAGGGAGAGCTCTGCTGTCCCTCGCCACAGCCCTACATCATTAGCGAGCGCTCTGTGGGAGGCTCCAACTTCAGCTGCGCCGACCCTCGCCTCGCCTGCGCGCTGCCGTACCCGTGGGCACAGGAATCGATTGCGCCGCCTCGGTGCAGGCGCTGGCTCAGGCGGGTGCCCTCCTGACTGGTTCCGGCAGCCCACAGGCTGCCTGAAAGGATCGGGATGCTCGCGTCTGAAAGCAGAGGCAGGGCGGGCTGGCGGCCAACTGGTGCGCAGGCGAGCAGTCCTCCCGCCATCCCTGCTTCCCGTCGCCACAGCCTGGCATCCCCCCTCGGTCTGCTGTCTCCCCTCTGCCCTGCAGGTACCCCGAAGAATGCGGCACCCCCGGCGGCCTCTGCTGTCCAGACCCAGGCAGGTGGAGGTGTGCTGCCCCAGTTGCTGCACTTGCCCTGGGGCCAAGGCAGCACCCACCCGCCCTTCCCCCGCTGTTCCCAGGCAGGATCTGGTGGAATGCGTCCGATAGCCCACCAATCTGCCAGGCAGGCCCCTGCTTTCAATTGCCCTGACTGCCAAAATGTCTTGGTTTGCTGGCGGCCAGTGCATTGCCCTGCCCTGCAGAGCAGTCGCCTGCTCGCCTCCCACGTTGGCAGAGGGCTGCTGCTGCAGCGCACGCCCTCTTCACCCCCTTGTCCCGCATGCTCCGCTGCAAACCCGCCGGCGTTGCCTGGCTGCTGCCTGCTGCGCAGGAGGGCAGCTACTGCGGTCCGGGCGGGTGTCGCACCAACTCGCCTATGTGCGGCACAGTCGGGCAGCCCTGCTGCGTCGAGACCTATCCCGATTACAGGACTTGGTATACCTGCCACGACAAGGGCGTGTACTGCGTGCGTACAGATGCCAACGACACCGGCATCTGCCGTGCCTACTAGGCCTGCCCACCAGGGCCCTGGTTTCTATGCCTGAGTTGTGTGCGCCAGCTGCAGCGTGCAGCAGATTGCCGCGGCATGCCGCCACCACCATTGCTTTTGCCTTGCTGCTGCTTTTGCCTTGCTGCTGGCTTTTCGCGTGCCACAGCCTCATTCCGGCTGTCGACGATCGCCGCGCGCCGAGCTGCTGCTGCCCTCTGGCTGATCAGGCATCAGCCGTGGCTGCGGCTTGGGCGGCACAGCATAGAACACGCTCGTCTGCCCGCGCGGCCGCAGCAGGGGGCCGCCGTTGCCAGGGTTGGCTGTGCCGAACAAGAAGTAACTGCGCTCCAGGGCAGAGGGACAAGATGAATGACTAGGCGAGAGGCGTGGATGGTGGAGCAGAGGCATCAGAAGGGCAGGCAGGGAAGCCGCGGGTGCGAGCGCCGGTGGCGCCCACCTCCAGCCCAGCCAGGGCAGCAAGCCGCCGCACTGTCGGCACTTGCGCAGCCGCGTGCCGGCGCCGCTGGAGACGGGCACCAGGCCGCTGCCCTTGCACAGCGGACAGCGCCGCTGGATCACAATACGCTTGCCAAACTCCCAGCTCGCGATGAGGAAGGGGACGATGCCTGCTGCTGCCCCCATGCAGACCTCCCAACCAGGGTGAATGGGGCTGGGGACATAGGCTGCTGCCACCGCCGCTGCTGCTCCTCCTTCTCCCAACAACTCCATGGCTGCCGCTGCTGCCGCTGCCGTGAAGGCTGGTGCCACAACTGCTGCCACCGCTGCTGCTGCACGGACCGCGCACGTGGCTGCTGGGCGCACGTCAGAGGCGGAGGGCGGGAGGACCAGCCGTGCACCATTGCCCGCTGATCGGCAAGTGTATATTGGCTTTTGAGTGATTGACACAGCTCTTCCAGACGCGCTGGGTGGCTCCAGCGATCCGCAGCAGCGGCAAGTGGCGACTGGAGCCATGTTGAGTTTCGGTGGTCAGAACATGCAGAATGTAACGAAAAGAGTCCACTGGAGTTGAGCGATGGCTTAAAACAAGCGAGGAGAGTGGAGTTGGGGCATTCTTGAGGGGGCGCGCCGCCCCACCTGCGCCTGTGCTTCTCCCAGTTGCCTGCAGTGCAATCTGCAACTCCACAGCTCTGCTAGCACGGCGATCGCCACCAGTTCTCTTGTCTGACATGCAGCCGCGCTCGCTCCGCTAACAACGCGGCTTGCCTGCAGTGTTGAAATGCCGGGCGAGGCGATGGCGCCGCTGCGCCCGGCCCTTGCCGGCGGGCGGGGCCCGCCCGCACCGCTCGCTTTGGCGCTCCGCCCGCTGCTGGCGTCACGCCGGCCCAGCCTGGGCCCTGGAGCCTGCCTTTACACGCGTCGAGGGCCGCTCCTGGTGGCAGCGAGGGCCGTCAGCGGCGGCGGCAGGCCGCGCGTCGGGCCAGCGCTGCCCTCCGCACAGCTCGGCGGCGCTCCGGGCGGTGGGTGGCGCACGTTTTGGGCTGCAGTCGACACCAGCGCCTGGCTGGGGACCGTGGGCATCGCGGTGGCTTTCATCATCACTCAAGTCAGCGCTTAGAGATTGCGAAATTGCGCTAGCCAGCACCATCAGCAGGGGTGTTGGCTGGCTGGGGGCATGGCGGCACGAGCGATGCTGCGCCGGCTTCACGGAGCAGGCGCCGGCCAGCCGCGCACGGCAGACCGACATGCACCCACCTCCCCCTGCAGGAGGCGATGCTGGCGGCGGCGCCCGTGGTGCTCCCGCTGGTGGCGCTCTTTGCCTCGCGCCAGCGCCAGCGGCTAGCGGAGCAGGCAGCCGAGGCGGCGGCCGCCAGCAGCCTGCAGCAGCTGCTGCTCCAGGTGTGCGGGGAGGAGCGCGAGCGCGGGCGGCCGGCCCTGCGCCCGGTTGGCCGGCCGGGAGCCTGGTGCGCGCCTGTGCGCTGCCGTGTGGCGCACGGCCCGCGGCCCGTGCCGGCGCCTCGTGAGCTGGCCCCTCGTGCTGCTCCCTCTGCTTTCTTCCTGTCGCCTGTGCCGCAGCTCTCGGAGGAGACGGCGGATGAGGTGGCGGTCGAGGTGGAGGCACTGCTGCAGCAGCAGCAGCGGCAGCTGGGCGCGGTCGCCCCGCCAGCCAAGCTGCTGCGAGCCGTGGAGGGGAAGCTTGAAGCTGTGGAGGCGGCGGTCCAGGCTGAGGGTAGGCGGGGGGGACAGGGCGGAACGCGGCGTGCGGCCCGCCGTGTGCGCTGCATCGGGGCAGGATGGGCGGGGGCTCGTGCGGCCGCCACACCGGCGCGACGGGTGGCTGGGTGACGCCGCCTTTCTCGCCCCCCGCCCGCACAGGCAGCAGCACGCGCAGGGCGCTGCAGGAGGGCGCGGCGCAGCAGGGCCGCACGGCGCAGGAGGCGGCAGCGCGCGTGGAGGCGGCGGCAGCAGCGCTGCGGCGTGACGTGGCATCTGGCCTGCGCCAGGTGTCATCGGACGAACTGGCGGCCCTGTCCAGGCTGGAGGCGAGGCTGGCATCACTAGAGGGCACCATCTCCTCCCTCCAGGCCTCCCAGGCCCAGGCGCTGCAGCAGGCGGTCGGCGAGGCGGCGGCGGCGGTGGGGGGGCCGGGGGCCGCGGGCCTGCAGGAGGCTCTGGCTGCGGCGGTGCGCGAGGAGGCCGCGCGTGCGCTGTCGGCGCTGGCCACGCTGCCCGGCGCGGTGACCGATGCGGCGGCGGCGGGGGCGGCCGACGCGGCCGCCAGCCTGGCTGCGGGCGGCCAGCTGGTGGGCGCAGCGCGCCCGCGCGCCCGGCCTCTGGCATTGCGCGCTGTGGTCTGCGGCGCGACGCGCCGCCGCGCCCGACCGCGCCGCCGCCTCTGACCGCGCCGCCGCCGCGCCCTTGCGTCGTGTGCGCCCCGCCCCGCCCCCCGCAGGCCGTGCCGACCGACGCGGCGGACCTGCGGGCGGTGCTGGAGGAGCAGCTGGGGGGCGTGTTGCGGCGGCTGGAGGAGCAGCAGGCGGAGCTGGTGGAGGATGTGGCGGAGGAGCTGCGTTCGGCGCCCGCCACCGTCGCGCCCGCGCAGTGGAACCAGCTGGGCGGGCGCCTGCTGGAGCTGGACAAGGCGATGCGCGAGGTGAGGGATGGTGCGGGCGGCCGCCGCCCGCTCGCGCGCTGCCGCAGGCGGCCGCAGGCCCGCTCGCGCGATGCCGCGCTACGATCGGTGGGGGCGTGGCGCCCGCCTTCTTCTTGCCTGCGCGCGTGGTGTTGGCGCTGTCATTGGTGGTGCATCGGTGGTGTTGCTGGTGGTGGCGGCCTCTCTGCTGCGCTGTGAGTGCGGGCGCCCTGAGGACCGCCGGCCGCCCGCGCAGGTCCGGCGGCAGCAGCAGCAGCAGGCGGCGGTGGTCGCGGCGGCGGTGACGGTGGTGGAGGGCGGCAACAACGCCGGGCTGGGGCAGCTGGCGCAGGATCTGGCCGCCCTGCGGGCCGAGCTCGCGCCCGTCGCCGCGGCGGTCGCGGCACTGGTGCAGGGGGTGGGCAGCGGCGGCTTCGCGGCCCCCAGCAGCGCCGGCAGCGGCGCCGAGGTGGCGGCCGCCATTGCGGCGGCGCTGGAGCCCTTTGAAGCGGCGCTGGCCACGCTGCGTGGGGAGGTCAAAGGGTTGGTCGCGCTGGCGGCCAGCGCCAGCGGCAGCAGGGTGGACGAGGAGGACGAAAGCGGCGGCGGCGGCGGCAGCTCCCCGGCTGTGCTGCTCCGCGCGCTCGAGGGGCGGCTGGAGGGAGCACTGCAGCCTGTGACCCAAGTCCTCTCAGAACTCCGGCAGCAGACCGACGGGGCGCTGGCATCTGCGGCCGCCGCCGCGGCGGCCGCGGCTGAGGCCCGCGGGCGCGAGGGGGCGGGCGCGGATGCCGCCGCAGCGGCCGCCGCTAGCGGCGCAGCGGCGGCGGCCACGCAGGCGGCGGCGATGGAGGGCGTGCTGCAGGCGCTGGCGGGGCTGTCGCAGCGGCTGGACGCTGTGGGAGGGCAGGTGGCCGCGCTGCAGGCGGCCGTGGAGGAGCAGCCGCTCGCGCTGACACCCAGCGCGGGCGCGGCAGGGCAGCTGCCAGTGGCGCATGAGGCTCCGGAGCAGCAGGAGCGGCAGGAGATGAAGGAGCGGCCGCAGAAGCGAGGGCAGAGCCTGACAGCAGAGCAGGCATACCAGCGCATGCAGGCGCTCCTGAAGCAGCAGGCGGAGGCCGAGGAGGAGGCCGCCGCTGGAGCCGCCGCTGCAGCAGCCGACGGCAGCGGCAGCAATGGCAGCGCCAGCGTCCCCATCTCGTCTTGGCTGGGCGGCAGCGGCGGCGTCAGCGCATCCAACGGCGTGCAGCCTTCGCTGGCTGCCGCACTTGAGTCTGCCTGGCCCGGGGCACCAGGAACGTCGGGTGCGGCTGCCGGCGGCGTTCAGGAGCAGATTGTATTTGCAGCAGCAATGGGACTGGCCCCAGAGGATGAGGCAGAGCAGGAGCAGCAGCTGCCAGCAGAGCAGCCACAGCAGCAGCTGGCAGCAGAGCAGCCACAGCAGCAGCCGGCAGCGGCAGCGGAGCGGCCTCAGGAGCAGCAGCGCTGGCAGGAGGGGGAGGAGGAGCAGGAGTGGGTGGAGGGCAGCCAGGGCCTGGCCTGGCAGCAGCAGCAGGCGCAGCAGCCGCGGGCGCAGGCGGACGCCGGCGCGCCGCCGGCCGCCGGCTCGGCAGCGCCACCCCTGCAGCAGCAGGGGCAGCAGCAGGAGCAGTATGGGGACCCCGCCCAGCTCTACGCGCAGGGGCTCGAGCTGCTGAAGAGGGGGCGGGAGCTGGCAGAGGCGCTGGACGCCAGCCTCAGAGGCGGCGCGCCACTCGACCCCTCGCAGAGCGCGGGGGCCGACGAAGCTTTTGCGTCTGCAGCCGCCCGCTTTGAGGGCGTGCTCACGGCGGAGCCGGGCAACGTGCGGGCGCTGGGCAACTGCGGTGCGCGCCGCGCGCGGGGGTGGGGGCGCGGGCGGCTCAGTGCGCACGGCGTGCAGGCCCTGCCTCTGCGCCGGCGCTCGCTGAGGTTGGGGCTGCACCGCCTGGCTGCCTGCGGCCTGCTGGCCAATCTCTTGCAAGCTCCCTTCGCCCCCTCTCTCTCTCCCTGGCAGGCAACGCGCTGCTGGCCCACGGCCGGCTGAAGAAGCTGCAGCTGGATGGCCTGGCATCCGAGGCGGCGGCCTGGCGGGCGGAGGAGCAGGCGCGGCTGGCGGAGGAGGCGGGCCAGCTGCTGCTGCGGGCGGGGCGGCAGTACAAGGCTGTGCTAGAGGCCGACCCCCAGCAGGCAAGAAGAAAGAACGAAGAGCGCACCACGGCCTGCAGCAGGGAGCGCGGCACCACCGCGCTGCCCCGGCCTGCACCCTTCCCTGTCTCTGTCGCACGCTCTCTCCCCGCCTCTGCGGTGGCCCCTGATTGGCAGCGTCCCCAGTCCCTGGCTCTGCCGCCGAGCCCATCCGTTTGCCCCACCCCGCAGGCGCGCGCCTTCGTCAACTGGGGCCGCGCGCTGTGCCTGCGCGCCGAGCTCGCGCGCGGCGGCGGCGACGGTGCCGGGGCCGCCGACCTCTTCACGCGCGCGGCAGACAAATTTGATGCGGCGCTCGACCTGGAGCCGCGCAACGTGCAGGTGGGGACCTGCTGCTGTTGTCGGGGTTTGTGGCGGGGTGTTTGCACTCCTGGCGCTGGGGAGGAGGCCGGCCCCCTGTGCCGCGGCAGCAGCGGCTCGGGCCTGAGGCGCCGGCGGTGCTGGCCAGCAGCAGGGACGGCGTGTTGGAACCGTTGGTGGTGCTGGTTGACCAAAGGCGCGCTGCCCCCTGCAGGCGCTGAGGCTGGCGGGGCTGGCGCTCCTGGACGCGGCGGTGTGCACCGGCAATGCGGCGGCGGCCGAGGCGGCGGCGGCGGCGGCCGCGGGCGGCGGCGCGGGCGGCGACGCCGGCGCCGCGGGCCGCCAGGCGGCGTGCGACCTGCTGGCGGATGTGCCGTCTTACCTGAGGGTGCGCACCTGGCTACCCGGCGCAGCTGCTCGTGCCTGTTCGACGCAGCTCCCCGCAGTCACTCGGTCCTTGACTGGTGTGGTGCAAGGGCGCGGTGCAAGAGTCTCTGCGCGCCATGGGGGCTCGCCCCTGGCGCAGCGGTGCTGATGAGTCGCTCCTCCCCTCGTGCCTCCCCCTGCAGGCCGTGCTCGCGCAGAGCCCTGGGGACAGGGAGGCAGCTGCCAAGCTGGCCGAGGCCGAGGAGCTACTTGCACTGCTGAGCCCCGAGCCCGCGGCAACGTGACCGCCTTGCTTTGCCGTGGCACGGGGCCACCGGCGCCATGTGGTGCTAGATGCTCGAGTTGTGCTTGCTTTTGAGTGGACGTCATTTGGGGTGTTGCCGCTGAGTGTGAGAAGAGCTGCCCTTGACTCGCAGCGTGGCGGGCGCAAGGGCGAGCACCGCCAAGCACGTGGCGTGCGGGCGGCGGAGCTGTGCACAGGCTGTGCCAGGGATCAGCAGGAGACAGGTGCTGTCATGTGCCAGCGGAATGGGTGCTGGCAGCAATGGTTGTCAGGCTGGCACAATCTGCTCTGCCCACCTGCCCACCCGCCAGGCGGTGCACCTGTCGCCGGCTGCCGCTTCCTGTCAAAGACCCCGCTCCATCGCGGTTCTCGACGAAGCCGCATTCCACTTGTTGTTGTTGAGCAACAGAGCGAGAATCAGCTTCCCGAGCGGCCCGCCTCCGCAACCACTGTTCCCAGCAGCGCGAGTGCACTTCGAGCAGCACCTGTATGTGACTGCTGGCGGCCGTTGGAGCCGTCCTGCAACAAACCGGAGGACATTTACAACAAACCACCGGGCGCTCCTCTCTCTGTCACTCCTTTGATAGGCCCAGCATCGCCATGGGATCACGTGTCGAGCCCCGGTAGCACTGCCGATGCGTGGCGCCTGCTGGCGGCCTCCCGCCGCCAGGCGACGGCGCGCCGGCCCCACGCTCGCACCGCCCCTCGCGCTCGCGGCGGCGCTGCTGCTCGCCTCGGCCGCTGCGGCGGCCACGCTGCCCGCCGACAAGGCGGCGCTGCTGCAGTTCAAGAGCGCGCTGGTGTCGGACGGCGGCGTGCTGGCGTCCTGGAGCAATGCGACCGACCCCTGCGCCGACGGCTGGGTGGGCATCAAGTGCGACTGCTCCGACTTCTTTTCGGGCAACAGCACCGCCAAGGTGGGCATTGGTGGGCATGGGTGGGTGTTGGGCAGTTGGCACGGGTGGCGCAGAGCAGCGGGAGCGGCGGAGTGGGCGGCGAGGGCGGGGCGGTGGGCGTCTGCCCGACAGCGCTCCGCCGCTCCGCCGCCGCCGCGCCGCAGCCTCACGCCCGCTCCGCGCGGCGCGCAGGTGTGCACCCCGCCGGCGGCGGCGGCGGCGGCGCCGAGCGCAAAGCGCGTGCTGCAGCTCAACCTGGGCGACCCGCGCATCACCGGCTACAACCTGCTCACCGGCACCATCTCGCCCGCGCTGGGCGGCCTCTCTGCGCTGCGGGTGCTCAACCTCAACGAGCACAACCTGTATGGGCCCATCCCCGGCAACCTCTCCCAGCTAAGGGAGCTGGAGATGGTCATGCTGGAGGGAAACCGGCTGACGGGCGGCCTGCCGCCCTACCTGGCCGACTTTCCGGCGCTGCGCTACGTGTGGCTGGGGGACAACGCGCTGGCCGGCCCGCTCCCGCGCCGCTGGTGCAACTCGTCAGCGTGGTGGATGTTCAGCGTGGACGCGAACACGGGTGGGCGGGCGCGGGGGGACAGCGCTGTGGCGGGGGGACACGGCGGGGGGCGAGCGGTGAGGGAAGAGCATGGGCATGGCGTAGTGCGGGGGATGGGCGGGATGGCGGCGGGCCGGGCTTGGCAACAGGCAGCACCAGCAGAGCATGCGTTGTGCGCTTTGCATGTGCACCGCCGTCGCGCGCTGCCAACGCACACGTCCGAGCACCCGGGCGTCGCCCTCGCCAAAACACCTGCTGCAGGCCTCTGCAACGAGATCCCTTCCTGCCTGCGCAACCGCATCGGCAGCTTTGATGGCACGTCGCTCGTTGACGTCGTGCGCAGCAGCCCCCAGTACGGCGGGGGCTACTGCGGTGTGCCGCCACCCACCTGCCTGCCCGAGCATGGCTGCCAGGTGCGTGCACGTGGGCGGTGGGTGGGAGGGAGTGGGACGGCAGGAGGACGTGGCGGCGTGGTCGTGTGGCTCTTGGCTGTGGCGGTCATGGTCGGCGCTGGCCCCCGCTGTGCATCCCCGCCTGCTCTCCCGCGCCTGCTCACGCCGCGCCGCAGCGCATCGCCGCCACGCCCACCGCTCGCGCTTTCTCCCTGCCACCCGTGCTTTCCTCCTGCAGGTGTTGGACCCGTCGCCGCCGTTCTGGACAAACGCCTCCGAGGTGGCCTTCTCGTTCGGTGGCTTTGAGCAGCCGGCGCCGGGCACGGGGCCCATCCGCTACCGCTGGGCGGTGGGCAGCAGCCGGTGGGGGCGGGACGTCGTGGACTGGATGGACTTTGCGGGGGACAACGCCACGCAGACGGTGCAGGCGAGGCGGGGCGAAGCGTGGCTTGGCGCGCCTGCATGGCGGCTCCCGCTAATGGCGTCAATGGGTGTTTCCCCCCACCCCCACCCCACCTTACCCCACCCCCCCGCACACCCACACACCCATCCACATAAACACACCCCACCACCCCACCCACACGCACCACCCACCCCCCACTCCCACCCCCGCAGGTCAACGGCAGCGCGGTGGAGATGACCGTCTTCTCTGTGGAGTCAGAGCTGGAGGCGATGTCGCTGCGCCAGAGCGGCCAGTACTTTGTCACGGTGCAGGTGTGCGCCGGGGCTGCTCGTGCGCGCCTGGTCACCCGGTCGTGCCGTCTGTGGAAGCGCCGCCGCGTCCCGCGAGTGCCGCGGGCCCCTGCGCGGGCGGCTCCGACGCGCGCGCGACTGCTGCGTCCTTGCCTGCCGCGCTCTGTGACGCAAGGCTTTCAACGACGGCGGGCGCGAGATGGGCACGCTGCTGAGCAGCGCGCCCATACTCACCGACTTCTCGCCGCCCAGGCTGCCCGAGGGCGGCGCCGTGTACTTGGGGGGCGGCGCCAGTGCCACGGGCTCCCAGGCGCGCTGCCGCTGCGTGGCGAGCTGCGTGCTGGCTGGGAGGGCAGTGGGGTCGCACGGCGCGGTGCACGGCGAGGTGCATGGCGCGTAGTCCTGTCCGCCCTGGGCCCAGCTAACGGCACTCCAGGCGCTCTGTCCGCCCTCGCCTCCCGCCGCGCGCTGGCTGGCTCCCGCAGGACACCGCGGACAGCCTGGTGGCCTCCTGGGACCGGTTTTCCGACCCAGATACTGGGGTCAAATCTTACAGCTACCAGGTCTTTAGGTGGCAGCCCGGAGGCCCCCGCGGCTACGTCGGCCCCGCCCTCACAGGCGCGCGCCGCGCCTTGCCGCCCTCACCCTGCGCCCTCGCTCTGGGTCGGACCGGCAGCAGCAAGCCTGTGCCGTGTGGGCTGCCGTCCCAGCCTCTCACACAGCCGCCAGCCCCACCTCTGCCGCGCCCCTCCCCAGGCAAGGTGCCCGTGGGCACCAAGCGCTCGGCGGCGATCTCCGGCCTGGCCTTGGACCCCGGGGCCGCTTGCTTTGTGCGAATCTACGCCACCAGCGGCGCCGGGCAGGAGGGGTATCGCGACAGCCCCCCCTTCAAGTTCGGCGGAGAGGGCGGCGGCGGCGGCGGTGCCGGCGTGGCGGTGGCCACGGTCGTGGGCCTGGTGGCGGCCATGGCGGCGGTCGCATCGGCCACGGTGGCCGTGCTGGTGAGGGGGGCCGCCGGGCGAGGGGCGGCGCTCGCGCGTCGCGACGCACGAGGCAGGCAGTCCAGCAGGAGGGGCACACATGCCTGGCAGCAGCTCTGCAGGGGGCTGATGCTTGCCGGCAAGCAATACACAATGCACTGCTCGATTTCTCGAATCGCAGGTGTACTGGTTCATGAGGGAGCGGTGGCGGCGCGCGGCGGCTGCCCGTCAGCAGCGCCAGGTGCGGCGGGGGCGCGGCGCGGCCCGGCGCGCGCAGCCGCACCGTCGCCGCGCCGCCGGCAGCAGAGGGCGGCGGGGGGCTGCGCATGTGTTGCACTCCTGTCCCTTGCCTTGCTATCGATTCCCTGCCAAAAACCGATGAAATTCCTTGCAGGGCCAGGTCAAGCTCTTCAAATCGCAGATGGTGGCGCTGGCCAAGCAGGCGAGCAGAGGCCGCCGCAGCGAGGGGCGGAAGCGCAGGGAGCGCGTCCGTCGGAGCACGCCACAGGGGGCACCTTCCCCTGGGAAGCTCCACACACGGCCGCGGTGACTGCCGGCGCGCTGCGGGCACGCTTGGACGCGCTGGGAGCGCTGGGAGCGCCGAGCGCGGAGCTTTGGCGCTTTCTTCCTTTCCTTCCTTTCCACCCGCAGGTTGGCGACACCGAGCGCCAGCGGCTGGAGGAGCTGCGCGCGATGCGGGAGCTTGCGTTTGTGATCACCGACCTGGAAAGCAGCACCGCCATGGCCGCCGCCTGCCCCCGCGCGTTCGACAAGGCGCGCACACGGGGGGGCAGCCGCCGCGCGCGTGGACGGGGAGAGGGCGCGCCGTGTGGAGGGATGCGCGCGTGGCGAGGCGTGCACGCGGCGGCTGGGGGCGAGGGGCAGCGTCGGGCCGCGCGATGCCGGCGCTGCGCCGGAGGCGCCGCGCGAGCGCCTCGTGGATGATGTCTGACTTTCTTGCAGGTCCAGGACATGCACGACAGCCTGATGCGGGAGCTGATTGCGCGGTATGGCGGATACGAGATCAACACCGAGGGCGACGCTTTCCACGTGGCCTTCAAGGACATCCAGGCGCGCATGCATGGGCGGGGGGGCGGGGGGGAGGTGCGCGGCGGCTGGAGGCGCATGCCGCGGTCGCGTCCACACGTGCAGCGAGGCCGCGCCGGGTTCTGCAGCCCCCTCCCCAGCCTCATGGCTGGCACCGTCGCGCCCGACAACTCTGCCGACGCCCAGCTCCCTGCCCAATGTCTGGTCCCCCGCAGTCGGCCGTAGCCTTCTGCATGGAGGTGCAGTACCAGCTGATGGAGCAGGAGTGGCCGCAGGAGGTGCTGCGTCTCAGGTGCGGTGACGCGAGCGACTGTGGTGGTGGCTCCCCCCTCCCGTGCGCGCTTGCTGCTCCCCGACCAACGTGACCGACTCGTCGATGCGTGCCTGCGTGCAGCTACTGCCGGGAGGTCAAGGCCCCCGGCGAGCCCGACGGCGGCTGGTCGCTGCGCGGCCCCCGCGTGCGCATGGGCGTGCACTGGGCGGCCGAGGGCACCGTGGTGCAGCGCCTGCACCAGCTCACCAAGCACCGCATCTTCACAGGCCCAGCGTTCCAGGCGCGTGCATGCGCGTGGCTGCGGCGACACGTTCGAGCCAGATGGCTCGCTGGCTGCCTGGGTGCAGCTCGCGCGCCGCTGAAGATGCCTCCAGCCGTTTTCCGCCACGCGCCGCCTCTGGCTGGCCGGGCGCCTCGCGCTCTGCCTCGTGCCCTTCCTCCAGCCCTGTCTCACGTGCTGCCCCGCCTGCCTCCCACCCTGCCTCGCGCCCCGCCCTGTCCTGCTTGCAGGTGACTCGCGACCTGTGCGAGGCGGCGGCGGGGGGCCAGGTGCTGTTGAGCCACGAGGGCTGGGCGCGGCTGCGGGAGGACATGGCGGCCGCTTCGTTCCCGGTGGTGGAGCAGCTGGGAAGGTTCAAGCTGGACAGCTGGCCGTCGGGTGAGCCTTTCGCTGTGGCCTGCAGGGGGCGCCGCAGCCTGCGGGACAGGTGCGCGGCGGGCTAGGCCGCGGGGCAGGAGGCGCCGGGCAGGGAGGCGCCGCTGGGCGCGCGTCGATGCGGGCCGCCTTCACGCGCCTGCCATGCCCGGCTCGTGCCTCCCGCCCCTGCCCCTGTGCGCCCGCAGCAATGTGGGTCTATCAGGTCTCACACCTGCTGGGGCGGCCGCTGCACCGGCAGCTGGGGCCGCCTGCATCCCTGCAAGCGGTAGACCCTGGCTGGGGCTTGTCGATCGTGCCCCCGCCCCAGCCCGCGACCGACAGAGGCGGCGGGGCCGAGGCGGGCAAGCCGGCCACGCCGGGCAGCCGGCCCACGCTGGCGTTTGTGGCGGCGCGCCTGGTGCTGGAGAGCTGCGCGCCGGGGCCCGGGGACAAGGCCGCTCGCAGGGCGGGCGCCGGCGAAGCCAGGGCGCTCAGCGCCTGCGGCGGCGCGTCCCCGCCCGCGGGCGTGGCCGCGGCGGCGGCCGCCGCCGCCGCGGCGATCTCGCCCACGATGGGCCGCTGCCTGCACGAGGCGCTGGCGGCGGCGGCGATGCAGTTCCAGGGCTGCATCTTCCGCCTCAGCGAGAGCCAGGGCGCGTTCCTGGCGGCCTTCCCAGGCAGCCTCCAGGCGCTGCGCTTTTGCCACGCGGCGCAGCTGCTGCTCATGTACTCGCCCTGGCCGGCAGAGTGCAGGGACTTCCTGGGTCCCACGGGTGAGCGCGCTGGTGGTGGTGGTGTGTGTGTGTGTTTGGGTGGTGGTGGTGTGCGTGGTGGTTGAGTGTGTGTGGGTGGGGGTGGGGTGGGGGGGGTGGGGGGGGGCCGCGGTGGGGATGGATGTCACCTCACAACAAACCTCCACATCAAACCAGGCCCCTCGCGCTGTGCCTCCCCCGCCCGGCGCTCGCAAGCTCCCTTGCTCCCTTTGCAAGCTCCCTCGCCGCCCCTGTTCGCGCCCCCCTGCCGCGCCCGCCCGCCTGCAGAGGAGGGCCCCGACGGCAAGCTGGTGTTCCGGGGGCCGAGGGTCGCGATGGCCGTCCACGAGGGCGCCGACTTTTCGCGGCTGGACGTCAAGCGCCTGCAGCCGGCCGCAGGTGGGGACGCGTGCGAGTGCATGCTCGCCCCACCAGGCGCACGGGCGGGGCAGCACGTGCGCCTGGGCTGGGCAGGCCCACGCGCATGGGCGGCGTTGCGGAGGGGTGAGGCGGTTGTGGGCAGCGCAGGCCCTCCGAGCTGTGTTGCCCAGCAGCGGGGCTGGGCCCTGCCGGTGCACACTGCAGCAGCAGCACGCTGCTCCCGCACCTACGTTCCCGCGCCTGCGCTCCCGCGCCGCTTCGCGCGCTCGGTCGTTGACCCGCTGCGCCCGCCGCCGCGCCCGTCGCTGCAGAGTCTGCGGCCGACTTTTGGGGGCCCGCCCCTGAGCTGGTCACCTCCCTCAGCAAGGCGGCCCACGGCGGCCAGGTGGTGCTGTCGGAGGCGGCCTGGGCGGCGGTGCAGGACAAGCTGCCCGGCCAGCCGCGTGTCATCAGCCTGGGAACGCACATCCTGCTGCCCTCCTGCGGCGGCGACGGCTGGGGCGGCGGCCTGACTCCCACGCCGCGCGGAGCGGTCACGCCCGGCACATCGCGCACGTGGGGGCAGCTGGCGCTGCCGCTGGCGCCGCCCGGGGACGGCAAGCCGGCGCCGCTGACCGTGGCGCTGACCGCGGCGGCGGGGCAGCCCGCGGGGGGGCAGTGGGCGACCACGCCGCCGCTCACACCGCCGCACGTCGCATCCGGCGCCGAGGCAGACGCAGATGGCCCCCCGCTGCTATTGATGGAGGTCATGCCTCAGGCAAGCTGGATTTATGTTGAGTCTGTGGATGCACGCGCGGTTGGCAGCAGAGGCGGCCTGTCACAGGGCGCTCGCCGCCCTCACCCTGTGTCCACTGTCCCTGTTCCCTGGCTGCAAGCTCACGCGCGCGCACTGCCCCCCCGCAGCTGCTGGCGCGGCGTGCGTTCCCGCCGCCGCGCACCGCGCGCGTGGTGGAGCCGGGGTACCGCCAGGCGCCCGACTGCGCCGAGGGCATGGCCATCGCGTATGTCAAGGTGGGCAACCCTTTCATCAACTCGATAAGTAACTAATCAGCATGAATGGCGAGTAGGCCATACACCCTCCTTGAGGGAGGTGGGTGCCAGCATTGAGTGCACGTGGAAGGAGGAGAAGAGCGTTCGAGAGTGGGAGCGGGAAGTGGCGCGAACTTGCGCTGCTGGCCCACCTGCAAGCCCTGGGGTCTGCCAACCGCGACTCGCCTCCTCTGCCGTCCTGCGCGCGTGGCCCCCGCCCCGGGGAGCAGGTCAGCAAGCCGCAGGAGGTGGCCGAGGCGGAGCAGCTGGTCAACCCGGAGGCCAGCGACGACACCATCTTCAGGTGGGCCTTGGAACAGACTGTCCTGGAGCGAAACGCCTGCTGGGCCCTGGAGCGAACTGCCCACCTGCGGCACGAACTGGAGCAGCGCGCTAGACTGTTGGCTGAGCTGGAGCGCCGTGCTTGTCGTGGCATGCACTGCCGCGGAGGCCGGCCGCCCGCCTCGGCGCCGCCTCGCGACGGCCTGCCGACCCCCTCCCGCCGGCCCGCGTCTTGCTCCACCCTCCCTCCCCCCAGGACCATCACCGCCTACAACGTGGCCCTGAACCGCTGCGTGCGCCTGCTGCGCGGCCTACTGCCTGAGTACGGGGGCTATGAGTGCAAGGAGCCGGAGCCGGGTGAGGCAGTTCTTTCTTTTTGGCTGTGGAGCGGGTGATTTGTGAGATGTGTTGGCGGCGACCACGAGTGCTAGGAGCCGGAGCCTGGCAAGGCGGATGTGCAAGCCACGCGAATGCGCAGCCTGTCGAGCTGCGCGCACGCGCTGGCGCCGCCGTGCCAGCGCGCATGAGCCACGCCCCTGCCCCTGCCTTGCCATGGTCTGGACCCCCGCCCCTGCCGTGCCCCATATCCCCCCCACCCCCACCCCCCACCCGTGCAGGCAAGCTGACGCTCGCGTTCCGCCACCTGCCCTCGGCACTGCGCTGGGCCTGCCGCGCGCAGCAGGACCTGCTGGACGTCGCCTGGCCGGAGGGCACGCTGCGCTGGGAGGAGTGCCGCGAGCAGGCGGCAGAAGACCCGCGCAGCGGCGACGCGGCGGGCCCCGCAGGCAGGCAGCCGGAGGGCGAGGAGGCGGGGCGGGCGCGGGGCCGGGCGCCGCCCCTGCTGTGGCGGGGCCTGCGGGTGAGGGTTGGCGTCGCGTACGGGCACCCCACCTCCAAGGCGCCGCTCAACACGGGGCGGGCAGACTACTATGGCCCTCTGCCCAACCTGGCCGCCCGCCTGATGGCCGCGGCGGCGCCAGGCCAGGTACTGGTGGAGGGGCGGGGGCTGGCCGCCGCGCTGCGCGCCGAGGGCGGCGAGGGCCTGTCGTGGGCGGGCGCGCGGGCGGGGCCGCCGCCCGAAGCCGGCGGTGGCGGCCTGGAGGCGGCGGCGGCCGGCGCCGCGGGCGGCGGCGCCGCGCAGCCAGCGGCTGCGGCGCAGCCGGCGGCTGCGGCGCAGCCGGCGCTGCTTCTGCAGGGGCCAGGCGGTCCGATGGAGCTGCGCCAGCTGGGGCTGTATCAGCTCAAGGCAAGTGTGGGGTGGAAAGGTGGAAAGCGCGCAGGCTGCTGCCGAGGCCTGCTGCTACGGCGAACGGGCGGCCTGGCGAGGCGGGCTCCAGGGCTTGAAGCAGCGCCGCGACCGCTCTGGCGTCCCCCCCCC
>PCFQ01000001.1:766705-781174 GCA_003063905.1 Chlorella sp. A99
CGTCACGTCTCCAACCCCCCCCCCCTTCCCCCCCCCCCCTCCCACCCACCCACCCACCCACACACACACACACACAACGCCGCGCCCACACCCACACACCCACCCCGCCCACACCCCCTCTCAAAGACTACAAACTTGCGCACCCTCGGCGTCGTCCTCGAGGCCGGCCATGCTGAATCCCAGGTGGCCTCCCTTGACCAGCACCCACTGCGGCAGGGGTGTGGTGGAAGGGAGTTGACCATCGGAAGGGCAGCAGCGTCAGAGGGGAAGCGTGCATGCCTGTCTGGGGAGAGGAGGGGAGGCAGCCTCGCCGGCGGCGCACGCGCCGCGCGGCGCCGGCGGCAGGCGCCGGCGGGAGGCAGCACTGACCGAGGAGCCAGGCAATAAACGGCCTAAACACGAAACTGCGACAGCAATCTCACCTGCGGGCCCAGCGTGTGCAGGTCCTCCGCCGCGTGCTTCATTCCGTTCACATCTGCAATCACGCGCCCGCCTGGGGCGGCGGAGCGAGCAGGGGTGGGGCCACAGCAGGGTGAGGGGTGAGGGAGGCCGCCCGGACGGTTGAAGTGTGCGTGGGGAGGCGCAAAGGGCCGGGAGCAACGCCTCTGGCGGCATGGCATTGCTGCACACGCCAAGAGAATGAAAGCAAGTTCAACAGAAGTCGAATGTTGATTCTGCAAGCAATTTCGCTTGCGGAACGGTGCATGCCTCATGGTGCCAAGCTGTAAGACCAGGCCAGGCCAGACCATGGTGCCAACCTGGAAGACCAGACCAGACCAGAAGTCGAACGAAAGCTCACCCAGCAGCGCCGAGGCCTCGGGGATGTTGGGAGTGATGATGGTGGCCAGGGGAAAGAGGTGCTGCTGCAGCGCGGCGGTCACGCCTGCCGGGGCGGGGCAACGAGGGTCGGGCGGCGCCCGCGGGTNGGGCGCAGCGGTCAGGGCGCGGCACGACGGCGGGCTCGGGCCGCCGGGAGCGGCGAGGGGCGAGGAACTTCGCAGTCCATGGCCAAACGCGCGCCGCCCCTGCCCACCCTGCCGCCCTCTGTCCACCAACCCATCCACCCACCCTGCCCACCCACCTACCTGGGCGGTTAGCGCTGTGACGGCGGTGGTGCCAAATGCGCCCAGGGCCATGCACGCCTTGAGGTCGGCCTGGATGCCGGCGCCGCCGCCGCTGTCACTGCCCGCCACGCACAGCACGCGGGGGATGCGGCCGGGGGGGCGCGCGCCGCCGGCGGCGCCGCCGGCGGGCGCATGCTCCCGGAAGCTGCTGTGGCGCTGGGGCGGCGGCGGCCTGGGCGCGGGGGGGTGGGGGCGGAGGCGAGGCAGGCGGTGCAGCGGCTCAGGCGCTGTCACTGCGCGAGGGCGCTGCCGAGCGCCACACTGTAGCAGCCTTGAACAGCTGCACCTCCACGCTCTTCACGGCTGCAACCCAGTTGCAGACCGATCAACCGGCGATCACCGCTGCCCAGGCCCCCGCCACCCAGCCCCCCGCGCCACGCCGCCCGAGTGGCGATCCCCCAACCGCATCGGCCCCGCTTGAGCACCGAAAATCCACAAGGGGCGTCCATGTCAGGACGCGACATTCAGTGTAAACGTCAGGAGGCGACACCAGCAGCCCCCCGGCAACCGCATCGACCCCTCGCCTGAACTGACTGAAGAGCCAGGCCTCCACCTCGTCCCAGCCCCACGCCTCGTACAGCACGGGCGCCTCGGCGCCGCCCAGCTCGCCGCCCGCCTCCAGCGGCGCCGCCAGCAGCGGGCGCATCTGGATGCCTGCGGGGCGGGGGGTGGGGCACACAGGTGCGGGGCGGGGGGTTGGGGCACGCGGGCGCGGGGCGTTGGAGGGCGCTGCATGGTCAACGGGGCGGGCGCGGGGGCAAGGGCCGCAGGGCGGCACAGCGGCAGGGCACATGTGGTGCAGGGGCAGGCCGCAGCAGTCTGCCGCTGCGGCACGCACAGCCGCAAGCAGCAGCAGTGGCCCACAGCACTGTAATTTTTCTGTTTCAATCTATCTATCATGTTCATGCAAACAAGCAGCCGCAGCAGCAGCAGCAGCGAACCGCACCTGCGACCGCCGCCACCTGGCGCACCAGGGGGTTGACGCCCACCAGGAGCGCAAAGTCGGTGGAGAGGAAGGCAGGGACGTCAGTCATCGAGTCCCCGATGTACACTGCGGGTCAGGGGAAGTGCATCAACCGGATGGGGAGGCACTGCTAGTCAGTCCATCGCTCGGTTGGGATGGGGCGCCAATGCGGGTGCGCGCCACGCTGCCTGACGGCGCCTCGCAGCCTCACAGCCCGACAGCCTGACACGCCGCAGCAGCCGTGGAGCAGCCACGGAGCAGGCGCTGCCCCCAGCGCTCAAGCGACGCGGCCGGACCCACCACTCGCGCCCTCGCCGCTGGTGCCGAAGGATGCCGCCTGGTCCAGCAGCAGCTCCTCCACCAGCCGCCCCTTGTCCGCCGCGCACTCGCAGCGCCTGCGCGGCGCGGCGGCGCGGCGCGCGGCAGCGGCGTCGAAGCGCGAAGCGCGAAGCGCAAGCGGCGGCGCACGCGGGAGGGGGCGGGGAGGGAGGCGCGAGGGGCGCCGCGCGTAGGCGGCCCGCGCCCCCACACGCGGCAACCCAGTGCTGTTGTCAATTCACAATTGATTGGTGGACGTGTGGCAACGCAGAGCTCGGCGAACCCTGTGCCGTCAATTTCCAGCTCATTGATTGAAAAGGCGCTTTCCACGCACCGCTTCATGTTGCCCGTGGACACGTCTCCAAAGTACTCGAGCTCGTTGGCGTGGACGAGCACAGAGCCAGGCGGCGCGCTGCTCGCGCCGCCCTCGGTCGCCAGCACAACCGGCAGGCCCTGCTGGGCCAGCGCAGCGCGCACCATCTCGGCCGACCAGTTGACTGCTAGGGGGGAAGGGGGAAGGGGGAAGGGGAGAGCAGGGGCGGCGGCTGTTGGAAAGGGGCGGCTGAGAAGAGAAGCGCCATCTCGGCCGCCCAGCAGCGTGAGAGGACGGGGCGACGGAGCGGAGGCGCCACGCTCACCGCGCGCGCAGCACCCCCTGGGCAGGACACGCCTCCTATGAAACAAGCGCACAATGCACACCCTACAAGTGGCACAACCTGCTAGCGACACGGACGAGGCGCGGCTCGCCTACCAGAGACAACGTGGGTGGGGATGCCGGCTTCCACGGCGTGGCGCAGCACCTCGAGGCACCCTGGCCGCATCCGGATGGCTGCGCCTGCCTGCGACAGCTGCCCGCGGCGGATGCCGGCCAGCAGGCCTGCGCGGGCAGGGCAGGAGGGTGGGAGGAGGGTCGGAGGGCGTGAACAGAGCAGGCTGGCAGTGCGGGGCCGGGGGTCAGCGCCCCCACACGCAAACGCGAGGACGCACACACTCCTGCGACACATATGCACACGCACGGGAGGGTGCGAGCGCACCGGAGGACACCGCCTCGTCGTTCATAGCGCGGTCAAACTCGCTCAGCCGGTCCAGAAAGTCGCCCAGCCAGGCCATGTCGAACTCGTCCTCCTCCACGGCCTCCTCCGGCTGCAGCAAGGGGAGGGAGGGCGCGGCGTGCGAGAGTGAGGCCGAGATTTGCTCCCCGGGCCGCGAGGGCGCAGCACGCGCGAGCGCGCGGCACGTGAGACGAGTAGAGCGGAGGCATGCCCGCCGTCTCCCCATGTCGCCGCATCAAACAACCCTCCCCTCTCCCTGAGCTTCTCAGCCTCTCGGTCGCCACCAATTCCCGAGCCTCTGCAGTCGCCCCTCGGCCAGCCTGCCTCACCCCCTGCAGCCGCCCCTCGGCCGCCCTCGGCCGGCCAGCTGGGCGAACTGACTCTCCAACAAGCCCTCAGCCCGTCGGCCGGCCCAGCCAGTCAACCAGACTGTCAGCCGGCCAGCCACGCTCGCCTCGGGAAGGATCTCCTCCAGGAGGGCCCCCCTCCTTGCGACGTAATTGTCCACCAGGCCCGTGAGCCGCCCCGTCAGCTCCGCGTGCAGCGCTCCGCCCTCCTCCTCCCCCGCCTGCAGCGCGCGCAGCACGCGGCGGGGGCGCACCGAGCGTCGGCGCGGCGGCGGCGGGCACGGGCGGCGCGCGCTGAGCGTCGGCGCGTTTGCGGCCCGCGGCGGCCCCACCCAGCGGCCCGCACCGCCCCTCCTCGCCACACAAACATGGCCGGCATGCTACGACTACAACCCCGACAGACATACATAGCACAGCAGAAGCAGCGCGCCTGCGCAACCAGGGCCTTGATCCCGGTCTGAAGGATGATGCCAGTGCTGTCCTCGGCGGTGCAGGTGTCGTCGAAGCTGCGACAGGTTGGTGGGGACAAGGGGCGAGGGACGAGGGGAGGCGGGGTTGGGAGGCAGGAAAGAGTGGACCCGGCTGCGCGGCGGGCGAGGTGGCGGCGCCACCGCGCCCGTCGCCGCGGCGCGCGCGCGCTAGCTGCAGGCTGCCAGGGCTACGCCTGGCCCCCGCCCCTGCTGCCCCACCTACTTCGCTCCCCACCCACGACCTCCCACTGATACAAACCGAACAAAAACAGAAACCGGCAGCTCACTCGACGACCAGCAGGTCCACGCTGCGTGCGGGTGGCGCATACGGCTGCGCCGCAAAGAACGCCACCTCTGCCGCCATCGCTGCGCGGTAGGTGGTCAGCAGGCGCTCTGCGCGACGGGCAGCGGGTGGGGCGCGGGTGGGCTCGGCGCCGAGGGAGCGCGGCGGCGAGGGGCGACACGGTGCGACGCTGCACGTCTAGACTGGTGGCGGCGAGCTGACGCGCTGGATGAATGGTGCGCCGACCTTGCGGCCGCGCGCGCATGCTGTCGGCACAGAGTCGCGGGGCGGCAGCCCCTGCCGGCCCCGCCCAACCGCGAGCACCCAGCCCGACAAGCGCGCGCTGAGCCGTCCAGTGCAGGCGTGGGGCCTGGGTGCAGGGCAGCAGGCAGGCAGCGCGAGGCACACAGGCGGCGGCGCGCTGTGCCATGGCCCACCAGCGCATTCACAGCGCGCCGATCGGGCTGGCGACGCATTGAAGGAGAGCACTGTGCGACCCCGATCCGCTGAGCAATGCCGAAATGCGCCAGGTCGATCGGCGCGCCAAATGTGTGCCAGCGTGGACGCTCCTAAAAGCGCCCATTTGCACATTGCTTCACTCGGCTATTTCGCCTGCTCTGCTCGAGACCCCCAGTCTCGCCTGCAGCGCTCAGAGCACTGCATGCATTAGACCATCTCTGCACGCTCGATCCCCACGCCCTTGTCAAGTTCTCCTCGCACTCACGGCATTTCCCCAAGCCAACAGCGGCGCACGATGAAGCTGCTCACGCACAACATGCTGCAGTGCCACATCAAGGGCGTGCAGAACGGCTATCCTTTCAAAATCGAGGCGGAGAAGGTGGAGACGCGGGAGGCGGACTACGACCCGGACTTTCTGCGCCACATCTTCCCGCGCCTGCAGTGGGCGGCGCTGCGCGAGGCGGCGGCGGCGATGGGTGAGCGAGCGCCCGCGAAGCGCCCTCTGCCCGGCTTTGTTGGTGTTGCGCGGGGGCGCTGCGCAGCACTTGGCGCTCAAATGCCGCGTGCCAAATGAACTCCTGCCTCGCTCGACGCGTGCCGACGCTGGCCCGCCGCCTGCCACTGACGCGCCCCTCTGTCAGGCGCGGGCGAGCTGCCGGAGAGCGTGACGGAAGAGATGCTGCGTGAGGACGAGGAGTTCTTGCGCGCTTTCCACCACGCGCTGCTGGAGGTGGGCGGGCCCATGCATGGCAGCGGCAGCCACCGGGGCGCCAGGAGCAAGGGCAGCCTGGCCTGCTGCGTCTCTCCTCGGCGGCGGTCGCCGCCCCCCGCTGGAGGGGCCTGGGGGGCAGAGACCGCTCACCAAAGAGACCTAAGCAGGCAGCGGCCACTCACTGCTGGCATGCGCTGCAGCGCAGCTCCCCGCCACAGTGTTGGGAGCTCGGCCCCCGCCCCACCCCACCCCACCTCTCGCCCCGAGGCCACCCATGCGCCTCCACCTCTCCCCCTCCCATCACAGGTGCACCTGGAGGAGGGGGCGCTGGTCTGCCCCGAGACCGGCCGCCGCTTCCCCGTCAGCCAGGGCGTGCCCAATCTGCTGCTACAGGAGGACGAGTGCTAACCCCGGCGCGGCGCGAGCTGGCCAGCGCCCGCCGCGCGGCGCCTGGCGCGGGCGCTCCGCCATTTGGTGGCGCGCGGTGCTGGGTGCAGGAGCAGCCACTGAGTGCGGCCCCCACGCCGTGGCGCTATGTACGATAGCAACTGTGGGCCGAGGTGCCGCGCCGTAGCCTTGTGTAACGACCCAACCACACAGCGCTTGCTGGAGGGGGTCTTCAGTGCGCTCTGTGGTCCCGGCGGTTTTGGAGCGAGACGCCGCTGCAGGCGCCGCCGCTGGGACGTCCGGTCACTGAGCCATTTTGCCTCAGTGACCGGACGCATGTGTCAATGCCGCATCGCGCGGCCAGGAAGTAACAACAGCAACAAGACAGCGCCTGCAGTTGTCAGTGCTGGTGCGTTTCCTGGCCGGGCAGTGCAAAATATACATGCATCGGCAAATGCCTGGCAGATCACTGCAAAAACCACTGACGCTGCATCGGCACTGGCATTTGCGGCCTGCAAGGTGCAGCCGATGCGCCGCATGCACTGCGCGGCGAGCGCCAGGCGCATGACGCGCGCGCCCGCCTGGCCAGGAGGCTGCAGCCTGCACGAAAGCCGCTGGGCCCCACCGAAAATGCCGGTGGAGCCAGACGCGCGGATTTCGTTCAGGCCTTCACTAGAGGCCAGGAGAAGATCGCAGGCCATGCCTCCAACGCCACAGCACGGCCGAATGATGCCTGCTGGTGCACTCAATACTGGCTCAATGCTGTCCAGTGCTGCACTGTGGGACCCAGAGCTCGCGTCACGCAGCCCACAGTGGCAGAAGCCTGACGCTCGCCCTGCCTGGCCAGGAGGATACAACACGCCGAGGGCAGCTGTCAGGCCAGCCAGCCTTGGCTGGCGGCCCGCAGCAGCCCCCACTGTTGGTTGGCGCGTCTCCTGGCCAGACCATGCCAAGATTGTGAAGCTGCCAGCACTGTGCACGGGCCATGCGCCCCAGCGAGCACGGCCACGGCGCGGTGCCGTGCCTGGCGCCACCATTTCTCAGCGGTGCGCAAAGAGAAGGGACAAAGAAAGAGGCGTGTCTGCCCCATCCGCGGAGGACCCGCTCGCACGGCCCCACCACCCGCCAACAAGAATCTCCTGCGCTGTTGCTCACCAAAGGGCTCGCCCTGGGAGGTCTCGTCCAGGATCGATTCTGCCGCCCCGGGCAGCCGCTGGTACTCCGGCGACGAGTAGGAGGCCACCCACTCTGCAATGCGAGGCGGCGGAAAGGGAGGCGAGCGCGGATCTCGGCAGCGCGAGCGGCGTGAGAGGCGCACGCATGGAGCGCGGCGGCGGGCGCGGGCGGGCGCACGTCGCCCCAACCGCCCCGTGGGTGCAGCCCAGCGCCCCGCAGGTCCTGCACTGCGCACTGGCAGCAGCTGCGACCATCTCGTTGGCAGGAGTACAAAAACACCAGCGCGCGCCTCCGTAGCGGTGGCCCGGGTCAAACTCGTAGGCCTGCGCCAGCTGGCAGCCGAGCCAGGCGTAGAGGCGCAGGCAGGGCACCATCGAGGCCATGATCGACGCCACGCCCTGCAGGGGGAGCACACAGCCGCCGCCAGGGGGGGGGAGCAGACCACCGCAGTGCGTCGGCGAGCGGACGGGTTGCGGAGGCCTTGATGGGTCTCCTGTAACCCCCCTCAGTCAGGACGCCTTGATGGCCACCCCCCGCCCCCGTGCGACGGGCGGTGCGCAGAGGCAGTTCCGCCCTCCCCCCTTCCACTCAGCAATGCAGCCCACCCCACCAACGCGAACTCGCAGAACATGCAGCCGGGCGCCCCATCCCACCGCAGAGGGGTCGTCCACCACACCATGCAGCAGGGCCAGGTACTTGGTCGTGGCGGCGTGGGGCGTCGCGTGCACGCCAAGGTCCACGCCCCACCCCGCCGCGTAGCTCTCATGCAGACGCAGCTCTTCCTGTTGCAAAAAGGAGGGCAGGGCAATGTAGCAAGGTCGAGGAATGTGGCAAGGGGGAGGGGATTAGCGGTGGGAGACAGGAGGGGACAGATGCCGTGGGGTGAGTGGGCGGCGGTGCGCAGCCACGAACAGAGAGCGCACATGCTGCCAGCTGCACTCGGCAGCCTGCAGCTCAGGCCGTCCTGTCTAGCCCTTTCCGCTCGCGTCCCACCGTCAACCCTGCAGTCCACCGCCACTCATCGCCACACTGCCGCCACAGTTTCGCCTCCACCCCCTGTCCCCCCCCCCCCCCCCCCCCCCCCCCCCACCCCCACACACACACGCACCCACCCCACCCGCCCCCACCGCAGCCCACCTCCACGCCGCCAAGCAGCTCATGCAGCGGCGGGCGCAGGTGCTGCTGCGCGGGGCCACAGCGGTCGATGGCGGCCTGGTAGCCGCTCGCAAAGGAGCGCAGGAAGAAAGCATCCTCTGCAGGCGCCGGGTGGTTACACGCGTGGTCGAGTGGTGAGTGTGTCTGCACGCAGGTGTGCTCCGTGCTCCAGCGTCTGCCTGCAGCACAGAAATGCCACGCTTCCCCGCCCGCTCCAGTGCCCCATGAACGCGCACCTGCAATGTAGTGCTGGAAAGCAGACCTGGGTGGGGCAACAGGGGAGAGGATGCAGTGTTGAAGTGGGGGTGCTGCGGCCAACTGTTGGGAGCTCAGGCTGCACAACGCAGCGCGCCAGGCCGGCAGCAGCGCTTGCGCTCCATGCCTCCCCACAAGCAAGTCCAGCAGGCAGATGAATGCGGCGCCGAGGGAAAGGTGCGAGATTGCGCGCGTCGGGCAGGCGCGGCGGGCGGCGGGGTGGCGGGGTGGCGGGCGGGCGGCAGCTCGGCGGCATGTGCGGCAGCGTGCGTTGGCACCGCCCACGCCCACAAGGCCCTGCTGGCCCTCCAGGAGGTAGCATGCATGCGTCCAAGACACCCACCGTGGCAGGGTGCCCTGGGCGAGCGCGACAACAAACGGACTGTAGAGGCTCATTATCGCCTCCCGTCGGCAGGCCTGCCATAGCCGCAACGCCACGCCGCAGCTCTGACTGGGCAGCCCCGACGGCATTTGAAAGGCAGAGAACTGTGTCAGGCGCAAAGAAGCTTGTCGGGCCTGGAGTGCTGATTGTGCTGCACCGTGAGTGCTTCCAAAGCGCGACAGGGCGCCGCGGGTGCTCATTATAAATACATATCGAGCTATTTTGAGTGTCGGGCGTGGCGGGGGGCCGCAGCAGCTGATCTCCGGAGCGACGTCCGCTGGCGGCACCACGGCGGGACGAGGCGAGATCACCTCCCCATCTTTCAGCGCGGGCCTCTGGGCATCCTGCCTGCAGCCCGCAGGGTCCTGTCACAGTCACATACAGGTGATTGATCACAGAGTTGCCCCTACTTCAATTCCTGTAGGCGCCGCCGCCGCCTCTGCCGCTGCCTCTGCTGATCACAGGGCACCGGACCGCGACAAAGCGTGCAAGCTGCCGATATCAGCTTCCACTTGCCAGTCACCACAAAAGGTTTGCTGAAGAGACGAGCTGCTGCAATTGGGCTGCGGCAATGCTCCATCGGCTGCCCAGTCGAACGCTGCCGCCCGCCCGCCCGCCGCTGCCCGCCCGCCGTGCACAGAGGTGTTTTGCAACATCTGCCACTCTCCGGCAATTACGATCGTTTGATCAGCACTCCAAAGGTGTCAGAAAAAAAATTCGTCGCGTCCCACGGTGCATTTGTTTGCAAGCTCGCCCGCTCCTCGCTTTGGAGGACTGTCCTAGCGATTCTGGGATTGCGTCAGAGCAAGTGAGACGGCCCTGCCGCCCCTGCCTCTCCCTCGCGCCTGTGAGTGCCCAGCACCACATTCGCCCTCGCCCTTGCGCAGCAGGCACCGGCAGTGCGAGAGCCTTGGGGCAGACTGTCCGAGGGGCAGGAGACCCGCGGCGCAGGCGGGCGACCATAAGCTGGCGGCGCCTGGCGGCAGGCTGTGTGCACTTCAGCGGGCAAGACACACCTTACTCTCGAGGCTAAATTGACGCCCGCAGGAGGTGGAGAGAGAGCACCAGCGCACTGAGGGAGAGGCGCGCAGGGCGCACGCTGCATGGCCCAGCAACCTGCGGGCGGGGGCGCGCCGCCGCCACGCCGGACGGCCGGCGGCGCGCCTACCGCCGCCGCCGCCGGCTTCCGCCCGCCGCCCCTGCGCGGCCGCGCGGCGCCGCCCTACACACCCGATCGATTCGATAAGGAGGTGTTGGACGGCCGGCTGTGGCACTCCGCCTGCCAGCGCGGCAACGGCAGCAGCGGCGGCGCCGGCGACAGTGAGTGGGCGCCGCCGCCGCGACGCATTTCCAGGCCGTTCGCCGCGGCGCGTGGCGCGC
This sequence comes from Chlorella sp. A99, assembly GCA_003063905.1. Taxonomy (NCBI): domain Eukaryota; kingdom Viridiplantae; phylum Chlorophyta; class Trebouxiophyceae; order Chlorellales; family Chlorellaceae; genus Chlorella; species Chlorella sp. A99. Next base: position 777,170 of record PCFQ01000001.1, read on the forward strand.
CCTCCCTCCCCGCCCTCCCGCCTGCCTGCGCCTCTGCTGGCGCGGCACGCCGCCGCCGCACCGCGTGGGCGCAGGGCGCTCGAGTCCCGCCGCTCTGCAGCAAACCGCCCGCCCATCCTGTGCACGGCTGCGCAGGGGCGCTGGAGATCCCTCTGTCTTTCGACACGGTGGACGAATACATCGCTGCCTTTGATCCCCTGATCTTGGAGGAGGCACGCGAGGGGTTGAAGGCTGACTGGGCCGATGCTGTGGCCGCGGGGCGGCTGTGGGAGGCGCGCTGCATGGGGTGAGCGCGCCGCGCCGTGCATGCTCCCAGCGCCGCGCAGCGCGCGCCTGCCGGCGCCCGCCGGCGGCGCCGCGCCCTGTGCCGCGCCGCGCGGCCCCTGCCTGCGCCCCGCGCCGCGCCGCGCCGCGCCCTGCTGGGCGCGCCGCCGCTGTCATCCCGGGCGCCGCAGTCCATGCCACGCGCCTGCTTCCGCGCACAGGGTGGAGGAGATGGAGAACGGGTGGGTGAACGTGCGGCTCAAGGCGGAGCGGGGGCACCAGGAGCTGCGCATGGCGTGCGGCGGCAACACCACGGTCGTGCTGTCGCTCAACCAGCCGCCCCAGGCGAGGCGCCGTTTTGTTGTCGTTGTTGTGTCGAGGGAAAGGAGGGAAGGGACTTGCTTGCTGGCACTTGAGAGCAGACCTATGGGTCACCACCTGCACTGCTGGGCTGTGAGGCCGAACGTGAATGTCGTGCTGGCTGGGAGCAGCTGCCGGGGAGCAGGGAGGCAGGGCGGACGTGCCGCCACTCTGGGAGGGAGGAGGACAACACTCTGCATCCGCCCTGCCCTGCACAGCGCGGCGCGGTGGAGTGGGCGGCGGCGCAGGTGGCCGAGGGCCGGCCGGCCAAGCGCCAGCGGCGGGCCACGCCCGAGGCTCCGGGTGTCGAGGGCGGCCCCGCGGGCGCCTTGGTGGCGGGCCTGGCCAAGGGAGAGGCCAGGGCCAGGGACAGCGACGCTCTCGTGGTGGCCATCCACCCCGGCTGCCCCGCCCACCTGCGCGCCAGCCGCACCAACGGTGGCGCGAGCGGCGCAGGCGCGGCCCCCGGCGCCGGTGGAGGGGAGGCGGCCTGCTGCCTGCGCGTGGTGCAGCTGCTGCGGCGGGAGACGCTGCGGTGGTGGGTGGTGCCCGCCAAGACGTTGGTCAGCAGCCAGCGAGAGTTCGATGCGATGCACAAGTGAGTAGGCTAGGGTGGGCAAGTGGGTATAATGGGGTGCGCGGGTGAGGAGGCAAGGGATGGCAAGGGTGGGTGGGAAGGAGGGAGGGTGAAAGAGTGGAAAGGAATGGCAGTTGGAGCGGGAGTGTGCGGTGGCCCGGGGCAATTCTGGGCTGGCAGGGCGCTGCGCCCCATGGGGTCGACCCATGCGGTCATGCTGCCACTGACGGTGCTGCCTCTGGCCCTGCGCCTCCTTCCCCTGTGCCCCGCCGCGCGCAGGGTGCGCGACATCGACGCCAACCTGCGCAGGTGGGGTGCTGGCCCCGCACGCCCAACGGCCGTGCCGCAGCAGCCCCGCGCGCGCGAGGCTCGCTCCCTGGGCGGCGCGTGCCTGCGGCCGCGGCGCCGCCCGTGCACCACCTCTGCCCCGGCCCTGCTGCCCGCGCGCTCCGCGCAGGTTCATCCTCCGCCCGGCGCTGCTCCAGCAGCTTGGCGCGCGGTTTGAGAGGGATCCGGTGGGCCTCCTCGCAGCACCTCTTGCAGCTTTCCTGTTGCATTGATTCTGTTGGTCCCTGTCTTGATGTCCACTGTGCGAGTACACCCGCCGCGCGGCCTTGCCCGTCGCTGCCTGCACACGGCGCCGCGGCTGTGCCACAAGCTCTGCGCGGCGGCCCTGAGTGCCCGTGCAGGAGGCGCGGCGGCGGCAGTGGCCGGCCGAGGCGGCCACCAAGCCCTTCATAGACTTCCTCGTGGTCAGTTGAATACTTGTAGATTATATGATTAATCACTTTCTTTCATTTTGCCGAGGGATTCACGAGTTGTGTGGCCGTGAGCAGCTGTGAGCAACGCGGGGCCCCGGCGTCGCCACCGCACCGGGGCGCTTCCCTTGCTCCGCTGCTCCTCCCAAAACGCTGCTCCTCCGCAGAGCCAGTACGACCACTCCCAGCTGGAGGCGATCGAGACGACGGCGCAGCACCTGGGCGCCGCCGTGCCCCCTGCCGCCGGCGGCGGCGGCCCCGGCCACCACGGCGGGTTCCCCGGCCCCGGTGCGGGCGCGGGCGCCGCGGGCGGCGGCGAGGCGCTGCCGCCGCCACTGCCGTTTGTGCTGATCCAAGGACCGCCTGGGACGGGCAAGACGCACACGGTCAAGGTGGGTGCAGCGGGGCAAGAAACAAGGGAACCCTAAACCCATCATTGGGCCGGCTGCCGCCTTGCTCCATTCAACTGCCGCCTGACCAGGATGGGTTGGGTCTGCCCGACCGGGGCCTGAGCAGTGCCGCCTGCCTGCTTCCTGTGCGCTCGCTCAGTTTGCGCGCGACGCCGGGTGTGGCGGCAGCCTGCGCTGCCCGCGCGTGCTGCGGCGCTGTTCCGCGCTGCGGTGTGTGTTGGTCCACCGATCCGCGCTGTGTTTGCTCTGGTGCTCTCGCTGCCGCGCAGGGCGTGCTCAACACCTGGCACATGGTGGCATACCAGCGGTACTACGAGGACCTGATTGCCGGGGTGCAGCGCACCGGCCAGCAGCAGCAGCAGGGACTGGCGCACCTCAGCGCCGCGAGCGTGGGTGAGCACCCGCGGCAGGGCGGAGGGAGGCCACGGGGCGGGGCGCCAGGGAGGGTGCGGTGCTGCGCAGCGTGGGCGGGGCGTGCTGGGATCCCTCGCCGCCTGGTGGCTGCACAGGCGGAAGACATCTCTCCCCCCTCTCTTTGCTCCGCTGACCGTCGCTCCCTCCCTTGACCGTCTCTCCTCCCTGCCTCGCGCTCTCCCCCCGTGCAGAGGAGCTACTGGCCAGCTCCCTGGAGGCGCTGCGCACGGCGGTGACGAGCGCGCGCCCGCGCCTGCTCGTCTGCACGCCCTCCAACGCCGCCTGCGACGAGCTGCTCTCGCGAGTGATGACGCAGCAGTTCTGCGACGGCAACGGTGGGTCTGGTCTGGTCTTGCAGCTTGGCACCAGTTAGGCATGCACCGCTCCGCAAGCGAAATTGCTTGCAGAATCAACGATTGGGTGCAGTTAGTTCTGCGATGGAAACGGTGGGGAGCTGAGGAGCAGACGAGGGAGGGGCCAGGGAGAGGGTGGGAGGGATCTGAAGGCGACAGGGAGGACGAGCGCGCAGAGAGGTGCCCCCCCTCCCCCGCCCCTCCCGCCGCCCCCCCTCCAGGCGGGCGCTATGCGCCCAACGTCGTGCGCGTGGGCGCCGACCGTGCGGACAGCATCTCGCCCGCGGTCTGCGGCCGGTTTGTGGGCGCGCTGGTGGAGCGGCTGTTTGCGATGGAGGGCCGCGAGTGGCAGCGCCTGTGAGCGTTGCAGATGGTTTGGATTGGATTGTTGGGGCTCTCCAGCGTGCGAGTGCAGAGGGTGTGGAGGTCGCTGCGCACACCAGCCCCGGCTCAGCGGCCACGCGCACCTCCACTGCTCTGCTCCTTGGGGCCCCCTCCCCCATGGCCCCGCCCCTGCCGCCGCGTCATCGCCCTCGCGCTCCACCCGCCCCGCCCCCCGCTGCAGCCACCGCGAGTTCGCCTCCAAGCACCAGCAGTGCGCGCGCGAGGTGGCGGCGCTGGAGCGGAGCCTCAGGTGGGCGGGCGCGGTGCCGCCTGCACTGCACCCAGGCCCGAGGGCCTCGCGCCTGCTCGGGGGTCCTCCTCCTCCCGCCCTCGCGCCATCCCTGCCCGCGCCTGCCCGCCCCCGGCGCAGCTTCTCCTTGGGGGCGCAGCAGCTGGACGCGGCCAGGCGCCTCATCGCCTTCTACCAGCGCCAGCACAAGTGAGGGGGGGGGGGGGCGGGCGGGTGGGCGGGTGGGTGGGTGGGG
>PCFQ01000001.1:781198-794160 GCA_003063905.1 Chlorella sp. A99
GGGGGTGAATGCGAGCGGGGGGGGTGGGGTGGGGTGCGGGTGGGGGGGTGCGGGCGTGCACCGGGATGCTTGAGAGGGAAACGGCTGCGGCGGCGCTGCAGCAGCCTCGGACGTACCGCTTCCATGCCGGCGCCATCGCTCGCAGGTACGCCGGCGAGCTGCACCGCCTGGAGCTGGTGCGGGACATTGTCGCCGGCCGCGCCGACGAGCAGCGGCGCAAGGAGGTGCGCTCGCGCGGCGGCGCGCGCGCACGCTGCCGAGCCACGCCGCGCGCATGCAGAGGCCGGCGGCTCGGCGCGGCTGGCCCTCTCGCTGGGGGCAGAGCCCACCGGCCTGCCGGCAGCTCGACGCGCGTGTGCTGCTCACAATGGCTCACCTTGTTGCGTTGCGTGCGGTGCAGGCCAAGCGGGAGATTGAGATCTCCTACCTGCTGGACGCAGAGCTCGTCTTCACCACGCTCTCCAGCGCGCAGCGCAAGGTGGGGAGCGCCCTAAAGCGTGTGCCCCTCTGGGTGTGGGTGCGCTGGTGTGGGTGCAGGCGCGCGCGCCTCGCGCCGCGCCTCGCCCCACTGTGCCCGGCCCTCGCTCCCCCACCCATCCATCCTTGTGTTGTCTGCAGCTGTTTGTTGAGTGCGCGAAGAAAAAGCCCTTTGACACTGTGCTCATAGACGAGGCGGGCCAGGCTTCGGGTGCGCTCCTGAGCTGCTGCCGCGCACTGAAACGGGCCAACTGCCGCAAGGAGCTGCGCGCCTGGGGCCCCTCTGCGCAGGGTGCCAGCGGCCGCGGGTCCTGTCCAGGGCTGTCCGGTCACAAGCGTTGGCCCTTCTTGCCTGCCGCAGAGGTCGCCTGTTTGCAGGCGCTGGTCTTTGGAGCCAAGAGGTGGGTCGGGGTGGCAGTGGGAGGCGCCGGGCTGCCTTGCAGTTGCAACGAGCGCCTGTTTGATCTCATGTGCTTGCTTGAAGGGGGTGCTCTGAGCTCTGCATGATTTCGCTCTGTATTTGCAAAAAACAACAAACAAATCTGCTGCCCTGGTGCAGGGTGGTGCTTGTAGGTGACCCTCAGCAGCTGCCGGCCACCATCCTCTCAGGTAGGGGCTGGCAACCTCCTTCGCCCGCGTGGCCACGGACTGCCGTCGCCGTCGCCGCCGCCAGCACGCGGAAGCGGCCGCCTGCGGTGCCGCTGGGCCAGGGCGAGCGGGGCCGCTGGGTCAGCTGCCTGTCAAACCACGGCCTGCCTCAAACCACGATCCCCTGCCCCCTCCCCCCGCCCCGCTCTTGCCCCGCGCAGAGGCGGCCAAGGAGGCGGCGATGGAGCGCTCGCTGTTTGAGCGGCTGGCGGCGGGCGGCAGCCCCGTGTGCGTGCTCAGCGTGCAGTACCGCATGCACCCCGCGATCCGTCAGGTGAGCGCATGTCGCATGGTGGGTGCATGTCGCATGCAGGTGTGGGAGGGAGGAAAGACGTCGGCCGTAGGACGTCGGCCTAAGACGGGGCATGTCGCTGGCATGCGCGCATCCTGCACACGGCCTGCCTGGCAGCGGAACACCGCATCGCTCCCTGGCCCACCGTCCTGCCGCGCTGAGCCAGCCCCCTGTCTCGACTCCTCCTGGGCTCCTCCCCAGTTTCCCTCGGAGCACTTTTACGAGGGACGGCTGCAGGACTCGGCGTCCGTCCGGGGTAGGCGTGCAGGGGGCGGGCGCCGTGCTGTCTGTGTGGTGCGCCTTGCGGGCTGCCCCGAGCCTCGCCTCCTTCCCCTCGACTCCTTCCCCACCGCCCTTGCAGCCCGCGTGGACCCCCCCTTCTACACCCACGACCTGCTGAAGCCGTACCGCTTCTTCGACGTATCGCGCGGCCAGGAGCGGCGGCGGGAGGGCGGCGGCTCCCTCTCCAACCAGGCAAGCGCTGGTGGTGGGGCTGCGCTGGCAGTGTTCGCGGCCGCGCCGCGGGGTCCCCCGCGCTTGGGCGGGGGTTCTGCCGCAGCGCGGCGCGGACGCGCACGCCCACTTGCTAGCTGCTGCATGCTCGGCCATCTGGTTGCCGCCTCCGTCCACGCCTTTGGCCCCGGCGCAGGCTGAGGCCGAGCTGGCGGCGTGCCTGTTTTGGGAACTGCGCGAGTTCCTCATCCGGTGAGCAATCTATACCCAGTTCCAATCCAATTGGTCACTGAGCTCAGTGTGGTGGTATGGTGTATGGAGCCTGGCCCCCAAACTCTGACAACGGGCTGTTCGCCACACGCTCCAAACTTCAAACACATGCCCCACCGCGCGCGACGAGCGCCGGGCCTGGCCCTGGCGGCCCCCATCACGCGCCGCCGCCGCCGCGCGTCCCTGCCGCCCCCCGTCGCAGGGCGGCCAAGGAGCAGCCGGGCAGCGTGCCCGGACCCACCTCCGTCGGCGTGGTCACGCCATACAGGCGAGGGTTGCTGTGGGGGGTAGGGTGGAGGCCGTTGCCGCACCGCCCACTGCTACCGCGGCCCGCTGCTCCCGACGCGCGCTGCGGCGCGCCGCTGCCCCCTACCCTGCGCCCCGCAGGGAGCAGCGCACCCTGCTAAGGCGCACGTTTGAGGCCGTGTGCGGCAAGGCGGCGGCGTCCGAGGTGGGGATCGTGGCCCGGCCGGCCGCGCCTGCCATCTTTCCCCGCCTCACCCGCTGGCGTGCCCCGGCCTCTCGACCCACTCTGGCCATGGCGCTTCCCCCCAGCGCGCTTCCGCGCATGCCCCGTGTGCTCTGGTCTCTTTTTTTTCTGACGATGCTTTGCTGTCATCCTCGCCTGAGAGGGCCCTCAGCCCGCAGCCCCCGGAGCGCCGCGCCCGCGCGTCGCCCCCGGGGCCCCCCTGCTGCCCGCAAAGCGCCAGCCCCCTGGGCCCTCCCGGCTCCTGCGCTTTCCTCCTGCGCAGGTCCAGATCGAGACGGTGGACTCCTTCCAGGGAAAGCAGCTCGACGTGATCATCTTCTCGTGCGTGCGCGCCGGCGCCGCGGGAGGCCTGGGTAAGCGGGCCAGCTGCGTGCTTGTCGGGCGGCCTGGGCGAGCACAGCCGGGGTGCGCGCGCGCAGGCGCCCCGGCCGGCCTGGGCGAGCGGCGGCCGTCGACCGCCGACCCTGCCGCCGCTCCCCGCCTGCCGGCCCACCGCTGACCTGTTGCCGCCTGCCCCCCGCGGAGCGCAGGCTTTGTCAGGGACGTGCGGCGCTTGAACGTGGCCATCACGCGCGCCCAGCGCGCGCTTTGGGTGCTCGGCGCGACCGCCACGCTGCGCGGCAGCCCCGAGTGGGCGGCACTCATCCGGTGCGCGGGGGCGGCAGCAGCCGCGGGCGGGAGGGGATGCCATGGGCGGGAGGGGGCGCCGCTTCCCCTCTGCGCTCCTCCCGGCAGCCTGGGCGGGCTGCTTCTGCTGTGCTGCACCAATGCCCGCTATTGAGGTGCCGCCCATCTCGCCATTGGCACCCTGACCACTCCCCCCACGACGCCTGCTGGGCAGGGATGCGGAGCAGCGCGGTGTGGTGGTGCCCGACGCAGACGCCAAGAAGCTGTTCCCCAGTATACCGTACTGGAGCAAGGAGCAGGAGCAGGAGGTGCAGCAGCAGGCGCAGGGTGAGGCGCGGCGCGCGCCGGCATCGAGCACCGGCGGCAGCGCGGCAGCTGGTGGAGGGAGCGGCAGCGTGAACGGCGGCGTGGGCGGGGCGGCGGGCGGGGCGGCGGGTGGGGCGGCCGCTGCTCTCGCTGCTCCGCAGCAGGCAGGGCAGCCGCTGCCGCAGTGGGCGGCCGCCCAGGCGGCGCCTTCGCCGGCGCCGGGGGCCGCCCCCGCCCCCCGGCCCATGCAGAGGCAGGCCCAGCCCCAGCCGCGCCCCATGCAGCGCGCCGCGCCCGGCGGCACGCAGCTCCAGCCCGCTGGCGCAGGCGCGGGCGCTCAGCCGCGGCCCATGCAGCGGCAGTACCCCGCGCCGCCCACGCGGCGCTGACGACATGGGCTGAGGCACGGAGCAGGTTGCAGGGGATTGTGCGCTTAGCCCACGCACTTAGCAGTGGACATGCAGGCTCGGAAAGCAAGCGGATGCACGTCGAGCAGGGGCGGTCACCAGCGCGCGCCGCGTCAGCTTGAGCGCACTCTAGGTTGTCGAGCAGGCCTGCGGGGAGCAGGGAGCGGGCGATGGTGGGAGGCAACCTCGCCTGCAGCAGCCCAGCAACGCTGCCAGCGCTGCCCCTCCTTCTGCCCACGTGCAACGCGACAACAGCCAGCTCTTACAAAAAAAAATGTTTTTACCCATGCGCTCGGCGAAGGCCCATTAGCCGGCCGTCCAGAGCCGCCAGCGCAGGCGCTCGTGGCGCTCTTCCTCAGACTCGGGCGCGAGCGGCAGGCGGCCGTGCGCGCGGGCAGACGCATCCAGCGCGGCAGCCACGTGGTCCCGCCGGGCGTGCAGCTGCGCCTCTGCGTCGCGCCGCTCCGCCGCCGGCAGCAGGCAGCTGCGTATCCTCGGCGTCGAAAGGGTGCGGATGTCGTAGCCGCCGCCGCCCTCCACCCCCCGCAGCCCGCCAGCGCCAAGGCTGCTGTTCATGCGGCTGCAGTTGGAGGGAGGCAGAGTCGACCCCTGGTGTGAAGAGGGGGAGCAAGGCAGAGGGTTCCGCGCCGCAAAGAAGGAGGCGCATGGCGGGGGGGCTTGGCGCTCCAGCGCTGCTGCTGAGGCGCTCTTGCGCACGGCCCAAAAGAAAAGAAAGAATACGCGCCCTTGGGCGGGGGTCAAGGCCCGCAAGGCCCGCCATCTGGCCCGCCACCTGGCTCGCCTGTTGATTGCAGCCAGGTTGGCGAGGTCGAGCACAAGGTCTGCGCCGTCCTGGTCGGGCACCACGCCTGCCACCGAGGAGTGGCCGACCGCGAGCTCTCGCGCCTGCCGCCCCTCCTCGTGCGCGACCAGCCCCGGCCCCAGCCGGTCCCGCGTACGGGGGTGCAGGAAGGTGGCTGCCTCGCCACGGGCGGCGCCACCAGAGTAGCTGCTTTTCGGGCGCCTCGACGCCACCGCCCCACAGGCGACGGCGCGCCGCGCTGCGCCCACCCTGCTTGACACACGCACACGGAGTCCGCGCCGTCCCGGGACGCGTGGCACGCGCCGAGGTTGAGGATCCAGCCTGTCGAGTGTGAAGTCGACGAGGCGTAGGTGTTGCTGTGAGTCAGGGTGGTGGCGAGCGCTGTCATGGCTCTCGCCTCCTGATCAGCAGCTGGCGGCGGCGGCTCTGTACGTAGATGCGCGATCCCACTTGCTGCCCCCGTCGTTGTGGTTGCGTGTCGCGCCCTTGATCTCGCCCAGGTGGCGCGCAGGCGCCGACGCAAAAACGAGCGCCCAGCCGATGCCCAGCCGCCTCCCGCCTGCGGAGCAGACGGGTGGAGCGGTCCTCGCAGGCGCCCTGCTGCCCTCGGATGGTGTCCGCCCTCCCGCCAGGCTCCTCACCCATTCTGTGGAGCAGGCTGGGCGGCGTGCACGCCGCCGTACCGGAGCCTGCACGCCACCGGACCTGCCACCACTTTCGATGGACAGCAACGAGAGAGGAGTAGCGCGCTGCTGGAAGCAAGCAAACTGGCACCGGCGGAAGCCGGCTTGGTGGCGGCAACGCTGCGCCACGGACCGAGGCACGCTCTTTCCACCCCCACCCATCAGGCAAGCAAGTTCCGGGACGCAGCTCCCGGACCAAAATGATAGTTGGCGAGCGAGGAGGCGGAAGTTTCGCACGCCGCCGCCGGGGGCGCCAGGGGCCGGCCCCCTGTGGCCCGTACCGCATGGCAACGGTGAAAGTTTGCACCGTGCGGCATGAGTGCAGGGGAGGTGCAGACTGGCATGTGCATTCGTCTTGTACATTATAATGCTGTAAAAATGGGTGCCAGGCCTGTATCCATGGCGGGCGGCAGAGGTTGGGTACCCATGGGGAGGCAATGCCGGTGCAGCACCAACCGCCTGCACGCTCGCGGTTCTGCCCCTCCTCACCTCCACTCCCACCTCAGCGCCCCCAGGACCCCCTCTGCCCGCTCCCGTGCGCTGCAGCGCGTAAATGGGCACCGGAATGTATGCCATCTGCCGCCAGGCTGGCGGCGCCCCTGTGCCGCACACTGCTGGATGCACAACACGCAACAAAAACGCACCAGGAGGGGGGATCCGCACAGAGCTCAACTTGCGCGCTGTGATGCACCTTCAACGACGGTCGAGTCGCGCCCGGCGGGCGGCCCGCCCACCGGGGGAGGCGGACTGCGGGCGGGCGCCGGCCGGGCGGACGAACCCCTGGGTGGGCCACGTTTCTCCGCAAGGCACCTCCAGCACCTTCCTACGCTACAGAAGGCAGCATCGCAGAAACTCGATGGCACGTTGGTCCGATCGCACGAGTCCCACGCTGAATCGCAAACAAGGCTTCCGCACGGCGTTAGGGGGCACTGCATGGCCGAGTGAGCTCTCGGAGAAGCTCCGAGCAGGACAATCGGCTTCAAGCAAGCAGCACGTAGATACTTTAGCTCCATGGAGGGCGGAATCGGCCTTTTTAGGGGCCGGAAAGGAATGCGAAAGCGAGCAAGACTGCAAGGGTGCCCGCCTGCCCGCCCGCCTGCCGGCGCCCGCCCGAGGCGTGCCTATGGCCTGCAGCCCTCTCCCCCCGTGCACCCCCTGCCCATTCCAGCCAAGCAATCAATTGCTGACGAGAAGGGTGACAGACAGCAGCAGAGCAAAGGGTTTTCAGCAAGGAATCATTGCAAAGAATGCCATGCAAAGCGCGTAGCTCTGGTGCGCGCTGCTCTCGCACAACAAGTACTGGTAGAACAAGCAGCCGTCCTCTGGGGTTGGGCAGCCTGCGTCGGTGCAACCGGGCGCCTGGTGCAGGTCGCGCAGGCATGGGATGGCCAGGCGGCAGGTGTTTGAGCAGCGTACCCCATCACCGCGTCATGTGGTGCAGCTGAGGCGCCAGGGGCAGAGGCGCGGCTGCGGTTGCGGTGCCTCTGCGACGCAGGCACCTCTGCCGGACGCTCGGCTGCTGCCCCGCGGCTCATCGCCTCCTACTCGCCCGCCGCGCCTGGCGCCAGCGGCAGAGGCGGTCGCAGGGCGTCGAGCATCTCCGCTGCCGTGGCCTGCCCGATGCCGGCTTGGCACGCAGCTGCCGCTCTGCGTGGGCGGCCAGCTCGTTCAGAGAGCGTGCATCTTTCACTGTCCAAATGGCGTGCCAGAGCTTGTTGCGCGGCAAGGCCGCTGCGATGGCCGCTGCAAAGCAGCACATCAGCGCGACAGCTGCTGCTGCGTCGGCCGCCACTCCGGCTCGGCCGCCATCAGCACCGCCGCGCCCAGTAGTGCTGTGCGCCACCTGGTGTGCGTGTGATCCGTGGGCGGCAGCCGGGGGTCGGTCAGGCGCTCCGCGGCCTGCACCAGGAGTGCGCGACCTGCACCGCCGGCGCGCAGCTCGCCTGCCAGGGCGCCGGCACGCGCCGCCCACAGTGACGCCGTCTCGGCTTGCTCGTGGCACTGGCGCTGCCGCTTGCCTCGCGGGCGCACAGCGCCATCTCAGCCTGCCGCTTGGCTGGGCCGGGGGCAGCATCGGCGGCCTGTGAGGCCAGCATGCCCCCTGCCGCGTGCGTCCCCCAAAACGGAGGTTGACCGCCACTGGTCACGAACCAGCAACGGAGGTTGACCGCCAAAACGGAGGTTGACCGCGACTGGAATCGAACCAGCAACCGCCTGATCTGGAGTCAGACGCGCTACCATTGCGCCACGCAGCCGTGGCCGAGTCATGAGTGGTCGGGCTGACTTTTTCATTATACTGTTTCGTAAAACTGCATTTTTCGCTTCCAAAACTTTTTGGCCGTTTTGGGCTCCATTCACCTCCCAGAGGCGAGGGAAGGTCGTGGAGATTGCGAAATGCAGATTGGAGCGACGAGCGGCCACCCCTTCTGCTCCTCCTTGATCTGCTCCCTCTCCCCTCCTTCGGATCTGGAGACCAGACGGCAGGGCAGGGGCGGGCGGAACCACCGACACCGTCCCATATGGCGGGGGAGCAGGGAGATTGAGCAGGGGATTCACGAACGCAGGGCGGCGGGCCATGCGGGCGCTGACTGAGGGGTTTACATGCAGAGCCACAAGCACATCTAACGCCCGCGCCGGGGGGCCTACGACGCTGAGAGAAATAGTGCTCCGCGCGGGGCGGATCTGGAGACCAGACGGCAGGGCAGGGGCGGGCGGAACCACCGACACCACCCCAAATGGCGGGAGACTGAGCAGGGGATCAACGAACGCACGGCGGCGGGCCATGCGGGCGCCGCGCCGATGCGGCAGTCGCGGCGTAAAAGGTCTGCAGAGGGACCAGGCCACAAGGGGGCATGACCAACCGGCTGCCCGGTGGGGGGCCCACTCGCGCAGGTTCGGCGAGCCAGGAGTCACGCCGGAGGGTGTGGGTGCGGGGCACGACGCGGACGGTGTGTCCGGTCGCGGCCCACGACCCCGCATGCAGCACACTCGGCGCTGCACCGGCTGCTTCCCCTTTGCTGGCAAGCCACCGCGCTGGCGAGCGCGGAGCACTATTTCTCTCAGCGTCGTAGGCCCCCCGGCGCAGGCGATGGATGTGCTTGTGGCTCTGCATGCAACCCCTCAGTCAGTCGAGCGGCCACCCCTCAGTCAGTTGAGCGGCCACACTTCTAGAGCACGCAACAAGCTGCCGCCAAGGAATAAGCACCGGCACAGGCGCAATGGTGTCTCCGCCATGGTGTCTATGGAGCTTCCCAAGCCCCGGTGCCGCTGGCGTGAGAAGCACGGCCCGCGGCCCTGCCGTCAACCACCGCCGACTCCCGCCGGCTGCAGCACCTCCCACCTCGTCCCGAGAGCTCCTTCCTGGCCAGCAGACGCGGCTGCTGGGAATCATACTCGGAACTCAGAGATGAAATCAAAAGCCTCACATGGTGACAGGGGGCGAGAAGCGGAGCTCAAGTGTGGGGCGAGGTGGGCCAATTGGTTGGTTCCTTGCAAAAAAAAGGAGCCAACCCACGCATGCCATGGTGTGGTCTGATCTGGTCTTACAGCTTGGTACCATGAGGCATGCACCGTTCTTACGCATGCCATGGCTTGATGGCCTGATGGCATACTGAGCCTCACACGAAGTACAGCAGGTCCCTGCTGGCACGCGGCACCTCCTCCTGCGCCCGGGCCGACAGTGTAGCAGGGGCCGCCCGGCCCCCTGCGGCGGCAGTGACCCTGGAGAGGATGCCCGTGCCTGCAATCCTCGCCCTGCTTGCCATTCATACCGATCCCTCGAGTGTCTGGGCACTAGCCCCAGTCCCTGTAAGGCATTGGCACCTATCACAGAGGGCGGCCCCCGCTACAGACAGCGCCTTGCCCCAGGTCGCACTGCCGCCCACGACCTCCACCACGCCCTGCAGCAGCTCGCACACTTGTAGGCCAGCCCCCGCGCTCGTCAGGTTGCTGCAGGCAGCCTCACAGCGAGTGTGAGTGATCCTGGAGTGCCACACCCACCGTGCAGCCCCCCCGCCCAGCTCTCCAACCCATCGCGCTGCGCAAGCGCACCTGGCCTTCAGGCCGCGCATGTCAATCGCGTCTGCCAGCGCCATCCAGTGAATGAGATCGCCCTTCTTGCAGAGCGTCAGAGCCCTGGCCGTGCCGGCCGGGGAGCCGGCGGTCGTGATGTGCTCCTCTGACAGCTGCATCCGGCGTGCAGCAGAGACTAGAACCAACGAATCAGTACTGTGCACTCGTGTGTCGAAGTGTGCCACCACCTATCCCCCAACCCCGCTGGCTGCGCCCGCCAGGCTCCCGCAGGCCTGCCATCCGGCGGCCATGCAAACCTCCTCCCTTGGCCCCAGCGCCCGCTCACGCCCGCTCACGTGCCAGTCAGTCTGCGGTGTGCACCTGCTGATCTTTGTTTGCATGTGAACAGGTAATTTGGACGAAGCAGAGCAGATGCAGTGCGGGGCCTGGACAAGGCATTACAATTCAGTATTCAAAGCAGACCGTAAGGACAGTGCGCGCCTATGCCAGCAGGTCGCACGTCGCCTGTGCGAGCTCCTCATCCTCACCCCAAATGTCGTCTCTAACGCTGAGCCGCGCCATGGCCGCCGGCAGGCGCGTGATCGCGGCAGCCAGCTCGGCGGGACTGCTGAATGCAAAGCCCTCCCCGTTCATAAAAAACAGGTCCGCCGCCAGCGACGTCAGGGCGTTCAGCGACGACAGCGCGGCAAGGTCGGCCGGGCACCGCAGCCAGCCAACCAGCTCCAGGTGCTCCAGGTGCGGGCAGCGCTCTGCCATCAGCGCCAGCACGGGTGCACGCAGCACTGCCTCGATGCTGGACAGGCCGAGCCGCCGCAGCGGGCAGGACCCGCCCCAGCATGCCCACAGCTCTGCCAGCGCCGCACTGTTGTCAGCCGGGAGCACTGCATATGATAGGTCCAGCACGCGGAGCGCGGGCCAAGGCGCAGGCTGCATGGCCTGGGCGGCCGCCAGCAGGGTGGCGAAGCCATGCTCGCCGCATTCGCCCATTCGCAGGTCCTCAAGGTGGGGCAGCCCAGCCAAAATGGCAGCGCCGCACGCGCCCCAATCCGTTGCCGCTGAACGGAAGCCGATGTCAAGGCGCCGCAGCCGCGTCAATTGCAGTAGCAGCGACGGCTGCAACGGCGCTCCCTCCAGCCGCACACAGCCATGTGCTCCAAGGTCCTCCAGGGCTGTCAGCACTGACAGCACTCTCCAGTCTGCCGCTTGGCAAAGGCTAATGTCGAGGGCGGTCAGCGCCGTGAGGCCAGTGAGTGCGGTGACCAGTCGCGCTGTGGCCTCTGAAGACGTGCCGAAATGAAGAGCGTCACCAAACAGCCCTGGCAGACAGGGACCTGGAGCGCCGGGGGATGGAGGGGCCACCGCAGCATGAGGAGGAGGAGCCGGTCACCCAACGGCTTTGCAGGCAGCCCGCTGGTGCGCTCGCTCCTCGCAGGCGTACAGCGGCAGCAGCAGTCCCACCTAAGTGTGGTGAGCGATGCCACCACAGACATCACACCTGGCAGCACGCGGTCCAGTTCACGGGCGCGCAAGTTTACGCGCAGGTCCAGGGTCTCTAGGGCAAAGCCGGCCAGCGCTGGCACCCTGTCGGCATGGTCGAGCAGCGCGAAGCGCAGGGAGCGCACGCTCCTGCCAGCAGCGTCGCGCCACCGCCGGCAGACGGCGTGCGCCTCCCGCGGCGCCAGTGCCACGATGCGGCCTTCCAGGTCCTCGCTGTGAGGGCAATGGAGAGCAGTTGTGCTCCTGTCGAGTGCAGGAGCCAGCGACTGCCGCTACCGTCACTGCTGGCGGGTGTTGACATCAAGCGTGGTTTGCTCACCCGAGGTTCTCGATGCTGATCTTTGAGCGCTGCATGGAGTGTCAGCGCCTTGCGCTCTCCCTGACGATACAGCTGTACAGGGGGCTTGTTTGAATGAAGGCGCCGCTCTCGCACTCTCTGCGTGATCGATCGAGACTGACAGAAGTAGCGCACAGCGAAGAGGGGACTTCAGCAGTCGCAGTGGCCTCCTGTCCAGAAAGGCACGGCTGGCGACGCCGCTGGCGGGGCTTGCAATGATGCAAGTGCCGTACTTACACACTGCGGGATCCTCAAGCGTCATTCACCCGCCCGTCTAGTGAATTTCACACGGAGACGGCCCTCTGATGCTGAACGAATACACAAGGACCGAGCTCAGGCGTACTCTAGTCGCTCCGGCTCAGCTCCGGCTGCCCGACACGTGTCGCCCATCGCCTATCTACTCTTCGCCCACAGCCTCGCCGCCCGCTGCTTCCGTGGCGCCGTTTGGCTCGGCCGCCGGCGCGACAGCGGTGCTGCCGTGCCCCGCCTGCGCATGTCCCGGGGCAGCCGTCGCAAAGAGGAGCAGGCCGGAGGTGAAGAGCAATGCTCCTTCGCCCTCGCCCCTCAGGCCGACCTCCTCCTTGCCTGCCATCCCCTCACCTTGGCCCCCGCAGGCGCTTTCTTAAACATGCCGCCGTACACCGCCGCCTGCTTGCGCTGCCCCCGGCCGGCGACCACCTTCCACCGCCGGTGCAGTGCCTTGAAGTCAGCAGCCTCCGGCTCCTGCAAAGCAAAGCACAAAGGTAGGCAGATAGACAGCCTGCACCCTGCACCAACGTCTGGCGGTGGCGGACGCGCAGGCGGGGCCGGGCGAGGGATGGGGGGGCGCCCGCGCACTGTCGAACGGCCCATCCGCTTGCCCCAGCCCCTGCCTGCTGTGCCTGCCAGCGCGCAAGCCCCAGCGCGCCTCCCTGTCTCAGTGCACGCCACCACTCCACCCCTTCCACTCACCACCAGCAGCCCCTGCTTGATGTCCATCTCCGCCTCCACATAGTCGCCCAGCTCGATGTACGCCTGGCGCGGGAGGGGTGCAAGGACGGGCGCACGGCAGTGCACATGCGTCGGGTGCGTCGGGGCCGGGCCACGTGCCGCCGCGAGGGCCCTGCGCACGCATTCTGGAGCCAGCGCGAGGGCTGGCGCAGGGAGGGGCCAGGGCCATCCCAAACAGCCCCCGCTGGAACCAAAGTGCAGCAGCCCGCGTGGGCAACACGCGCGGCTGCTCACCGTGGCTCGCCGGTACAGTGCCTTCAGGTTGCCATTCTCCACCTCAAGCACCTGAGGTGTGGCAACGAGCACGCGCCAAGGGTGGCAGTGAGCGGAGATTGGCAGGCATCCTCGCTGCGGCGCCCTGAGCATGCAGAGCGGAGAGGCGCGGCGCGTGCAGCATGCGTGCACGATGCGCCGGCCTCGGCAAATGCCACTGCCAATGCAAAAGGGCGGCACGCCGGCCTGGGCAGCGCTGCGCACACCCGCGCTTTCCAGCGCGCACCTCGGATGCCACCCGCGCCACGTCCTTCCACTTGCCCAGCTTGAGATAGGCAGCCGCCAGGTTCAGGTCGCAGCTCTTGACGATCTCCTTGCTGCGCTGCTTCTGCGCGGCGGGGCGCGCAACGGGGGGGG
>PCFQ01000001.1:794182-806330 GCA_003063905.1 Chlorella sp. A99
CCCCACCACCACCACCACCACCACCACACACACACACACACACCACCACACCACACCACACCACCCTCCTCCTGCTCCTCTCGTGGCCCCACGCACAAAGCCTGGTGCGCCTCCCTGCTTCCCTCCCCTTCTCAGGCGCGCGCGAGGGCGCAGAGCAAGTGCAGGGACGGAAGGGGGAGCGCAGCCTCCGCTCCCCCTCACTGCGTGGTGCCCCCGCGCCTGCCCGTCGCCTCAGCACCCCTCGCCAGCCGACCCTCCCGCTCCCCTCCTCACTTGAAGTAGCGGTTGCCCTTGTCCTTGCAGGCGGCCGCGAGCGCCACCTTCTCCTCGTTGTCCATCTGGTGCACCTCCTTGGCCTGCGGCGGTTGCGGCCGTGGCGCAAGGAGGACGGTGGCAGGCGGGCGGCAGCGGCGGAGGCGGCGCGGCGGCGGCGGCGGGCGGGGGGGCGGCTGCGACGGGCGGCGGCTCGTCAGGCGGTGCGACGCGAGGGAGCGAGCTTTCTTTCTTCTTTCTTTCTTTCTTTCTTTCGAGGGAGCGAGCGCGCCCTCTGAGACCGGGCCCCAGCGAGCTGTTTGGCCCCGTCATGTGGGCTTGCGGAATCTATAAAATCCCAAAGAAATTTCACAAATTTCACACTCACCTTCTCCATCCGCAGCAGGCTGATCTCGTAGGTCAGGGTCGCTCCCGGCGGCACCTCTGCCAGCGGCTGCTTGCTGCCAGCGTCACCATAGCCATACTGAGCGTGTGGGGGGGCGGAGAGGAGAGGGCAAGCGGGTGAGGAGGGGTAGCTGATGGGGGGCTAGAGGGGAGGGGGGAGAGCAGCCCGACGCGCAGGGGTGCCGGCGCACGGCGGCGCAGCCCCTCCCTCTGCCCCCCCGCCGGGCAAGCACTCAGCAGCGGCAGGCAGGCGAGCGGAGACGTGGGGGCTCCCGTCGTGCGCACCGCACCTTGGGGCCGATCGTCAGGAGCGCCTTCTCGCCCTCGTTCATGCGCAGCACGGCCATCTCCAGGCCATCAGGCACCTCATCTGCGGAATGGACGGGGCAGGGGGTGCGGCGGGGAGGCGAGGGAGGCAAGCCGGGGGAATCGGCGGCGCGGAGGGGCGGGGGCAGGCGGCAGCCAGTGTGGGCGCGGCCACAGGTGGCCAGCGTGGAAGCCCCTGCCGCACCAGGTGCTGCCCACCCACCCTCGCCCACCCCCACCCTCGCCCACCCACCCACCCTCGTCGATGGTGAACTCCAGCGGCTCCTTCTCGCTGCGCTCGTCAAACACGGTGCCGTCGGCCAGGCGGCCCATGTACGCGACGGCCACCTTGGCGCCGGCGTTGGGGCGCTTGAAGCCCTCTTGAGGGGGAGGGCCGAGGAGGCGCGGGGGAGCAGGGCGGTGTGTGTGTGCGGGGTGGGGGGGTGGGGGTGGGGGTGGGGGTGGGGGGGACGCACGAGCGTGGGGGTGAGAAGGCCAGTGCGAGTACGCCGAGGCGAGGGGCGCGCGCCTCGCTGTCCTGCAGGACCCTGGCTGCAGGACCCTGTCAGCGCCCCGCGGCAGCCACGCAAACTTGCTACTGCCATTGCTATCGACTACTACTGCAATTGGCTCACCAATGTCCACCAAAATCTTCTTCACCACACTGCCATCGTCGCTCAGCTGCGGCAGCGGGGGTTGGGGGGAGGGAGGCGGGGCGCGCGGGCGGCGGGCGCAGTGGGGTCTGGGAGGGCGGCCGACCCCCCTGCCAGGTGCCCTATCGCAAGCGGCAACCCTCAGCTGCAGCCCTCAGCCAGTCGACCCACCCTCAGCCAGCCAGCACACCCACCTTCTCCACCCGCTTGTACCACAGCAGCGCCAGCTCCACCTCCAGCCGCGCCCCCGGCGGCACGACGCTCCCCTGCCCCTCCTGGCCAAAGCCATCTGCAGGCGGCGGGCGGTGCCGCGGCATGCGCGGAGCGCGAGCTGAGCCGGCGGCACACGCCAGGGCCGGCGGCGCGGCGCTCGGCGCGGCATCCGTGCAGGCGCGCGGGTGCCCGAGCCAGGCCCCAGGCCTCACACTCGGGTGCGACAGAGAGCCTGGCCTCCTCCCCCTTGCGCATCGTCTTCACAGCCTCCCGGATGGCCTGCGTGCCAGGCCGCGCACCCACGCATGCGAGCAGTCGAGGGCGCCGGGAGCGCTCGCTCGCGGCGGCAAGGCGAAGCCGCCTCTGTGCGCCCAGCGCCCTTCCCTCGCCACGTGTGCACGTGCCAGGCTGCAAGGCTGCACTACCAGAGAGTTTTCTGATGCAGAGCAGACCCTTTCGCACCCTGCAGAAGATGCCATCTGCGACAGTGAACGTCTCGCCCTCGACTGGGCTGGCGTAAAAGGCGGCGGGCGACCCCGCGCCCTCGACCCGTGCGGTGATCCTGTGGCGGCAGGGCAGCAGGAGTGGGGGGGTGGGGGGTGGTGTGGTGTGTGTGGGTGTGGGTGTGGGTGTGGGTGGGTGGGGGTGGTGGGGGGGTAAGGGCGAGAGTTGGGGGCCCACGCCTGGCAGGCAGGGCAGGGTTGGCAGGAGTGCCGCGGCGTGGGAGGGAGGGTGGACAGCGGCGGCAGCTGCATTGCGCGGTAGCCGCGCATGCTTCTCCTGCGACTCTGTGCCCCCGGCTCAGCTACCACAGCCACCCGTGCACCCAAGCACTTGCGACGCACACCCTGGCAGCCCAACCACCGTGCAGCCCAACCGCCGCGTCGTCCCCTCCACGCACCTCACGCACGCCTCGTCGTTCTCCAGCGGCCGCTCGTACCCCGAGCCCTCCTTGAGGATGGTCTTGATCACGCCGCCGTCGCCTGGGGGGGGGGCCGGGGGGGAGAGGGGACGCAAGGGGGACACATGAGCGAAGGAGGGAGGGAGAGCTGGCAGGAGGGGCCCCCGGCAGGGCGCGGCGCGCGCGGCGGCGGCCGGGCGGCCCGCGCCGCGCGCATGCCGTCAGCCAGCCCGGCACCCCGCGAGCAGCAGCCCACCGCAGATGTCCTTGATGCTCAGCCAGGAGAGCAGCTCCACTTCGAACAGCAGAGTGGCTGCCCCCGGGATCTTGGGCGGCGAGCCGGCCTCCCCGTAGCCGTACTCTGCATGGCAATGGCAAAATCAAAAGCAGTTGTAGCATCCAAGTGAGCGATTTTGTGCCGAGGGCGCCGCGGGCGGGGCGGAGGCCGACCCCACCCCGAGCTCCCTCTGTCCGTCCGGCTCAACTGAGGGCCCCTCCCCTCACCCGACTTGATCGTCAGCAGCGCACGCTCCCCCTTCTTCATGGTGGCCACGCCCAGGTCCCACCCCTGGATGACCTGGCCTGCACAGTCCATGGACGCTCGCGCGCGCGGGGGCGCGTGAGGGCGAGGCGGGAAAGCGCGCGCCGTGCACGAGGGCAGTGGGCGCAGGCCGGCCGCGCAGGGGCAGCCAGCAGCGGTGCGGGGCCCCCCACTCCCTCTCCCACTCTCTTTCCCTCGAAACCTGCCCCTCCCCCCCCACTCCCCACCCCACTCCACGCCCACACCCACACCCACCCTTGCCCAGATTGAAGACAAACGGCTCCCCCCGGTCGCGGCTCGAGTCAAACTTGGTCCCATCCTCCAGCTTTCCCACATAGTGCACTGCAGAGCATGGGCGGGAGCAGTCGGAGCCAGGCGCGGGTCGCCTTGGCGTCCTCAGCAGTGCCGGCTGCGAGCTGTGTCCAGCGGCAGTGGGAAGTCGAGGGAGGCGATGGGCCGGGCGCGGCCTGGTGCGGGCCAACGCCCCAGCGCGTGCAACGCCGCGGCGGCTGCCAGGCACGGCCGCACCAGCCCCCGCACCCGAACCCTCAGGCCCAATAATCACTCCTGCACAACCGCCGGCTTGCAACTGTGTGCCAGGAGGGCCCCCGCCCACCCGTGACCTTGTCGCCCTTCTCTGGCCGCACCCAGCCGTCGCCTTCCTTCAGCACTTTCTTCAGCACGCCGCGATCGGTCTGCGGAGAAAGTGACAGCGGAGCTACTGCTAGGCCACGGCGGCAAGTGCACGTGCACTGCAAATATACCGAGATTCCCGCCTCTGCCGCCGCGACCACCCGCTGCGCAACCGCCCTCCTGCCGCCGGCTCCTGCGCACCGTCACCGCCGTGACCCCCTCGGGCAGCGGCTCCTGCTCGGGCTTGGACTCCTTGGGCTTCTCCTCTGCAGGGCACATGCCATGCTGGTCGGGGGGCTGCAAACCACCCCTGGCCATGCGCAGTCGGCAGTGAAGTTGCCGCCATCAAGGGGCCGACATCGCACCCTCATCGCTGTCCTCGCCGGCCAGCCTCTTGAGGTCCTCCGTGCGCAGCATGGTCGATCGTGCGTATCCGCCTCGATCTGGGCTCTGCAGATGCGTGAGATTGCAAATGCGAGCAGCAAAGGAGAGACGCGCAATGGGAGATGGGAGCCTGGCTCGGAAGGTTCTCAAGTGCCCCCCCTCGCGCCCTGTTACTCGCATTCTATCCAGAAATACCATCTAGCATTCTGCGCACAGCGATCCACGGCTTCTGCTGCACCTCTTGACCGCCTCTCTCCCCCGCTTCCCCAATGCTGGCGAGCCTGGGGGCCGGCCCCGTGGCCGGACTCGGTATTCTGCGCGCGGCGGCGTGCGGTCTCCTGCACGCCAACCTTCCCAGCGTGGCGGCCCGCGCGAGGCAGTTACTTGCGGCGTCGCTGCATGGCGGCCCCCACGCCGCGCCGCAGCCCTCATCAGCCCAGCCCAGTGGTGCTAGGGCGCTCCACGGCAGCGCCGCGGTGTACGTGCCTGTTACCGAGCTTCAGCCGCCGGCGCATGTGAGCGTGCTGCGAGCGTGCCGCGCATAGGGTTTCAAACGTAGGGGCTTCGCATCCCATGCCCCGGGTGCTCTGCTCTGGCAGATGGCACGCACCCATGCCATAATCATGCGGCAGAACGCAAGCCTGGGGTGCTGCAGGCGCAGGAATCGCCTGCCCGCCGCGGTGCAGGCAGATACCCCATGCACTGCCCGTCACGCCCGCATGCCCATCAGCCACCCCCCACCTCATGCCCCTTGCCCCATCCACCCTTTGCTTCCTGCGCGCCTGACGCGCGCGCGCCCTTCTCCTCCTCCGCCAACGAAATCCGGGCGCAGGGCGCGGCTGTCGTGCTCGTCAGTGGAGGGATCCGCTCGTCCACTCTCCTCAGCTACTGGCAGCACTGGAGCCACGGCCAGCGCCTGTACCCCCTGTGAGCGCGCGGCGCGGCGCAGCCGCGCGTGGGGCCGTGCGGCGCAGCTGTGCCGAGGGTTGTGGTACCGGGCAGGCCGCGGCGGGTGCTGTCGACGCGACGCCCTCTGCTGGCCCCTCACTCCCTCTGTCGCCTGCCCCACCCCTGCAGCTTTGTGCGCTACGGGCAGGCCAACGTGGCTGAGGAGGAGGCGGCCTCCCGCGCGGTGTGCCGCCACCTGGGGCTTGAGCTGGCGACGCTCGATGCCGGGCTCGTGGGCGACGACCTTCGCACGATGCGGGTGCGCGCGTGCGTGCGGGCGCGCAGGGCCGCGGCGCCTGGGCCGCCGCCGCCGCGCGCGGCGGCCCGGCTGCTGCGCGCGCGCTCCCGCCGGCGGCCTGCCGGTGGGCTGCCGCTGGATGAAGAGTGAGCGCTTCTGCCTCCCGGCCGCGCAGGGCCCGCGCCGCGCCAGCGAGGGCATGCCCCACCACGACCTGCTGCTGCTCAGCCTGGGCGCCAGCTACGGCGCAGAGGTGGGCGCGAGCCAGCAGGTGCTGTGCGTCAGCCGCGACGACCTCATCGGCGGCTCCGCCTCGGTCGCGTTTGTGCGCCACGCCGCCGCGCTGCTCCAGGTGGGCGTGGGTGCAGGGGTGGAGTGCGCGTGTGGGCAAGGGGAGGGGGGCAGGCGTGGGGAGGAGGGGAGGAGGGAGGGTGGGTGTCGGCGTGCGTGCGAGGGCATGGGCAGGGGGAATGGTGCATCGGGCGAGCGAGCAGTTGCGCCGCGCAGGCGGCGGGCCTGAACTCGCGTGCCCGTCCTTTGCGCAGATGCTGGACCCGCCCATGCGGCTGCTGACCCCTCTGGCGGGGCTATCGCGGGCGGGGATCGTGCGCATCGGCCAGCAGGTGCGGAAGAGGCGGCGGGGAGGCCAAGGGAGGCGGGGAGGGCGAAGGCGCCGCTTGGCACGCCGTGCCAGGCGCCCTGCCCTGCCGCTGGCCCTGCCGCCGCCCTGCCGCCGCCCCTGTTGACGCGCTGTGCCGCGCGCCCGCCTCGCCCCGCAATTGCAGGTGTCCACCCCCTGGGCGCTTACCTACAGCTGCATAGAGCCAAGCCCGGGCAGCCGGGGCGCCGGCGGCGCCGGCGCCCCCGACGCGCACTGCGGCCACTGCGCGCACTGCCGCGCGCGCCAGGCAGCGTTTGCCGAGGCCGGCGTGGCCGACGGCGCCGCCTACGCGGGCGGCGAGGCGGCGCCCGCTGCCGCCGGGCTGGGCATCGGAGGCAGTGGTCTGCGCGACGTGAAGGAGATGGTGATCTGATGCCGGTCATCTACTGGTGACCATCTACTAGTAACATGTCAGCAGTTCAAATGGAGGCGGCCTCATCACCCAAGACCCTACCGTCGCTCACCAGCGCGGCGCTCGACGGCGGCGGCGGCGGCAGCGCCGCCGCAGCTCGCCGCCGCTGCCGCAGCGCCGCCGCCGCAGCAGCGACAGCACCGGCAGCACGCCAGCCAACAGCAGCAAGGAAAGCACCCAGCCGCATCTCTTCCGGTCCCCGTCTGTGTGTTCCTGTGATCAGCCATGGCCGCACTGTCCCTCCCACCCTGAGATTTCTTCGCTTGTCCCTCTGCAATACGCCCCCTGCTCCCACGTGTTTCCTACCCTCCTTTTCGGGTTTGTTCTTTTGTCTGCATTCGTTCTCCCGATTCCTTGCCCCTCGATGCGTGAGCGGCACCCATGCATATATAGTTGTACAGCGCTCCTCTCGACTCTCTCCTACGCTTCTTGCCTCTCGTCACGTGTCACCCCCCAAGGCCCCCTGTGTCACAATCAGCCCCACAGTTTCAGGGCCCAGGCACATGGCAGGTTGGCTGGTCGTCAGGCCATGGCAGGGCGCTGGCGCGGCGTCAGCGGCGATTCGTTGCATTACAACTGGGCCCGCAGAGCATGGCGTGGAATTGGGCAGTTCTCTGAAAGGCACTGGAAAGAAATCATCAACTCTGGCCAGCGGGTGCGAGTGTACAGCGGTCGGGAGAGGGCGGCCGACACCCCTCCCGACCATGCAGGAAAATCGGGGGCGCGTTCCTTGAAGCGAGTGCAGGGGTTCAGTCGGCGGATCGGATCAATCAGTGCAGAGCGCCGGCGGCGCAGCGGCCACTCCCAGCCGCGCGCGGCGGACGCTTGGTCAGGCAATTTCGGTGGGCGCATGGAAGCAACGCGTGCGTGCGTGGAGGTCTCTGTTGGGGAGCTGAGAGTGGGGTCCTCGGGGGAGCGGCAGGGCGCTCGGGGAGGGGAAGGCAGCGCCGACCCCGGGGCGTGCGTGGCCGGCGCCGCATGCCGCCCCGCCTTCAGTCGTCGACGGACGAGGCGGCCGAGGAGAGCGAGGCGGAGGAGGTGGCGGAGAGGAAGCGCTGCTCGCGCTTGCGCCGCGCGCGTTGGTAGTCGCGCCACTTGCGCGCGGCGGCCGCCACCGCGGCGGCGTTGGTGTGCCGGCCGCCGACGCCGGCGGCGCGGCCGGAAGCGCTGGCCGCGCCGGCCGCCTCGGCCGCGCGGGCCGCGCTCTTCGCAAACCTGCTGCCGAAGGAGGGGGAGACCCAGGCCGACCAGGAGGCTGCCTCGTACCTGCACCCAACACAGCAGGGGGAGCATGAGCGCAGCAGCAGAGCCGCGCGGCGCGGGACTGTGCAAGGGCGGCGCGCGGGCGATGCACGCAGGCAGGCTGGCCGCGCCGGGCGGGCGGCCGCTCCGCGAGCGGGCGCGCGGGCGGGGTGGAGGCCCGACGGGTGCGCCGCGCCGCGCCGCTGCAGAGACAAGCCAGAAGCAAGCTCGCACCTCGCGCGCAGCGCCGCCTGCTTCTTCTCCCAGGCTGTGGAGGCCTCCTGGAACACCGACAGGTTGGCGCCCTTGCCCCCGCCCGTCATCAGCAGCCAGGCGGCCACGCGCTCCATCTGGAGGGGGCGGGGCCAGCAGCACGGGAGGCCAGGCGGCGTGGGGGAGCCAGCTGGGCAGACAGAGCCCGCCAAGCGGCGGCCGCCGGGCGGCGACGGGCGGCCCGCCCCGCTGGGCCGCCCTCCCTCCCCTCGGAGCGCCCCGCCGCCCCGCCGCGCCGCCCCAGGCTCTGGCGGGGCGGCGACTCGGGAACCCCCGCCCCGCACGCGTGCCTTGGCCATGGTGGCCTCCAGGAGCGCCAGCTGCGGCGCCGTGACCCAATGGATACAGCTCACGGGGCAGGTGTCTGGGGGGATCGAGGGGCGAGGAGAGGGAGCAAAGGGGGGAGGGGCAGGGGGCATGGGGCGCCGCGGAGGGCTCGCGCAGGGGGGGAGGGGCAGAGGCGCGCCGGAGCAGCGCGCGTCCGGCCGGCCGCCGGCGCGCGGCGTCGTGCCGGCGGGCGCGCCGCACCTATCGCTTCCTGCAGCTTGACCTCGAGGTCGGAGCCCTGCGACATCACGCGCGCCCTGCGTGGCGGCACGCGAGCAAGGGAGGCAAAGGGAGGGGCCGCCGTCAGCGCCGTGCAGTGCAGCCTGCGACATCAGCTACAGACGGCTACGTCACAATCTTCCCTCAATCAGCTCCATTGCAATCCTCACAGTCCTGCTGCGCTGTCCCACCCACCCACCTCCCATACTCCTCCTCGATCGCAAACGACCGCGGGCAGACGTTGGCGCAGTTGCGGCAGCCGATGCTGAGCGGGGGCGGCGGCGGTTGGCGGACTCGACGGCGGATGGAGGGAGGGGGGGGGGGGGGCACGAACAACTGCCCGCCCCCTCTCGCAGGAACGCCACAACACTTCCTAGTCAGTCAGTCACCCTAAACCCTAAACCCTAGACACAAAATGCCTCACCAGGTGAACTCGTCTACAAACACCTGCGGTGCGCCAGCAGGCAATCAGGCGCAAGGTCTCTCAGCGCGCGTGCCTGTCCGGCCGCTGGCCCCCGCCCCGCCCCGCCGGCAGGCCGCCGCCGCGGCGACGCGAGGCGCGGGCGGGCCGCCGGACGCGCGCGGCTCCGCGCTCGCCTGGTCTGCCGGGAAGCTCCTGTCCATGAAGGGATTGATGCCTTGCAGGTCGAAGCCTGGGCAGGAGGGGAGGGCAGGCACGCGCGCCCGCGCCAGGCTCAGAGGAGCGCACAGCAGGGCTCCCAGACTCTGGCGCCACAGGAAGGCTTCGCGCGCCGCCCGCGCACGCCGTCCCTGCCGCCGTGCCGGCGTCCGCGCCGGCTCCGCTGCCGCACGCGCTTGCGCTGCCCGCCCGCCGGCGCATGTGCGCGCCGTGCCTGCCCAACCTACGCCGGCCACACAAGAGCCTGCCTTGCGCCCACCCCATGTGCGCGCGCACCTGCGATGGCATCGTATGTCGCCCGCCTGTCGGGGTCAATCAAAGTCTCATAGACCTCATTCAGAAAGACCTGGAACTCGGTGGCGTCCTGCGATGGGAAGAAAGACATCAGTCGCATCGCCAGGCGGGTGCAGGACTCGGGCGCGCCGGGGCTGCCCGGCCGGGCGTGCCGCGCCCGCCGCTCGGCGGCGCGACGGCCCTCGCGCGCGCACAAGGGCCGCTGCGATGGCCCTCGCGCGCGCGCGCCGCGTCGCCCCTCCTCGGCCCCACGCGGCCCAGCGCGCCGCACCTCGTCGGCCGACAGGTCCGGGTGGTACTGCTTCGCCAGGGACCGATAGGCGGCCTTGATGTCGGCGGTGGAGGCGTTGGGGGCCACGCCCAGCAGCTGGTAGAAGTCTGAGGGAAGCAGAGAGGGCAGAGACACAGGTTTGGTTAGGTTAGGGAGGACGCCGATCGGAGGCAGCCCACATCCGCGAGGTTGTGCCGCTGCCCCGCCTCGCCCCGCCCCACGCAGGTGGCACAGGTGGGGCCACGATCCTGCGCTCCCACGTGTGCAGCCGTGCATAGTGCTGGCGGCACGCACCTGCCGAGTCGTCGGCGCCTGTGGCGGGCTCCACCATTGCCACCCTGGCTGCCACCGCCCTCCTCCTCGGCGCGCCACTGCTGCTGCTGGAAGGCTGCGTGTGCCAGCGCAGCGCCCGTGGCCGAGCGACGCAGCGTGCACATGCCCATGCGCTGCCGAGCGGGCCGACTGCCGGCGTCGGGCGGGGGGAGCCAGCGCACGCCTGCTGCTGCACCGCGATCATGTGGTCTCCGATGTAGCTTGAAGCAGCTCGTGGAGCCCCGGAGGTTTCTGCGCTGTGTGAGCCGAAGCCCCTTGGCGATCAACAGCTGCAGCGCCTCAGGATGGCGCCTTGGGTCACAGCGAGCGCCACGACGAGGCACGACGTGCTATCGGCCGTAGATCTACGCGGTGCGAAGAGCGCGCGCTGTCTCTGTTGATCAACGAAGCGGCACAGTAAATGCGTAGATGGAAGAGGACAACATCGGCATCGGCCCGATGGCCAGCATGTGCGCGGGCGATGGGGGCGGGAGCCAAGCGGGCGAGGCGGTGATTCCGGGCTTGAGGGCCATCCACCGGTCCTCGCTTGAAAGCACTCGTCAGACTGAGGTGAATTGGCTACAGCACTCTTGAGGAAGCGAGCTGAGACTATTGCAGCATGGCAGGGCTTGCCGCTTGTCCGCCCCGCCGTCAGTTCCGGTCAAGTATGCCTGCTCATCAAATGCATGACGCATGTGTACACTCCCCCATCTTCAAAGAAATTCATGTGTGCCTGCCAGCAGTAGAGAGCACGTCCTGAGGGGCTGGCCCGCTGCATGCGATCGTGCCACATGCGACGGTGCGCCACGTCTGCCGCCGAGGTGGCGGTGTCACCTGGGGTTGCGTGCGATCGCGCGCAATGATGGTTTGCCCCCATCCAGCTTCTTCATTCCCACGATCAGGGCGTGGATGCACGTCGTTATTGGCGCGGTGAGACATCCACACGTGATGTGGTCCCTCATTTATATAAGCACGCTTTGTTCGGCGGCGCACCACCCACCCGTTTCAAGCATCCTAATTTCATGTATGGGCTCAGTGAGCTCACCAAGGCGCTGCACAGACCTGCAGCGGAGGAGCAAAAGAGGGAGGAGCAAAAGCCTTCGTCTGGCCCCTCCCTCCCCCTCTCCGTCTTCCCCTGCCTCGCTGCCAGCTACTACGGTCCCAATGCGGACGCTCCCCCATCGCCCAAACTCCCCTCCCGGCCAGCGACACCCAGGGTAGGTGGCAGGCGGCCCGTTTGGCAAGCCGCGCAAAATCGCATGCACTGGGGACGCTGGCAGCAATTTGCGAATGCAGAGGCTGCAGGCGGTCCAACGCGACAGGTGGCGGAGGGGAGCGGTGCCCCCTTCTAAGGGCCGACACCGACCTCCAAACTCACTCCAGGTCTCACTGCTCTGCTCCCTCCTGCACCGCGCAGTCCCTCTGGGAGCCGCAGCCGAGCTCGCTCCGCGAGCCGAGCGTGCGGGAGCCGCACCGCAACTTTCTGAGCGAGGCGGTGATTGGCAGCCTGCCGGCGGCGCTCACGCCTGCCGAGCGGCGCAGCATTGCAGCGTCCACGCCCCTCTCCTCCACGCTCCGCGCCGCCGGCAGCCTGCCCGCGGACCAGGTGTCGGCGCCCACGCCGGCGGGGCAGGCGCTGCGGCGGCAGGCACTCAAGGGGGCGCTGCTGGTGTTCATCACGAGCGGTGTGCCGGGTGAGGAAGAAAGGAAGAAAGGAGGAGAGGAGGAGAGGAGAAGAAGATCCTGCAGAAAGCGGGGTGCCTGCAGAAAGCTCGCTGGGCAGGGAGCGCAGGGCGCGTAGGGCGCCGGGCAGAGCTGCGACAGCTGCAGCGCGCAGCAGATGGGGACACAGTGGCAAAGGCAGATGGGCAGGCTCGAGTGGGGGCGCTGCGGCCTGCCCCGCGCGGCTGCGCGCCCCCCTGCGCGCTCCAATTCCGCCCCCTGACCCGCTGCCACACCTGGCTCGCGCCCTCCCTGCGCCTGCCCCCCACCCCCCCGCCCCCCCACCCCCCCCCCCCCCCCC
>PCFQ01000001.1:814371-824759 GCA_003063905.1 Chlorella sp. A99
GGGGGGGGGGGAGGGGGGGGGGGGACGGCGGCGGAGGATGAGGCGCAGGGGCGCGGGGCCGGGGGCGCGACGTGGTGCCGCCGGCCGGGCAGGGGGCGGCACCTCCACGCCCCCCCACCTCCACCCACCACCCCACCCCACCCACCCCACCCACCACCACCACCACCACCCGCGCCCATCCCCATCACCCACCCACACCTGCACACCCACCGGCGAACCACCCACACATCCGCCACCCTCCACCTCCACCCCCAACCCACCCCAACCCACACCCACGCACTCAGATTCTCACCACGCCCACACCCACCCATACCCTGCCCACACGCCCCCCCCCCCCCCCCCCCCTCCACCCAACTCGCCTTGAGCAGCTCCGCCAGCGCCTTGGCGCCGGCGTCGCCCACGCTGTTGCCGGAGAGGTTGATCTGCTTGAGCAGGCTGTTTGTCGCCAGCACCTGCGCCAGATCGCACAGCCAGCCACTCAGCCTGAGCTGTGAGCCAGTCAGCCAGTCAGTCGGCCAAGGAGCCTGACAGTCGGGGCCTTTGATCGGCCGCTGGGCCGCCGCGGTCGGCGGGGGCGGCGGGGGGGCGAGGCGCGAGGCGGGGGGGGCGCCTGCACCGGCCGCGCCCGCGCCGACCGCACCTGCGCGACGTCTGCTGCCCCCTCGTCTCCCAGATTGTTGGTGTCTAGCATCAGGCTCTCGAGCCGCCGGTTGCTCTGATTGACGCAAGGGAAAGGAGGGGTGAAGGGAGAAGGAGGCGGGCGGGCCGGGGGCGGGGGTGGGAGCGGGGGCGCGGGCCCGCGCCGCGCCGCGGCGGCGCGCGCGCTTGTGCTGGCCGCGGGGCAAGCGGCACTGCTGCGGCCCGCCTCGTCCTCGCTCCCCACCCACACAACCAACCGCCGCCGCCGCATGCCGCCGCCACTGCCACCTCAGCGAACCCACCTGCAGCGCCTGGCACAGCTGCTTGGCGCCCGCGGCGCCGATGCCGTTTTTGCTGAAGTCGGCGGCGGCGCAGCGGTCGTTGAACGACAGGGCGTCCACGACGTAGGCAAACCCCTCGTCGCCCAGGTTCTGTTGCGACGGATGCGGGGGAGCACATCAACAAGGCGACGGTGGGCGGGCGCGGGTGAGCGCGGCAAGCAGGCGCGCGGGACCGGGAGGGCGGGGGCGCGCAGCACGGCCGGGGGCGCGCGGCAGAGGTCGGCGCGGGCGCCGCGCAGGGCGCGGCGCGGCCCCGCGGCACGGGAGGGGAGGGCGGCGGGCGCCGCGCGGGCGCGACCGCGCGCGCAGTCCGCCCGCGCGCACCTCGGCCGACAGGTTGGCGGTCGTGCTGTTGCGCAGCTTGCTCATGAAGTCGTTCAGCCGCTGCTGGCTCTCGCGGTTGAGCCGCTGTTGCTCCATGGCCTGCGGGGATTTGTGGCGGCGGCGGCGGAGGAAGGGAGGCGAGGGCCGAGCAGGTATTGGGCGGGCACCCAAGTTGCGGCGCTGCGCGCGGCGCCGTTCGCGCCTCAGCAGGCAGCAGGCGGTGCTCGGCCTCCCCCGGCGGCGCCGCCGGTGTGGCGTGCGAGCCCAGCGCACGCTTTCCACCCAAAGTGCGTCTTGCACCCACGTCCTGTGCACACTTTCCTCCGCACCCTGCGCCCAAATTCATCTGCACCCACGTTGTGCAACTGTCGGGATCGCGCACCTTTTGAACCTTGGGAGCCTGGGACTTGAACATGCGGTGGCCCACAAACGCGAGGCCAGCAAACGCCGCCAGCGCCGCGACGCCGCCCAGGCCGCTGCGCCAGACGACGCCCATGTCCGGCTCCTCGGCCTGGGCGCGGCAGCGGGAGGCGGCACGGGGGGCGCCGGGGTGCGAGGATAAGGGTGGGGCCCCGAGGGGAGGTGCGCTTGCCCGCCGCGCCGTTCGGCAGCGCAGCGCGAGCGGCCGCCACCCGACGACACGTGCGCGCACCTGCGGCGTCGGCACGGCCACGCTGGCGCGCCTCTGCTGCGCTGCTGTTGCTGACAGCGACGCGGCCTCCTCTGCTGTCTGCGCCTCTGCTGTCTGCTCCTCGCCCGCCACCTCTGCCGCCTCGCCCGCCACCTCTGCCGCAGCCTCCGCCTCATCCACCTCCTCGCTGTCCGACACCGCTCGGCACTTCTGCATCTCCTCTCGCCGATGCCGTCGCCGCAGGGCCGCGAGCACGGACCTGGGCCTGCAAGCCTTGCTGCATGTCGGTGTCGCAAGCACCCCGCGCTGCTGCGGCCCGGCTGCTATCGCCAAGGCGCGCATGGTCTACGTTGGCAAGCTCAGATGGCCAGATGAGGGAGCAAGGCACAGAGGTTGCCAAGTTGCGCCTGGCTAGCACGCGACGAAAACAGAAGCTAGGAGTGTAGGAGGCGATCGCGCACGGCGATCGCACCGATGGAGAGACTGTGCACCGCCGCCGGTCCCAGGCGCGGCGGCGTCTGCGACTCGCTCCCGCACAGGCCCCCTGCTCACAGCTCCCTCCATGCGTGGATCATCGATCGTGCGTGCGCGGCTGCCAAGCCGAAAGCGGCCATGCCGCCTGCGCGACAACAGCGAGCAGCACCAGCAGCTGGACATCCGCCAACGTGGCGCCAGCCTCGCCCTCTCCCGGCTGCTCCTGCTCCTGTTCCGCCGCCTGCTGCGTGCCGCGGCTAGCCGCCAGCAGCAGCGTGCGCACAGCCGCGCGAAAGCGAGGCGGAAACTTGTGATGCGTCTCCTGACTCCACGGCTGCTGCTGCGCGGCTCGCCACAGCCATTCAGCAAGCCAGCGCCAGCACGCGCTTCAGCCTCCCCAACCAGCCGTCAGCATGCTCGCAAAAGCAGGCGTGGACGCAGGCCCGGACGAGGCGGCTGTGGAGGCAGGCAGGCAGGCAGGCAGGGGGGCGCATGCAGGGCAGGCCCGCGCGGCGGTGGCGGCCACGCGCTCGCGCTCCCGTGGACGTCCCAGGCCGCAGCGTGGTCCGGCAGCGGGTCGTAGGGCGCCGCGGTGGAGCGGTCGGGCCGCTGGGCGCTCCTGAACGTCACGGGGGAGTAGCCGGCGCCCGCCAACAGCTCCATCAGCAGCAGCAGCTCCAAGTGCACCTCTTGCACGCGCGCGGCCGCCAGCGCCGGATAGAAAATGTGGAACTGCGGCAGGCAGAGTCGCAGCGGCAGCAGAGGGCAGCAGACGGCGCGCTCGGTGCCGACGGCGGAGCATCAGGATGCAACGTCGCAGCCTTTGGGTTCCATGCAACCACAGGAGCAGCAGCGTTGCTCGAGGTTGCTGCGTGGCCCGCCCGCGGTGCAGGAGCCTGGGCGTAAAGCGCAGCAGCGCCCCGCCCCCCCGCCACACGCGCCGTGCCACTGCAGCAGCGCGACGGCGCCTTTGCGGGCGCGCAACGGCGCAGCTGCGAGTGCCGCCAGCGCACCCCATCGTGGACAAAATAGTAGGCGCGCTGGTTGCATGCGAGCAGCGAATACACCGGGCAGTGGTCCACGCGGGGGCCGTCCAGGGGTACGGGCGGGACGTGCCGCGACTGCAGCGTTTGCAAATGGCCCGCTCTCGGCAGAGCTGACTCGCGACGTCGCGCCCCCGCCGCTCTGGGCCCTGTTGCCGGCTCGCGACCTCAATGGCCCTGTGAACCATGGCCGTGCTGATCGCCTCGCACCCTGCACCGCGCGGCGGCGCAGTGCGCCGCGTCGCACGAGCGACGCACACGCACGCGGGCAGGCGGGGGCTCTGCGCAAAGAGGCACGGCGGGCAGCAGGCCACATGCCTTCTGCCGAGGCACGCGCCCACACCACTCGCCCCTCTCTTGCCTGCAACGGCCAGCAACGCGTCGACGAGATCTGCACGGCCTGCGGCCGCCAGCGCCTCCAGCATGCCCTCCTCCAAACAGTGCCACCTAAAGCGCTCGAGCTTGGGCAGCGCCGCGACCTGCTGCAACGCCTGCGCCGTGGGCCCCCGTCGCAGCAGCCGCAGCAGCGCGGCGGCCGCCGCGGCGCGCGGCCAGTGCACGTCGCCTCGCTCGATGGCATGCCAGAGGCGGAGGGCCTTCTCGAGGAGCGACTCCCGCACCGCCGGCAGCGCCGTCCAGGCGCCCCACTCCCGCTCATCGCCGTACCCCTCAATCAGCACGATGGTTATGCCACTGATGGCATCCTGCCCTTGGTTTGCGGGGCCCTGCTGGTGCAGGCGCCGTAGCGCGCGAGCAGCGCGGGGCAGTGCAGCCCGCCCGGCGGCGGCCAGGCCAGGAGAGCGGCCACCCGGTGCAGCTGCACCGCCTCGCCCTGCCGGGGCAGGCCGCCGCCAGCAGCGCCTGCGCCACCTCCCACACTGCCGCCGCCGCGCCGCCCTGCGCCTCACAGTCCGCCGCCGCCAGCTTGTCTGGCATCGCCTCCTGGCTGTCATCCTCGGACGCGTCGCCTGGCGGCACGCCAGGCGCCAGGGTGTTGGCCAGCTCCTGCAGCGCCTCTGCCGTGCCCCCCAGGCGCGCGCCGGCGGCGACCAGCTGGCGCGCGACGCCCGCGTGGCCCAGCACGACCGCCAGGCAGAGCGCAGAGGGCTCGCCCTCCGCCCTGCCGTCGAAAGGGCTGAGAACGTCGGCCTGGTAGCTGCTGGCCATCGCATCTGCGTAGCTGTGCAGGTGCACGCCCAGCTCCTCTAGCAGGGCATAGGTGCTTGGTGCAGCAACGTCGATGCCCACATCAAGGGGCACGCCTGCGGAGGGATGGGGGGAGAGCTGGGAGGCGCGCAACTGTGCGGTGCAGGCGCCGCCGGCCTCACCCCGCCCCACCTCGCCTGCAGCCACGAGCGGGCCGACCGCTTCGCTCCACCCCACCGCCGCGGCCGCGTGCAGGGCCGTGGTGGCCAGCCCGCCTTCCTCGAGCGGACCGCACAGAACTGTGGGCAGCAGCGGCTGCTGCAGCAGGGCGCGCAGGTCCCGCTCCTTCACCGCCCTCCAGAAGGGCAGGCTGGCCAGCCGGTCCTCTCTCCAAGGTGGGGTCAACATGTGCGGAAAGGGCTGGGCAGCCTGCGTGGGGGATCAGGTAGGGGCGGGCGGGCGGCGCGGCGCGGCGTCAGCGGGTGGGCCGGCACATGTCTGCGCGGCGCCCACTCGAGAGCTGCTGTGCCCCACATAGATGCGCGTTGCGTGAGACGTGAACGTGACTCAGGCAGCCACACCTTTGCAAGCGAAATGACGCGCAATCAAGTCCGAGGACCTCTTGACAAGGAGCGCAACTCGATCGTCGCACGCGCGATGCGGCCGCCGCCACCTGGCGCCCCTCCCTTTGCCCCCCTCCCTGCCTGCCTTTCAGAGGAAAACCTTATTACTAAGAATCAATATGTTCAGAGATGACAAAATGGATCTGAGATTGCTCGTCAAACAGAATTGCTGCAAGGCGCCCCAGAGCTGAGGTCGCGTCGGCAACTCGCAATATCGAGCACGGCGCTACTGGGCTTTATAGTCGGTCAGTCAGCCAGTTGGCCGTCACGTGCAGTTGTAAGTGATGGCGCCGCCCGTCGCCTCGCAGACGTTCAACGAGAAGGGCTCGGCCGACGCAAAGCTGCAGTTGACGTGGGCGGTGGTGGCGGTGAGGAGGCAGTCGTCGCGCACAAACACTGCGCATGCGAGGGGGAAAGGATGGGATGAGGGGGAGGCGACGGGCAAGGGGCCGCCTGAGGGGTCAATAGACCCCCTGATCCGAGCTTGGCCGAGACGGCTCGTCGCTGTGCTCTTCCCGCAGATGCCAGCCCACCCACTCCCCCCCTCTCCCCTCCCCACCAACCCGGGGATAGAGAGTAGGCGGCCACGCCCTGCACAAAGATGCCCGTGCCAACCGCCAGCGCCAGCGCCGACACCGGGTGGTCGAACTCGCTCCACAGCGCCAGAGTCCAGCCAATGTACCTGCGGCGGCGCAGGCGGCCGGGTGCGTGGGCGCGCGGGATCGGGGAGGGGTGGGGCCGGCGGCGGCAGGCGCCGCGCGAGGGAGCACGCGGCACGGCTGCTGCCTCAGACCCACGCTCCGACCTGCCCCTCGACAGAAAGCCCCAGCGAGCTCCCTATACGAGCCGCTCAATGCTCACAAGTGGTGCAAGTGCATGTTGTAATGCCCCTGGGTGCTCAGCACAATCGTCTGCAGCATGATGAGCGAGACAAGTGAGTTTGGAGGTGTTCGAGTGGCAGGGGCAGGCGCAAACAAAGACAGCGCACAGGGGCAGAGAGGGGCCCGGCCCTCGCGCCAGCTCCGCAGCTCCACCTACCCCACATGCAGGCCAGCTCACCTGTGCCGCGAAGAAAGCAAGAACCAGCAACCGGCTGATCGCGTATGCCGCCACGTCACCCCACCTGCGAAGCAGGGGAGGGGTGAGCCGGCTGCCTGGGCAGCTAGCGAACGACGCCTGCGCAGGCGAGGTGAGGGAGCGGCTGCGCAGGCAGGCACCAGAGCGGCGCGGCAATGCCGAGGGCAGGCGGCGCTCACCCTCGCCCCCGCTTTGCCATGGCCAGGTGCCAGCCGACCACTGCAGGGAGGCAGGCAAGCACGCGAGCGCACAGGCCATTCACCAAACCATAGGGGATGCAGCTGCTACCCCATCCCTGCACGTGTGGCTGGCCAGAGAGGCGGGCAGCAGCCCTGATTTGCCGACCCCCACCGCCGCAGGCATGCTGCCCCCTGCCCCGCAGGCTGCGCACCTGCGGCTGCGGCTGCGGTGCCCAGGCTGCACACCGCGATGAAGGCGGCGCTCCACCTGCTCGTGTCCATCAGAGAGAACTGCGCCGGGACCAATTGCATTGAATTCATTGATATTCAAGAGAAGCAAGAGCATCATGGATACGTGCCAGGGCCGGCATGCAGCGTGCAGGGGCGGCGCCCACCTGGAGGCTGGGGATGTTGCTGAGCGCAGAATAGACGGGGGGAGTGCCTGCAAACGTCGCCCACGCGTACCACCTCCGCCTGCAGCAGGGAGGGCCAAACACGGGCGGGCAAGTCAGGCCCTGCGTGCTGGCAGGGACACACGCAAAGGCGGACTTGTGGGGAGCAAGGCAGGGATGTGCCAGCGTGCATGCCGCCGTCCCCTTGTCCATGCGCCGCGTGCCAGCTGTGTCGCGCAGCCCCAGAGGGCCAGTCATCACGCGCGCTGCAGGGCTGTCGTGCTGCGCTGCGCTGTGCGCGCTCGCCTGTTGAACAGCCACGCGATGCGGCGGGGCGACGCGAGCCCCACAAACCAGGCCAGAATGGTGCCATAGATCGCCACATCCCCCACGTCAGCAAACACCTTGTGCGCTGCAGCACATTGGCACGCGGGCGGGGCAGGCGCGAGAGGGGCGCGAATGCGCGCCACTTGAGAGCATGTACAGAGGTCGGCCCCTCCCAGGCGGGTCAAAAGGGGGCGCCTCTCAACCCTCCTCCTCCCTGCTCGCCCTCCTCCACGTGCGAGCCACATGTCCACACCTGACAAGGCGGCGCAGTCGTCGGGCAAGCCCAGCAGGCAGATGAGGCGCTGGAGGCCGCATCCTGCCAGGAGCCCTGTCAGCCAGGCCGCCTGTGCCGCGACACAGACGCGCGCACGAGGAGACGTCAGCTGGCGGCAGGGAGCCAGCTGGCAGGATAGCTGGGCAGGGCGGGAGGCAGGCGGGCAGGCAGGCAACGCCACAGGACTTGCCAAGCAGAGGTACTGCCGAGCATAGCCGCCCGCGCAGTGCAACACGTGGTGCGTGTCGGGCGCGTGATGCGCGCCGCCGCCGGCGCCCGTGCCAGCCTTGCATTCCCACCCTTCCCCCTTGCTCCCATTGTCCGGCGCCAGCGCTGCGCCGTGCCAGCCCCAGTCCAGCCGCTGGTTCGCAGGCGCCTCCAGCACGCCGGCCCCGCCCTGCTCTTCGTCGCCGCCCTCAGAGGCGCTGCTGCCGGCACCGCGGCCGGCGCCGTGCCGCGGCAGCAGCGGCCGCTGGGCCGAAGCGTCCACGCTGCTGAGGGCGTTGGCGTGAGCAGCACGCTCCGGCCAGTCGACCTGTGCAGGTGTGGCATGGAAGGAGAGGCGTGGTGTTTGGCCACTTTGGCGGGGGGCCCTCCCGGCGCCCTGGCACTATCTTTGCGGCACATAGAGGGGAGAGCCACAGCAGCACGTGCGCACCTCCAGAGGCGAGCTGGGGCTGCTGTAGCGGCGGGGGTTGGGCGCGCGTGGTGGAGTAGCTACTGCCGCGGGCGGCGCGTCGGCGGGCGTGGACGCCTCGGTGGGCAGCGCCGCGCTCACGAGCGAGGTCAAGCCGGTCTGCTCCATTGCCGATTGCTGTCATGCCACTCCAGGGCAAGGTACTGACGAAACACAGCTACTATGTCCCTGCGCAGCTTTCATTATGCGGCTTGGTGCGAGAAGAACAGCACCGATCAATTCGCTCGCGGCTTAAAAGTACTGCTGCACAAGGTGCGCTGCACAAGGTCCGCGTACGCAATTCCTGAAGCCAAGAAGCCCCTTATTTGGATCAAACAAGCAAGAGCAGAGGGCGATCGGATCGGACGAGTCTCCTGCGGGAGGGGCAAGTGCGGGGCGCCCTTCGTAGGGCGCCGGCCGCGCCGGCCGGCGGCTCCCATGCCTGCGGCCGTCGCTGCGACAGGTGTCTTTACATGCCCGCGGGCGTCTAGGACTCCAACCAAAGCTTGGCAAACACGTGGGTGGGGCTGCCGCTGGTGGCGCCGCGCCGGCTGCTGACCACCAGCGTTACGTGGGTCAGCAACCGCAGCGTGAGCGGCAGGCGCATCGGCGCCAGGCCTGCTGGGTTGGACAGCCGCTCGAAATTAGGGACGTCTGAGTAGTCGGGCTGGTCGGGCGCCGCTGCCGCCGATGAGGGCGAGGGCGACAGCGCTGCCGCCGCCGCCGCCGCCGCTGCGCCACCCGCGGGCAGCGGCGAAGCAGCGGCCGGCGGCGCGCGCAGCGCCCTGCCGCCCCCCCGCTGCTGCTCCTGTGCTGCGGTGCTGCCAGACGCAGCGCCGGCTGCATGGCCCAGCACCAGCGTCCTGCAGGCGCAAGGGGCCACCGCGGTGCTGAAAGGTTCGCTGCACGCGCGAGGGCGGCTGCGCGTGACAGCTGCAGAGGCAGCTGTGGCGTCAGAGGCAGGCTGTGGCATCAGGGTACCTCCCATCTGCCCCCTGCCTGGCGGCGCGCACAGGGAGGCGCACCTGGTGTTTGCCTCCCACTGCGACAGCACCGCGCTCGCGCCGCCCCCCAGCAGGGTCTCGGTGTGCACGCGCACGTCGCAGCCAAAGACGGGGATGTAGCAGTCGAAGAAGCGGGAGCCGCCCAGCTGCGAAGCGCGTCGAAATTGATTTCAAGTCAAGGCAGCTTCTCGACGGTGGGCGGTCAGCGCCCGCCTGGTGGGCAAGCAGTCCCCCCCGCTCGCTGCCCTTCGCTGCGTGCCCGCCTGCCCCCCTTCCCCCACCTGCATCACCACCGCGTCCACCACCACCGGCTGCCGGTGCAGCATGACACACAGGTAGAGGCGCAGGCAGCCGTCCTGAAGCGCAGTGAGGTGGGTGGGTGGGGGTGGGGGTGGGGGATGCATGGTGCAGCAGGACAGCGCAGCCCACACGGTGGGGGCACCTGCGCAGCCCACACGGCGGGGGCACCCACGCGGCCCATGCCAGTCCCGCACAGGCTGCCCCAAGCGAGGCCTCTATAGCGAGCCCAGCACAGGCACGCCCTTCCCTTCCCCTTCGGCGGCCCCCGCCGCGCTTGCTCTCCACGCCACCTGCACGCTCTTGGCGGCCGCCTTTCGATCGTTAGCGTGGGAGGAGATGCGGCCCACGATCTCGCCATCCGCCAGCCTGCGGGGTGGGGCAGCAGCGCACGGCTGATGCCAGCGCACGGCTGACGCACCCGTCGGCTGACCCCGGGCAGTAGAGTGCTGCGTCCATCTGCGCTTTCCACCTGTGCCGGCCCTCGGGCACCGTGACGGCCGCATGCAGTGCGCCCCTCCCGCTGCCATGCGCCGCGGCCACGAGCTCACCCGTGGCGCTTCGCCCTTGCTTTTTCGCCGCCCTGGCTGTCGATGGCGGCGGCGAGCAGGCGGTGCACGATGATGTCAGGGTAGCGCCTGCGTGCATTTGTTGATATGCATTTGTTCTTGCAATGTGATGGGAGCGCGGGCCTCTGGGGAGCTGCCCCGGCCAGCGCACGCGGCAGCGCCCAGAGGCACGCGATGGGGCGGCAGCGAGCCGGCGGCGTGGGCGCCCGCCCACCGGATGGGCGAGGTGAAGTGGGTGTAGTGGGAGACGGCCAGGGCGTAGTGACGCCAGGCCGCCTCGTCCGGCGCCTCCCCTGTGCTGAAGTAGCGCGCGACCTGCGGGGCGGATGGAGCGCGGGGGGGGGGGGGGGGGGGGGGGGGGGGGGGGGCGCG
>PCFQ01000001.1:824796-859427 GCA_003063905.1 Chlorella sp. A99
GGGGGGGGGGGGGGGGGGGGAGGGGGGGGGCGCGGGCGCGCCGCCGGCCGCGCCGCGGGCGGGCGGCGGGGGGGTGGTGGGGGGGGGGGGGGGGGGAGGGGGGGGGGGGGGGGGGGGGGGGGGGGGGGGGGGGGGGGGGGCGCCGCGTCGAGCGGGGGAGGCAGATGGGCACGTCGGGCAGGGAAGACAGAGGGAAAAGAGGGGCTCGTGGCATCAAGAAGAAGAAGAAAGGAGGGATCACATCACGAGATGAGGCTGCGCTGCGCGGTCACAGCATGGGCCCAGTGTCTGGCAGCAGCGAGGGGCCGAGCTGGCGCCTGGGACTCTGGCGGCAGCGGGGAAGAAAGCGCGCGCCTGCATCGGCTTGGTGACCAGCAGCGTCACCACCTCGAGCGCCGCCGCATCGACGCCAGGCAGCGCCCGCAGCGCGGCCAGCGACTGCTGCAGCGCCCCGGCTGCGGCGGGGGCGGCGCGCGGGCGGGGCGCGTCGGGCGAGCAGTGGTGACGACGCGGGCTGGCGCTGCGCTCTCAACTCCCGCCCTCAAACTGCGGAGGCTTCCGTGGCCACGCTCCCACAAACAGAAGCTGGCCCAGCGCATGCCTCCCAGCGCCATGCTGGAACTGACAGCCCCTACCCACCCGATTCAATGTCCAGCTCGTAGCCCAGCTCAGCGGCGGTGGCTGCCACCTCTGCCAACTTGTGGGCGGAGGGCGGCGGGTGGCAGCGCAGCAGCGCGCGGCCGGGCCAGGCGCTCGCCGCCAGGCGCGCAGCTGCGGGGCCGCGGGGCGCGAGGGGCCGACGAGTGAGACGGGCGCACGGGGGGTGGGGGGAGGGGGGTGGGGTGGGGGGGGGGGCACGCCGAGGCCGCGACGTGCATGCGCGCCNGGGCGGGGGGGGGGGGGGGGGGGGGGGGGGGGGGGGGGGGGGGGGGGGGGGGGGGGGGGGGGGGGGGGGGGGGGGGGGGGGGGGGCACGCCGAGGCCGCGACGTGCATGCGCGCCGGAGGGAGAAGAGCTGGCAGCAGTGAGATTCAGATTCAGATTCAGATTCAGCAACAACTGCGGCAGCAACAACACAACAACTTGTAGCAGCCCACCGCTCATGTTGGCCAGCAGCATGAACTCCTCTACCAGCTGGTTGGCCTCCTTCTGCGGTTGTGGAAGGGGGGTGG
Organism: Chlorella sp. A99; assembly: GCA_003063905.1. Classification (NCBI taxonomy): domain Eukaryota; kingdom Viridiplantae; phylum Chlorophyta; class Trebouxiophyceae; order Chlorellales; family Chlorellaceae; genus Chlorella; species Chlorella sp. A99. The sequence goes on from PCFQ01000001.1 coordinate 825,968, forward strand.
AATGGGGTCTCGCTCGAGGGTGGGGTGGCAGCCCGCGCCCCGGCCGCAGGGAAGGCGCAGCGAGGCGGGCGCTCCGCGCGGCCTGGTGAGCGGTCCCAGCCTCGACGGCGCGGAAAAAGAAGAAGAAGGGGGCGCGGCTGCTGTCGGTCCACGCGCCACCCCCGGGCATGCACCCACCCACCCACCCCACCCCGCCCCCCGCATGTATCGACCAACAGACTGATCCAAACAAACACGCCTGCTCGTAAATGCTGCAGGAGCTGGGGTTGCCGTCATCGTCCAACGAAAAGTAGAGCCGGGTGTTGTCCAGCCGCAGGGCGCCGCCCTCAAACCGCCGCCGCCGCAGGTTGGCTGGCCAGGGACGCGGGGGTGGGGAGCAGTGGGCGGGAGGGACAGTGGGCTGGTCGACCGTGCTGGAAAGCCTCGTGCTGGGCCCCCCCCCCCCTTGCAGCTCCCATTGCCGTGTTCCGTGCATCCTGCTCTGGTCCCTCCGCCGCCCGCTCACCCGCGATGTGCTGCAGGGCCAGGGAGTCGGCCACCACCTCGGGCCATGTGTGGGGACCGTGCAGCTCGCAGGGCGGCTCCTGGCCCTCCTCCGCCAGATAGGCGCCCTCGATCATCGCCTGGGCGGGGGAGCGCGAGTCAGAGGGCACGAGGAGGTGAACAGCAGGAGGGCGATACACGGCAGAGTCACAGGCAGGGCAGCAGTGCTGCAGCAGCTGCAATGCACAGTTACACAGCACAATCACAGGCGGCGCAGCACTGCAAACCTGGACCATGGGGTAGGCGAGCTTGCCGCAGCTGCGGATGACGGAGCGCCCCACCCACTGATCCCTGCGGGACAAGCAGACACGAGGGCAGGGCAAGGGCGGGGGGAGGCAGCGTGGGCAGAGCGCCGCTGCACGAAAGCCGCCCCAGAGGTGATGCCTGCCACAGCATGGCCAAATCAGTGCCACGCACGCCAGTTCAGTACCATGCGCCTGCTACCATGCATCTGCCACATACGGCGCACATGTCCATCACTCTCACTTGATGTCCCCCTCCTCGGTCATGTCCCACACGATGCTGAACGCCAGGCGGTCCACCCCTGCGCCGGGGGTGCGCGTGCATGCCTCACGCAGGGTTTGTTTGTCCATCCTGCCAGGGCACACATGCTGACGAGTACTGATGCTGGCCAATTGCCAATTGCCAATTGCCAATTGCCAATGCCAATTGCCAATTGCCAATTGCCAATGCCAATTGCCAATTGCCAATTGCCAATGCCAATTGCCAATGCCAATTGCCAATGCCAATTGCCAATGCCAATTGCCAATGCCAATTGCCAATGCCAATTGCCAATGCCAATTGCCAATGCCAATTGCCAATGACAATACTGATGCTGGCACGCGTGCTGACGAGTACTCGCGCAGCGCGCAGCCGCCTCTGGAGGGCCTCCCCCGCGCCTGGGTTGAGGGAGCACAGCTCCTCGCAGAGCAGGCGGGGGAGCATTGGGATCACCCGGTCCACCAGATATACTGCAGAAGCAGGGGGAGGGTTGGGGGGAGGGTGTGCAGGAGTGGGCGTGTGAGAGCGTGGGGGGGTTGGTGGATGCGTGTTTTGGCAGGGGAGGCTGAGCACGGCAGGTAGGCGGGCGTGGGACAGGAGGGCGACCGCGCAGGCGGAGGGGGCTGGGGGCAGGCCGGGCCGCGCGGCAGGGGGGAGCCATCCCGCCCGCGCCGCGCTGGCAGGAGGAGAGCCGCGTGCCTGAGGTGGAGCGCAGCTGGGCCTCCTTGTCCAGCGCAGTGCCCGGTCTGCAGAAGGAGGAAGGAGAGGAGCGGCAGAACGGTGGATTTGTAAACAGACAGGACGATGATAAATCTGATAAAGCTACACTGATCGGCAGCGATGGACCAGCTAGCGTCTGGTGTGAGCACCCTGGGCGCGCGACAGCCCCAGCCGACGGGTCTGGCGGCGCAGGCACGAAGCGACGCAAGGGTGAAGGAGCAGGAAACCGGGAGCAGGAAACCTCGCCTGACAATGTGGGACACGTCTGCAATGTGGACGCCCACCCTGCAAAGTGCGCCGGCCAGGGATGCGGGCGCAGCGCAACGAGTCAGTGGGCGCCACAAGGATGCTGCGAGAGCTGCAGCACTTGCTGCGGCCCACAGCCGCCCTGCGCCACGCCACACCTGCACCCCCACTCAGCTGTGCGCGCAAACACAACACATGTCCAGCATCACACACCGCGATCAACAACCGCAATTCGCTTAGGACCACAATAGAGGCTCATCGCCTGTCCAGCCCTAATCCCAAACCCCAATCACCTGTACAGCCCGCTGTCCAGCTTCTGGATGGAAAGCGCATCGTCCAGGTCGCGGGCGGTGGGCGGGTCGATCGAAAACACGCGGGCGCCGCGGAAGTCGCGGCGGCGGGCCAGCTCTTCATCTGCGGGCGGCGCGGCGGTCGCGACGGACCATGCTGGGCATTCCAGCACAGCGCAGCGCAGCACGGGGAGGCGGAGGGAGCGGCGATGGAGACGGCGTGGCGGGCGGCGGAGGGAGGCGGGCCGGAGCGGGGGGGATGGGCGCGCGGCATGCGCTGGGCGGCACACGAGCGTGCACCCGCCTGAGATGGACCAGGGCGTGGGGGGCAGGCATGCCAGGACATCTGGGCTGAACTGATCATCGTCCTTGACCTGGGGTAAGGGATGGCGAGCAAGCAACAAGTACAAAGCGAGATTTGCTCTACTGAAGATGCGCTGCGAGTTGGCGCATCGGCAGCAGCTGACGAGCGCCTGGGCCGCGCAGGCGGGCCGAGAAGCAGAAGGGCGGCGGGGCGCCACGCGGCACACCCACCTGCTCCATCGCCAACAGCGCCGCCGTTTCGGTGGCCAGCGCCCCGGCCTGGCCGATGCTGGCCCGCACCTGCGCAAGAGAGAGCAGCGCAGACTTCCCACGAGCTGCACGGCTGATCCACGCTCACGGGAGCGAGCGCAAACTGCAGTGCTGAGGCCACAGGGCAAGGCGTGGGACACGCGGCTGCGGCAGGGAGGCGGCACGCGCCTGGGCCAAGGGGAACGGGTGGCAGGCCTCCCAGGCGACCACGCGCGCGCTGACCAGCATGCGCGACGCCAAGCTCGCCTGCAGGGATGCGCACCAGACATGCAGGCACTGTAAGTGGCAAGACAGCAGCGGGGCTCGATGCCAGCAACCTGGCGTGTTGCCGCCCCAGGGTGCGCAGGTGCCGCCGCGAGCCGGCGGCCCATCGACAGCCCACCTCCTGCGCCTCTGCCAGCAGCGACTGCTGCAGCTGGAACGGCAGGCCGTCGCGGCGTACAATCATGCGCGGCAGGCGGGGGTCGGCGGGAACAAGGAAGACTGCATTGCCCTCCTGCAGGCACATGAGACAAGAGCACGACCCAGGTCAGTGGTAGCAAGTACTGTGTAGAACAGCAGTCAACCTGGGCTGTCCGCGCCCACGATTCGAGATTGCTTGCCTGCTTGAGCACGCCGACCACCGTCTCCCGCCGCCGGGAGGGCTCCAGCACGGCCACCACCTCGGCCGTGGCACGCCACCCATCCCGCTGGGCAAGCTCAGACGCCACCATCGCCGCCGCAGCCGCCACGGCAGTCGCAGGGCCGCCGCTCGCCAGGCTGCTGCCGTGGCTGGCTGCCTCTGCCTCGGCGCGGGCAAGGTACCAGGGACGCAGGACACTGTCCTCTGCCGCAGGTGCAGCTGCCCCCGTGCCTGGCGTGGGCGGCGGGCGGCCCGCCGGCGGGGGCGTGGCGGCGGCGCCAATGCTGCTGCTCAGAACGAAATCAAGCATGCTCTCTGCCTGCGGTTCCTCCTGCTTCTCATCTTCCTCCCCTGGCTCCTGTAGCGCCTCAACCTGCCGCTCCTCCGACCCATCTGGCTGCGGCGGCGCCCCCGGCGGCGGCGCCGCCGGCGTCTCGGCTCCCGCCGGCGCGGCCACTTCGGCTGCCTCCCCGGCGGCCGCCGCGCTTCCTGGCGCTGCGCCCTGCTCCTCCTCCAGCGCCAGGGCCCGCAGGCTCTCCACCAACACCGGCATCGATTGCCCCGCGCCGCCCTCCTGCTCCTCCTCTTCCAGCTCGGCCAGCAGTGCCTCCCGCTCCTCATCTGTGGAGCAAAGGCCCAGCAGCGCAAGCGCGCACAACAGCAAGTCACGCGCAGCACGCCGATCGGCTTGCAGTGTCGCAGTCACTCGCGCGCCCCAAATCGTGGAAGCTCCGGTTTGAGTGCTGTGCTCGCAAGCACACGACCACCAAGCAGCCAAGCAGCGCCAGCGCGCCCGACAGAGCCTCGGGCGCGGGTGCGCTGCAGGCATCCACCCACCTCGCCTCCCTTCTTCTGCCCACCTGTCAGCGACTCGCTCAGCGCCTCCTCCTCCTCCTCCTCCTCTGTCTGCTCCTCATCGTCCGCTTCTGCGCACGCCACCGCCGCCGCGGCACTCCCCGTGCCCTTGCGTGCCGCCCTGTCTTTGGGCAGCAGGCCGGTTGGGCCGAGAGCAAAGCCTGGCTCGCCGCCGCTGGCAGACCGCTGCAGGGCCGGCGACGCCACAAGGTCGCCCGCCGGGCGGTGCGGCGACGCCTCCTCTTTCAGCGCTGCCATCGCTACCTCTCCCGCCACCGCGCCCTTGCCCCGGCCCAGCAGCCCCGCCGGCAGCGGCAGGATGTTGCTCCGCGGCGCTGCCTCTGTCGCTGCTGCCTCGCACGCTGGAGCCGTGCGCGGCCCGGGCGCCGGCTGCCCCGGCCCGCGGGGCGAGCTCCCAGGCCCGCCTTTGCTCGACTGCCACCAGGCAGCAGGGGCCAGGATGCGGACGGCAACCTCGTCGCCATCCACCGCCCGGTTCTGCAGTGCCCCCTGCACGCGCCACACAGAAACGGCAGCGGCGAGGCAAGAAGGCCGCGTTTGGACAGCGCAGGGGAGGCGCTCGCCGGAGGAGGGGGATGTTTGGGGATGAGTAGGTGTTTGTGGTGGTGGTGATGGGGCTGGGGGTTGGGGGGCCTTGCCCGATGCCCCCACAAATGCACTGCAAGCGCCTGCAGCCCACCTTGATAAAGATGTCGGTGGGCAGGCCTGGCACCGTGCAGTACGCCTGCAGGATGGACGACAGCAGCGCACAGAGGAGGCGGGCGTTGCAGGCATGCGTGCAAGCGTGTGGAGCCCACCACTGCCGGCTGCACTGCGCGTGCGCGGGCGCGACTGGCACAGGCCAGTCGCGCCCTCGCACGCGCCGCTCACCTGTGTGCGGTCTGAGGCCGCCACGCGCAGGACTGCGCGAAACAGAGCGCCAGTCTTCAACCCCCGCTGCAGGTCAGCTCCCCGCAGATGCTCCGAGAACAGAGCCCTGCGCTTGCCGGCGGTGGGTGGCGGCGGGCCGGCGCTGCCAGCATACGGCGTGCGCCCGCCTGCGGTGGCGGCCAAGAGCGGGTCGACAGCACAGGCAGCGTGGCGCGTACTCAGTGGCTGCCTAAAGAAAGAGAGGCAGCAAAGTGGCGAGCGGGTCTGGCGCGCAGCGCCGCTCGCCTGCGGGCGCGGCGGGTGGCGTGACGGATGCTGCGGGCGCGCCGCTGGAGCGGCGCTGCTGCCGCCGCTGGCTCTGCTGCCCTGCGTGCGCCTGCTGAATGCTGTGCGGAGGCAGCGGGGGCGGCGGCGTGTACTGCGGCGGGACGAAGCCAGACAGGCGGAATGGCGTGCCCCGCTGCTGTGGCTGGCTCACTACATACTGCTGATAATACTGCTGCTGCAGCTGCTGGGGCGGTGGTGGAGGCGGCGCTACAACGTGCTGAGGTGGCGGCGGCGGCGTGTGCAGGTGGCGGGGCACATATTGCTGCCTGCGGCCGCTTGCTGGCGGTGTTATTTGCATGGCCACATAGTGCACCTGCGGCGGCGGCGCCTGCCGTCCCTGGCTGCGCTGCGGCCGTGGCGTGGGCGCGTCCCTGCCCCTGCTGCTGCCCCTGCCGCCGCCCCGCCCGCCCGAGTGTGCGGGCGGAGGCGGGGGTGGTGTGCTGGTGAGCGGCGACCCCGCGCCGCCTCGTCCCCTGCCTCTCCCCCTGCCCCTGCCGCCGCTGCCGCCTGCACTTGCAACGTGCGACTCCTCCAACGACGGCGGAGGGTACGCCGCCCCGCCGCTTCGGCCACTGCCCCGTCGGTTCTGCTGGCCACGCGCCAGTCCTTCCAGGCCCGGCGGAGGCCCGGGCTCCATGCCCGAGGCGCTCACGTCGGCCGTGGACTCAAACTAGCTCAGCTTGATGAGGAGCCCCTACTCAGCGATCCAAGAGGAGCTTTCCGTTGTCAGATCGCGACCAGAGACTCGAGGAGATCAAAAGGCGAGGTGGATCGGTGTTTCAACACGATTGGGGGGCACTGGGGTTCCGACAGTTCGCGAGGAGTGCAAAACAGACGGGAGTTCGCTCTCGTGAGAGCTGCCATGAAATATGGGATCACAGCTGGTGTGCAAGAACAGGTTGGATTGTGACGCGCCTGACGGGCGGCGAGGGAAGCGACGCGCGGCGGCGCCCGTGCACGTTGGCAGCTGAGCCTATTGAATGCCCACTGCCAGCTGCTGCACTGAAATTGGCAGGTTGACTGCTAGGAGTGGGGGAGGGCAGCAGTCGCATTGTGAGGGACAGTTGGCCCCCATCATCGTGGCAGGGCCCTCGGCCACGCTGCCCTCCCACTGCCTCCCTGCTGTGAATGCTTGGCTGTGTACACGGTATTGATGTGTGTGAAGAGAGTACTGTTGTGGTGGCATGGCCGCCGCCCTGCGCAACGGCGCAACCATGCCTGTTTCTACCTGCCATGCAGCAGCAACTGCGTGCAGTCCAGCACAACTGCTCCTGTTGTGTGGCATGACGTGTAGCGCTGCAATGGCTCTGTTGGGGTTTGCATGCGCGCATGCGCAGCGTTTGCCAATGACGTCTGGACACCGCCAGCTGGCGGCACCCGTTGTGGAGGGATCGTCCCATATCACTATGCATGCACGCCTACCACCTTCTAGAAGCGCATTCCAGACACCTGCGTGGGGCCTCGGCCGCTCATCCTGAGCGCCAGATGCTCTGATGATGGCGCTGGCCTTTCGCCCTCCACTGGTGGCGCCAAGCCGCCCAGCCGGCTTTGCAGGCGCGTGATGGCTCGCCAGCGGCTCCTGCGTTTGAGAAGCATCGCAGCGCTGGATGTCCGGCTCCCTCTACCAAAACGGTCTCTTATTACCCCTCCTTTACCGTTTCGCAGTCCGCTTGCCGCTGCGCAAGGTCGTCCTGCGCCGCTGCCAGGCCGCGGCGGAGCCGCACCGCTGCCAGCACCGCCCCACCCGCAGCGCGGCACGCCGCCGCCGCCGCCGGACGCCCAGTCGTGGCTGCGAGCCCTGGGCGCCAAGCTGCGAACCCTGGACGCCAATCTTCGCGCCCTGGGCAGCCGACTGGATCCAATCAATCTGGCGCCCCACTGGGGGGATTTCCGCACCTGGCAGGGCAAGATCGTCTATTGCGGCTTTTTCCTGTTCTTCGCAGCCTACGGCTGGTGGTGGTCGGGCTTCCCAGAGACCGTGCTCCTGAACTTAGTGGTCGCCCTGCTCTTCCTGCTGTTTCCGTGCGAGTGAGCGTGTGTATGATGGCTCGCCGGCGGGCGGGCCCTGCTGCTGTCCGTGCTCAGATGCGCGTGTGCTGCTATACAATAAGCCAGCCTGTCCATTGTGCTCTCATCCCCTGACATGCAGCTGATCTGCGCCCTTGGGCGCTGGCGGCGCGAGCGCAGGTGAGCATCGCGGGCCTACGGGCGGGTCAGCAGGGGAACATGGGGCGGGGTTCTTGTGCTTTGCTGCAGCGCAAGGGACTCTGCAGATCCTGACCATGTCTGCTTGCTCGCCCACCAAGTCCTGTTGCCTGCCCACCCCGCCTGCAGTGCACCCCTTGGACGCCTGCTCTGGGCCGTGGCGCCACCCCGAGGCAGGCTGAGTGACGGCGCCGTGTTGGGCCGCGCCTGTGCCCTGAGGCTGCAGGGCGCAAAGCTGCAGGGCGAAGCCGCCTGCCCCCCCCCCTTCCAGCGTGTACTGCAGCAGACGGCCTCCCTGCGGGGCACCCCCTCCCTCGCGTCGTTCTTTGGCTGTACACCTCCCTCACATTGCCTGTATCCTAGTGCGTGTGCATTCCAGCTCGCATGTGCCCATCTCGCCAAAAGGACCTGTCTGTAGCCCTGCTGTCTCACGCCTCGGCACAGGAGCAGCCGGTTGGCACCAGGCCACGCTGCGCCAGAGGTTGCGCTGCGTCGTGCGACTGTGGTGGCAGCGGCGGCCACTGCAGCTGTTGGACGCTTGGCACTTGGTGCGAAGGGATGCTCCCAATGTGTGCGGCGGCGCGGTGGGCGGGGGCGGGAGGGGCGGGAATGCGTTGCACAGCGGTCCGCCACGGCGCAGCTGTAGCCCTCCTCATGTAATTGTACATCTCATTTGCTGCTGAGCTTTCAATTCGCAGGGGAGCTGCTGTGCGTGCTGAGCTCCAGCGCTCCAACGAACGGGAAGGCGACGAACACTGTTCCAGCACATGTCTGGCAGACATGCGCGTCGTCTCTCTCTATCGCCTATCCATTTGTCAGCCCAAAAGCCCCGCCCCTGTTCACGGCCCCGTCCTCCGGCATTGCTCCCACACTCGTCTGGCCGCTTAGGGACACTGTTGGGCCGCAGCTGTTGCGCCGCCCACCCGGTGTGCCACGGTGTGCCAACTGCGGCACTGCTGGACCCGCCCTCGCCCGCGCCCGCGCCCGCCCGCGCCCGCGCCCGCCCGCGATGGAGACGCCACCGCCGCCGCTCGAGGAGGGCGAGACCTGCGAGCACCTCCTGAGCCGGCAAGAGGAGCTCCCGCTGAGCGACGAGCAGCAGCGCGTCAAGTGAGCCGCTGGATGCAGGTTCTGCCGTCCCTTGGTGCCGCTACGTTCCGCTCCCAACTGTGCAGCTCCCGCACCCACCGCCCTCTCTGCCTGCAGGCAGGCAGTGCTTGAGGGGCGCAACGTGTTCATCACAGGCTATGGCGGCACCGGGAAAAGTCACTGGTGCGAAAGAGGAGTGGCTGCACCAGCACGTGGCAGCCGCCGCTTGCCGCCACCGAATGCGGCACCTCCCCAGCCTCCCACTCACCTGGCGTGCGCTGGTGTGTGCCTCCCTCCTCCCATCCCACGCACAGGGTCAAGCACATGCTGCGGGTCTGGGAGCAGCAGGGCAAGAACGTGGCAGTGGCCGCAATGACGGGATGCGCAGCGCAGCTGCTCGGAGCGTCGACGCTCTACTCAGTGCTCAGTGAGAATGCAGTGGTGAACGAACTGTTGCCGGCACGCCGCTGTCTCTGGACCGGTAAATGCAGGCGGCAGGGAGCCAGAGCTGCAAAGGCTTGCCCACCTCAATCGAGCGACTCCCCCGGCTGTAGAGGCGGCGAGTCAACAAAGTTGGCGACTGCATCATCCCTGCGAAGCACCACGAGTGCATTGGCGAGCTCCACGTGCGCCGGGGAGGCGGGCGGCAGCACGGACCCATAGCTCAGGCGCATGCTCAGGCACTGACGCTTCTGCGTGCGCAGCGCATGCGCAGGACGCCGCGATGCGCACCACCCTCTGGAGCTGATGAGCACACTGGTTGTGCATGCGTCCCCGCCCCGGCTGCAGGTGCTGGTGATTGACGAGGTTTCCATGCTGTCTGCGGAGGTCTGTTGCGCCCCTGCTGCCACCGCCCAGGCTCAGTGCGAGTGCATACACAACGACCTTCCGCCGCACCTCGCTGATGCAGATGCTGCAGCACCTGTGTGAATGCGTCAAGAGTACGCGCGTGCGGTGGATCCAGTGAGACCAACCCAGCATATGGAGAGGGAGGGGCGCGGCCAGGTCTGCGCAGCTTGTGTTGCAGGCCCTGGCTCTGGGTCTGAGAGTGGCTTTCGGCTCACGTGGCCCACAGGTCGGGCGACTGCCACTGGCCCGATGCGCGCAAGGCAGCAGCCCTGACCAGCCCGTGCTTAGCAGGCCTGCAGTTGATTCTGGTGGGTCATGTGTGCTGCACACGCTCACGATGAGCCAGAGCTTGCGCTGACTGGCCATTGCTGGCTCGTGAAGGCGCCCTGAGCATTGCTCCAGCGTTAGGGCCTTGGCACTGGCGCGGCGCTCGGGCGGCCCCGCCACACCCCCTCTGTGCAGGTGGGCGACTTCTGCCAGCTCCCGCCCGTCTCGAGCGAAGGCCTTGACCTCTGCCGACTGTGCACCGAGACCGAGGAGGCGCTGGACGAGAAACTGGCCACGTGCGTCGTGGTCCTGGCGCTAAATGCAGCTTTGCTCGGGTCGGGTTGACCGGCAGCAGGAGAGAGGGCCGGCAGCTGTGCGCCTCATCTGCTCCCGCGCTTCTCCCATGTGCGCACGCAGCAAGGGCGAGCTGAAGTGGGACAGCATCCGCAAGGCTGCTCTGATTGGCAATCGGGGGCTGGCTTTCCAGAGCTCGGCGTGGCGCAAGCTGCGTCTCGAGACCTTCTTGCTGACCAAGTCAGGTGTCAGGTGGTGGGGGCCGCGGGGGTCCAAAGCTACTGCCTGCAGAGGAGCAGCAGCCCAGGGCGCTGGCAGGCAATCCCCTGGCAGGCAGGGTAGGGCGAACCCATTCAGCCAGCCCTCCCAGCACACCCTCTGCTGCCCGCCTCTGTCCCGTCGCCTCGCACCACGCAGGTTCATCGGCAGCAGGACCCGCAGCTGATCCGGACGCTGCATGCAATCCGGGACGGCTCCATCGCCCGCCCCGCGTGCGCTGGCTGGCTGCGCAGCCTGCACGAGGCGTGCGCGCGGCCGCTGCCCACTGACGATGGCGTGCTGCCCATCTCGCTCTTCTGCCGCAACATTGACACCCAGGTGCGCGGGGGAGAGGTCTGCGCCTGGGATGGCCTGCTGGCCGTGTGCCGCACAACGGAGGCCCCCTCCTCGCGTGCCCCCCCACTCTGTCAGTGTGCGCCCTGTCGAGGCCCCTGCCAAGCTTGTCTCTTTCTTCTGTTCCTTGCAGACGTACAACATGTGCGAGCTGGGCAAGCTGCCGGGCGAGGTGCAGCTGTTCAGGGCAGGTAGGGTGCACGCGGGCATGCATTCCTCAACTGCTCTCCCCCGGCGCTCCGCGTTCCTGTGTCCACTTTCCCTTGCCCCTCGCACCATCTGCAGTGGATCACCTGGTGCCCAAGCGCCGAGGCAATGAGCCCATGGACTGCCCCGCGGTGCAGAACCGACTGTCGGCGCTCAAGGCAAGCAGAGCACTGCCGCCACTCTGTCCCAGCTGCCTGCTGGACTGTCCTGCACCAGCTATGCGAGTGGATCCGCACCCTGCAGGCTGAGCCACATTGCACACGTCAACACAAGCGATTGCCCCATCCGCCTGGCCCACGTGCAGGCGGTGATGGCGGAGCGGCTGCAGGCGGACCGCAAGGTGTCGGAGGTGCTGGGCCTGCGCGCGGGCGCGCAGGTGATGTGCGTCGCCAACCTGGGCAAGGGCCTGGTGATGGGAGCCAGGGTGTAGTCGTAGGCTTCAAGGTGAGACGCAGAGACTGGAGGTAAATTGGGCGTAAGGCTTAAAAAGGAGCTAACGAAGCAGGCGCGATTAGACCAGGCATGGGGGCTGGGGGTGCCGCGTGTGTCTCGACCTGCGGCGTGCAACTGCGGGTCTGAGGCCTGTCTGCTTGTCTGGGGCATGCAGGGCGCGCAGGAGCAGCTGGACAGCCTGAAGGCGCTGCTGGCCCAGCTCCGAGAGCGGCTGCGACTGGAGCAGGAGGGGCGCGGGCGGCAGCAGGGGCAGGCAGCTGCGGCGGCGGCAAGGGGCGATGCTGCGCTTGATGCAGGAGCCGACCATAATGGCGCGATGGATGTGGCGGTGGAGGCGGGGCTCAGCCAGGCGTCTACGGAGAATCTTGAGCCGGAGGACGAGGCGGCAGGCGGCAGCGGCGACACGCAGGAAGACCGCGCAGCGGGGGGCAGCGTTGGGGTGGAGGCGGGAGACGATCTCCCTGCCACGCAGTGGCTTTCCTGCGCCGCGACCAGCACGGCCATGCGTGCGCGCGGCAGCAGCGACGAGGCCGAGGGTGGCGAGGGCAGGCACGACAGCCCGCCACGGAAACGCGCGCGGCGGAGCAGCAGTGCGGCAGAGCAGGCAGCTGCCGCTGCGGCTGGACCAGCGGCGATGCCAGACGCACCGGTCTTTCTCAGCCCACAGGTGCCGCTGCGGAGGGCCAACTGGGGCGGTGTGGCAGCTGCGAGTGCGTCGGAGCGGCGCCGCAGCGGCTTCCAGAAGGCCTCTGAGCTGACGCTGAACGCCGATGGATCGCTCGTGGTGGAGGCGGCAGAGGCCGCGGCAGGTGGGTCGTGCAAGTGCGCCAGTTTGCTCTGCCTTCTGCTTGCTGCCCAAACTTTGCCTGCGTACGATATCATTCTTCTGTGGACGCTGGTCGCCTATGCCGCCACCGCCCCCTGTTGCATGGGATGCCAGGGGCAGGAGGAGGGGCAGGCCGGGGCGCCAGGGCGCCGGCGCTGCCAGAGTGGGACGGCGTGGCCGACTGCTGGGCCCACGCCGACCGGCCGCTGCCGGAGCAGATCAGGCAAGCTTCCAGCTGGCTGCCGCGCTCATTCATCTTGTTGGCCACATTGAGGCTGTTGTCAGGTTGACACAAGCTGTTCGTCAGGTAGCAACGCTACTGTCCATCCACTCCGCCCTGGGTGCACCCTCCATTCCTGTCCCAGGCGTTTGGAGACTGAGGTGGAGGAGCTGACGCTGTTCCTCCAAGCAGCGTGCCGCGCTGCACAGCAGGCGGCACTGGCAGCCCCTGACCCCGCGTCGACCGCCGCCGCCGCGGCGCGCGCCGCCGACGTCTCGCTTCCGGTAGTGCGCTGGGCCAGCCGCGCGGGCCGGCCGCTGGTTGTCACCCTGCACTGCTTCGAGCACAAGGTGGGCGGCAGTCACGTGGTGGTGTGGGGTGGTGGGGGTGGGGTGGGGTGGGGGTGGGGGTGGGGGGGGCAGGGCTGCTTCCTTTGACTGTCTGGCAGCCGCGTTGCCGAGCGCACCTGGGCCGCCTCGACGCTTGCTCCTGCCGCTGCTGCAGGTGCTGGGCAAGGGGTCCATCTGTCGCTTCCAGGTCCCACTCATGCTCGCCTGGGCAATCACCGTCCACAACAGCCAGGTTGGAGGAGGGGAGGGAGGGTGCGGCTGGCGCGCGCCGACAGCCCGAGGTCAGTGCCGCCCTCTGCCAGACGGGCCCGATAGCAGCGCTGCGCAGGCACCGCGTGCAGGGCATGTCGGTGGACTGTGTGGTCGTGGATCTCACCCAGGGCTTTGCCGCAGGGCAGGCGAGAGCGTGTGCCCTGCAAACGACCCAGCAAACGCAGGGGCGGGCGTGCTCGTCAGGGCCTCCCTGATCGCGCCCGGCCTGACGGCAGCTGCCTGGCCCCTGCGCCCAGACATACGTCGCGCTCTCTCGCTGCACGAGCATGGAGGGCCTCCAGATCAAGTGCTCGTGAGCTTTGGTGCTGATACGTTCGAACCGCGCGTGCTGCTTGTTGACCGCGTGCCGGGCGGCCGGCGCCTCCCCGATCTCTGCCGCCCTCATCTGCCATATCCCCAGCCTGGTGGCGCTGGAGAAGGCCATCCGCGTCGACCCCATCGCCACCACCTTCTACAACGATCCCTCCCAGGTGCGCTGGCATGCGGCACGCTGCTTGTGGCTGCCATGCTGCCCTCTGCAAGCACACGCCTGCACGCTGGGTGCATGCGGTGAAGCGTTGGTCTGCCCTCCCATTGCGCTTTGCTCACTGCTCCAGGTGGTAGGCACGCTGCCCTTGTTCCCTCTGGAGGACGACTACAAGTGCCTGCACCGCGGGGGCACGCTTCAGCTGGCCGATGTGCCCCACGTCGCGGCGCAGGCATGTGCGGACGCAGCAGCGCAGCAACGCTGGCTGCAGCAGCGCCAGCAGCAGCAGCCTCCGCCTGTCCAGCCGCAGCAGGAGCAGCAGCAGGCAGCAGAGGCTGGCTGGCACCAGCAGACATGGCAACACCAGCAGCAGGCAGCAGGGGGCCTCGCGCGGCACGGCCATGTGGACGATTCTCCAGCTGCCCGGCGCAGCGTGCCGCCTGCATCGCCGCCCCAGCTGCGCCCGCCTGCCGTGACGCTGCTGTTCGACAGGGGGCAGGCGTGCGGGGACGTTGGCTCTGCATCTAGGGGCGTGGTTGGCAGCAGCGGCAGGGAGGGCGGCCCCATGCAGCACCACCCGGGTGGCCCCATGCAGCACGCGCAGCAGCAGCAATGACGGCAACCGCCGCCAACGCCGCATGTGCGCGTTGTCACTGCTGTAGGCTCCGCCCTGATACAGGTGCACAGAGCCGTCGCCTGCACAAGCACGCTGCATTGTGCTCTCCCACTCTGGCGCTCCACCGCCGTGCTTGGCCTCAGCGCTGGACAGTTCTGTGATGGCCCCTCCTCTGCGCTCCGCCTGCCCTCGCCGTGGCACTCCCCTGTCCGCTCCGCAGGCACACTTCCGCTGGGGGGGGCGCGGGGCGCTGTCGGAAGCCGTGATCCCGGGTCGCCGTGAGCTGGAGGCCGAGTGCGCGGACCTCTCCTCCCTGATCAGCGTGCTGCAGGTGCCGGGCGGGGTGTCGGCTGGGTGGAGCAGCGCCCTGCGCGCAGCGCTGGTGCTGCCGGCTCGTGACACTTGCGTTGCTGACGGGGAGGCCCCATGCTTTAGCAGGTGGTCGAGCGCTGAGTATCATTCCTCATTGATGTGCAGGCCATCCTGAAGGTGGCCCACTTGCATTGCGCGGACCTGGTTATGCTGGACGACGGCGGGCGGTGTCATCGGGTCGGCACGACGCTGGGCGTGCGCTCGCTGCTGGCGGGAGCTGCGGGGCTGGTGCTGCAGCTGTCGGTGCCGGAGGAAGGGGAGGAGTGGTGAGGAGGCGTGCATGCAAGAGCAAAGAGTAAAAAGCTAGTGCAGGAGGTAGCGAAGAAGCAAGCAGGGAGTAGGGTCGCCGCCGCCGGGACAGCACGCATAGCGTCGCCGCCTGGATTGGTTGTTCCGTCGGAGCCAGATGGCGTCTGGCTACTCCGTCTATTGGACTTCTTGGAGGCCTTGAGCTCTGTCGCGAAGATAGAAGAAGTCGGCTGTGCCACAACCAGCCGGCGATCGTGCGCAGCAACAACAGCCATGCAGCAACCCGAGGCCAGCATCAACGACCTCAGGTGAGGCAGCGCCAGGTGGGCGGAGCGGCGGCCCTAAGGGCGGTCTCCGATTTTTTGCCGCCGCCGCCGACGGGACATGCCGCTGGGGCACCCGCCAAACCAACACAGCACAGGCCGGCACAACCGCCTGTCCCTTCCCCGCCCCCGCAGCGATGACCTGGAAGGCCGCATCGTGGCACTGGCGCCGCGGGAGGCGCACGCCGTCTGCCGGCGGTGGCGCGACGCTGCTGGCAGGAGCGTGCGCTCCCTGCGCTTCGCGCTGCTCGACCATGCCGACAGGGCGCCAGCGCTGGCCGGCTTTGCCCTAGAGACCCTGGACCTGCGCGTAAACTTGCGCGCCCGTGAACTGGACCGCGTGCTGCCAGGTGTGATGTCTGTGGTGGCATCGCTCACCACACTTAGGTGGGACTGCTGCTGCCGCTGTACGCCTGCGAGGAGCGAGCGCACCAGCGGGCTGCCTGCAAAGCCGTTGGGTGACCGGCTCCTCCTCCTCATGCTGCGGTGGCCCCTCCATCCCCCGGCCGCTCCAGGTCCCTGTCTGCCAGGGCTGTTTGGTGACGCTCTTCATTTCGGCACGTCTTCAGAGGCCACAGCGCGACTGGTCACCGCACTCACTGGCCTCACGGCGCTGACCGCCCTCGACATTAGCCTTTGCCAAGCGGCAGACTGGAGAGTGCTGTCAGTGCTGACAGCCCTGGAGGACCTTGGAGCACATGGCTGTGTGCGGCTGGAGGGAGCGCCGTTGCAGCCGTCGCTGCTACTGCAATTGACGCGGCTGCGGCGCCTTGACATCGGCTTCCGTTCAGCGGCAACGGATTGGGGCGCGTGCGGCGCTGCCATTTTGGCTGGGCTGCCCCACCTTGAGGACCTGCGAATGGGCGGTGGCGGCGAGCATGGCTTCGCCACCCTGCTGGCGGCCACCCAGGCCATGCAGCCTGCGCCTTGGCCCGCGCTCCGCGTGCTGGACCTATCATATGCAGTGCTGCCGGCTGACAACAGTGCAGCGCTGGCAGAGCTGTGGGCGTGCTGGGGCGGGCCCTGCCCGCTGCGGCGGCTCGGCCTGTCCCAGATCCGGGCAGCGCCGCGTGCACCCGCGCTGGCGTCGCTGAGCGCCCTCACGTCGCTGGAGACGGATGTGTTTGATGTGGAGAAGGAGGGCTTTGCGTTCACCAGCGCTGCAGAGCTGGCCGCAGCTGAGAGTTAATAGTGATTTTTTCCGATCAGCCGTTCAACGCTGACCTCTTGATTGATGGCAGGGAGCTGGCAGAGGCGACGTGCGAGATGCTACAGGAGGCGCGGCCCAACCTGCAGATCCACTTTCATTAGTTAATACGATTTATGCTATGCCGGAGGCACACTGCCAATGCACCTGGCCTGATGTGTGTTGCACCTGTCACTCGTGCAAGCAGACGAGGCAGCAGGTGGAGGTGCCAGGAGACAAGGCGCGGGCGTGCCCGGCGCCGCAGGGACTGTGGGCCTGGTGGACCGGGCCCAGCGCTCCTCGGCCGACCTGGCGGCGATGGCTCGGCGCCGGGGCCCCCCCCCCCCCCCCCCCCCCGGGGCCCGGCAAAACTGGCGACGCACCGGGATCGGTGGACGGGCCAGGGGAGCCCTTCTCCGTGCTATTTCTGTTGCAAACCCAATGCGACCCCATGCCTCCGACGCCGGCGATGGGCTCCTCGCACCTCCACCTGCCAGGAGGTGGCGACGAGATGGCCCGCATTGCCAACCTGACCATCGAGCTCCACGGCACCCGCCTGCCGCTGCACTCTGCCGTACTGGCTGCCAAGGTGTAGCGCGTGGTTGGAACATTCTGGGGCGGGTGTCTGAGGTGACTCAGCAGTCACATGCCGCCTCGCCATATTGACTGTGCGTCTCTCTGCGTTGCCTGTGTGCAGTCAGCTGTGATGTGCGGCATGTTCTGCCGCACCAAGAAGGATGGCTGGGCGGCAGCAGTGGAGCAGGCACTGGAGGGAGAGCGGCTGCCGGCAGTGCAGCTCCTGATGCGCACGATGTATGATCCCATGCCACTACCAGAGGCGGTGACTGCGGTGGGCCTGGAAACCGGCGTTGCTGAGTGTGCGGCCACAGGTGAGGGAGCACTGCGCCTGGCACACAAACTTGATGTGCCATACGTGATGAAGGTAGGCTCTGGGCGAACCGTGAGCTGCTAGGGCGGGAGCGCAGACCGCTGTATTGTGCGTTTGCCTGCACTGACCAGCCCGATCCTGCCTGCACCTCCATGCAGCTGTCAGAGGAGCACATCACCACAGCCAGCTCGCCGGCCGGCGCTGCCAGCGCTGTGGCGCTCAGCAAGAGAGAGGAGCTGATCCACTGGATGGCACTCGCTGACGCATTTGGCATGCACCGCCTGCAGGCCAGGTGCGGCAACAGGGCCGAAGGAGGGGCTGCTTGCTTGCCTGCGGAACCCAGCCCGGGCACCAATGACAATGCCAACCACAACTCTTGCCTGCCTGCCTGCCATCCTGCCCCTCAACTGCCACAGATGTGCCTGCGAGGTGCTGAAGAGTGTGATGCAGGCCGGCAGCGTCATGGCCTTCTACCAGAAGCCGGCGCCCAGCATGCGCAAGGACCTGATCTGGTCTGGCGTCGGTCCCATCATGATGCTGGAGGGGGCTCTGCGAGCTGCCTGTGCTCGGCACGGTGCCTCTGTCAGCGGCTTAGTGCAAAACATCCCGCCAGCCGATGACATGGCGTCTTGGCTGCGGAGCCCCTCTCTCTGAAGCCGCAGCACTGCCTGCCGTTCCGCCTGTACATTCTGACTGTTGCCCTCGCTCCTGCATGTTCAGGCCTTGATTTACACAGGTTGCGCCTGCTCCTTTGTTGAATGCTGCGTGTCTGGCAGGAGTGCATTCGGCAGAAGGCGGGCGGGCAGGCGGTGGGCGAGTGGTGGGCGCCAGCTCGGCGGGCGGCAATGGCGGCATGCATGGGCATGCAATGCCGCCTGTAGGCATCAGCGTCTGACCTTGATGCGTTCTGCACAGCCCCACCTGGAGGGGCGAGAGGCCCGGGAATCACAGCTGATGCCCGATCTCTAATCGGCTACACGCTCTAAGTCGTTCTTGGAAACTGATTGCGCCGGAACCGGCCGCTGATGGCGCCAATTGGCAACTCCACACGCTCGCTCCATGTCGCGCCTCTGCCGCTGCGATCATCACCTAGAGCAGCGTGCAGGAGCTGCAGAGCTCCCAGCTGCAGCGCTGGGCGGTGGCGGCCCGTCCGCCGCCCGCCGTGGCCGCCCCGCTACGTGAAGGCAGCAGCAGCAAGCAGCGGCGCAGAGGGCGGCAGCGCTTCAGCAGACACAGAAGTGGACGCCGAGATTTCTGCCCTGCGAGTGGCGGCGCGCCTTGTGTCTGAGCGGTTCATCAAGAGGGGCGCCACGGTGGGTGCTGCATGGGCCGCCGTGCCGAGCCTTGCTCGCAGCAGCCGCACACCAGCCGCAGCTCGATGCCACCACCGCCCTGCCCCGCCGATCCACCCCGCTCCGGCCGCGCGCACAGGTGGGCCTGGGCACCGGCGTGAGCGTCAACCTGCTGATGGCAGAGCTTGCGGCCCGGGTGACCGCCGGCGACGCCCTCCGCGTCCTGGCCGCCTCGGACGCCGCCGCCTCTGAGGCCGCGTTTCACGGCCTGCCTTTTGCCGAGGCCGGAGCGGCAGTGGACGTGATGGTGGAGGTGGCAGACGAGCTAGCGTTTGGGGATGGCAGTCCTGATGCTGCCGCTGGGGACGAGGACGCGGGCGGAACGGGGAGCTCGCCCGAGGCGGCGCCCGCGCCCGCCCTCACCGCCTACATCATAGGCCGCCAGCACGTGCCGCACGTGCAGCCGCAGCTGCCGCGTGCGCGCCGGCTGGCCGCCGCCGCCGCCGCGGTCGTGGTGCTGGCAGAGAGCCCGGCCGACGTGGTGCCGCGGCTGGGCGGCGCGCTGCCGGTGGTGATAGACGCAGATGACTGGGAGGACACGGGTGAGAGAGGGAGGTATGCGGTGGTGCTCCTGGCTTGCCGGCGGGAGCGCGAGCGGCAGCAGCAGACGCCCGCGCAGCAAGCACTCCGGCGCTCGTGGGACCGGAGGGCGCACTCGAGGGGTGGCATCACCCGCCGCCCTGCACTCTCTCTCACACACACTGGTCTTGCTGCAGCCGAGGAGATTGATGACATCTTTTTGGGGGACGCAGAAGTGTGGCGCAGGTGGGCGGGAGCACAGAGAACGAAGGAACAGCAGGCCTGAGAAGAGCCTGCCGCTGGCGGCGGCACTTGCGCTTTGGCCCAAGCAGCAATAGTGGCGTGCTGCAGCAGAGGAGGCTGCCCAGCATGCCGGCCACCCCCCCCTGCCCGCGTGCACCAGGTCCACCGAGCCCAGCGCAGGCCCGCGGGGCGGCAGCAGGCCCTATGTCAGCCCCGAGGGAGAGAATATCCTGGACATCCGATTCGGTAAGCGCCAGAGCCGAAGGGAATGACGCGATGCCGCACGCCAACGAGCACGCACGCCGCGTTGTGGCTCCATGCACCCCGCCCTGCACCTCCCTTTCTCCTGCCCTCTCCCTCTCCATGCCTGCATGCTCCACTCGTCCCCCACCCCCCCAACTCTACCCAGATGACGGGCTCA
Source organism: Chlorella sp. A99 (assembly GCA_003063905.1). Lineage (NCBI taxonomy): Eukaryota > Viridiplantae > Chlorophyta > Trebouxiophyceae > Chlorellales > Chlorellaceae > Chlorella > Chlorella sp. A99. The sequence goes on from PCFQ01000001.1 coordinate 845,817, forward strand.
AGCTCTTTGGCGAGGGCGCCCCCTACGCCCGGATCGCGGCAGAGATCGAGGCCGTGCCTGGCGTGTTGTCGCATGGCCTGTGCGTGGGCGTGGCGACCGCGGCGGTCGTCGCCTCGCCAGACGGGCCGCAGCTGTACGAACGCGGCGCGAGCTGAGAGCGCGCAGTGGTAGCGCAACGTTCTTTGTTTTTTGGGTTCTTTGTTTTTTGTTCAGTTCAGTTAATAGTTCAGTTGAATTAAATTTCAGTCGTGTTGGCACGCAGGAAGACGAAGATGGGAGCAGGGCAGCAATGGGCGACTCCCGCAGCGCCCGCCTGCGCGGCGCATCCGTCCGCACCTAGCTGCCGCCCCCTTTCACGCATTGCTCCCTCCCTCAGTTGGCCATCTGGAAATAGTCGCATTGCGCGCCTCCCACCGCCGTGAACCGCCCGCAGCTGTAGAACTCTTTGCCACACTTTGGGCCGGGCTTGTTCACCGTGCGCCGCTTGGCCTGTGCAGGTGGGGGGGAGGAGGGTTGCCTGGCAGCGGGTAGCCTGCTGGCATGTGGCCGCTCAGGACATTTTCCAACCCAGTCCAGAACCAGCGCGTGTGTTGGAGCAGAGTCTGCCAGCAGTGCTGCCCGCCTCCGAATGCCCACCTCTGACCTCCCTCCCAATCTTTCTTCCCCTCCTCACCTCGACGCCGCAGTAGCACTTGCCGTTCCACTTGCCCTTGTCGTCGAATATCTTTGCCTTCTTCTTGGCCAGCTGCTGGCTGGCGGCGGCGCCGCCCAGCCGCAGCGTGCCCTGCTTCAGCCGCCTGCTCGAGTCGACACCCGTGAAGGAGCCGGTGATGCCCAGGACGAGGCCGCCGCGCATGAGTTTGGTAGCCAGCCTGGGCGGGGGTGATCGAGGGGCGGGGTGTAGAGCCAGCAGGGGAGCCGATCAGCGCCGGAGCTGTGCGGTGCGCACATGCAGCACGCGGCGGAGAGCGGGACCTCACGCAGCCCACGCTGCGCTCCCAGCCAGCCCCCTGGGGCTCCACGCTTTCACCGCACCTGGCGGTGTTCCGAGCGTCGTCCAGCGCGCAGTGCTGCCGGCCCTCCCACTCCAGCCCCGCCGCCACCACGCTGCACACCAGCACGCCTGCGGCCTTAGCTCATCCAGCAAGCAGGGGGGCGCTCTGCCATGGGAAGCGCAGCGACAGCAACCCTCATCCCAGCGCTGTTCGGCAGCTGCGCACCTGTTGTGGAGGCCCTGCCGCTTCTTTTGGTGCTTTGCAATCACGGCCTGCACACGCACGCAGCAGGGAGCGAGTGAGGGCCAGAGGGCACGAACACTGGGAGGACAGGAGGGATGCAGGGGAAAAGAAGGCCAGCATGCAACCGCCACAGCCCCGCCAGTCCCACTCCGAGTGCTGCTCCACTCAGCATGCTCCCCTGCCCCAGCCCTGCCAACCTTGAGGTCGATCCACTTCTGCATGTAGCGCGGCTGCTCGATCTTGCGCCACCCGCACTCGCCGTGCATCTGCGGCGCCACTCCGGGCCAGGCAGGGGGCGCGAGAAGCAGCAGGGGACCTGGGGGAGGGCGCGGAGGCGAAGCGCTCCAGAAAGGGCCCGGGGGCGTGGAGCCGTTGCCATTTGCCGTGCAGCCGGCCGCGTCCCGAGCCGCAACTTCAGCCTATGAGCACTCGCCTGCACTTTCATGTCCCAGTCTCCCCAGGTCACGGGCGCCAGGCTCTTGCCCTTTGCCAGGAAGCCGCGCTCCTTGAGCCAGGCGGTGTGGCGGGCCAGCGCCTCGGCCAGCAGGACGCTGCCGTCCACCGTCTCCTGCGAGGCAGAGGGCGAGAGTGGCAGGCCATAGCAGCGGAAAGGGTCGCTGAAGCCATTTGTGGGAGCGGGCGAGCCGGCTACCAGCTCCCATCTCCTGCCCCACCACAGTCCGACCCGCCCCACCAGCCCGCCAGCCCCCCGCCCCGCGCCTGCGTGATGCCGGTGAGCTGGGTGCAGAAGGCGGTGAGCTGCGGGTGTTCGGTAGGCCGCACATACTGCTGCCAGCCCGCCGCCAGCGCCATGGTCGCAGTGTCAACAACCCAGCATGACAGCTCTATGATCTCCTGAGCAGCGGGGTCGTGGGAGGCAGCAGGCAGCGCGGGTGATGCGGGGACTGCCGCAGGCATGCGTGGCAGCGCAGCCGGACAGCAAGCCGGCAAGGCGCAGCAGCGGCCTTGGCTGGCAGCAGCAGCCCGGTGCGCCGTCCGCCCAACCCCCGCAAACGTGCCCCCCGGCGCACGCCTGGCCACAGGCCCAAGCAGGCCTCACCATCGGCCGCAGCTTCTTCTCCTCATCGCAGGTAGCCTCGATGTCATAGACAGCCAGGTAGTCAAAGAGCTGGCGGGTCTGCGGCTTGGCCAGCACAGCGGGCGGCGACCCGGCGCCGCTGGCCGCTGCTTGCCTGCCTCCGGCCCCCGCCGCCACTGCTGCTGCCGGCTCGGCGCCGCTGCTGCCCGGCACCGCCGCTGCTGCGCGCTCACTGCTGCTGCCCGGCGCTGCCAGCTCTGTGCGCACGGTGCCAGATGCCGCAGTTGCAGCAGGCGCACCAGCTGCAGCAGCATGGTGTGGCCCAGGCGGCTGGCTCTGTTGCTGCTGCTGTGGCTGCTGCGGTGCTGCTGATGCCCCTCTCTGAAGTGAGAAGCACTCGCATGTGTGCTGGGGCGCCTGCTGCGGGTGCTGCTGCTGCTGCTCCCACAGCACGCCGCCTGGGATGTTGGCCTGCTGCGCTGCCCCCCAGCTGCCGCCGCTCACTGCGCGCGGGGGCGCAACCTGGAACAGGTGCCGGAGAGCAAATGGCTGCCTGGCTGCTTCGCCATGCTGGAATGGCGAGCAGGCGCGGGCGGTGCCAGGCGGTGGAGGGGCCGACGGTGCAGCGCGCGGGATCGCGCTGCGCTGCCCGTCTACTGGGCCCACTGGGCCCTCGAACCAGCTGGCCTGCTGCGCGTCCTCCGAATTGGGGAGGGCGCCACGTTTGCCCAGCTGCTCCTCTGCTGCGAGAGCCGCTGCAAGCCACGCCTCATCATCACCGTCCTCCATCGCACAGCAACAGGCGCTGAGAGGGCGTGACGTCTCGAAGACACAGCAGCAGCAGCACAGAGCTCGGGCGCTCCCAAAATAGCTCTGGAGGTGATAGAAGGTCGAAGAGATTGGCGCCAGTGTGATGGACCCATCAAGCCCGCCCGCTGCGGCGCACGCTGCGCCCGCCCGCTGCCACAGCGCGCCACACAGCGCAGGCGCCGGTGTGGGTCCACAAAACCGCTGCATCTGCCTGTTGCACAAGCACATGGCATTACAAGCACCATGACCACCAATTGCACCGGGCATTCCCATTCCGTTGCCAGTCGGCCAGCAACCCACTTCACAGGCGCTCCAAATGCACGTCTGTCACCAGCTGCCGTCCCGCTCCTCTCCTGCCATCCTCATCCCTTGAGGAACCGCCACTCCGCATCGCTCTCCTTGTGCAGCAGCAGATACAGTTTGCTGGATTTCTGGCTAACCTTGAACCCGCAGCGCTTGACGATGATTCGGCCCCACAGCCGCGGCAGGTGCAGGTGGTAGGCGGCGGCGCGGCCCACCGCCCACGCGTCCAGACTCTGTGGCGTGTACACCACGCGCACCTGCTCCAGCGGCACTGGCTCGTCCAGCTGCAGGGCAGGTGGCGCTGCAGCGCGGCAATGGGAGAGCAGCTCCATTGCAGACTGTTGTGCATGCAGCGTGGCGCCTACGTGCGCCCCTGTGCCTATGCAGCACACCACAGGCGGGCCACATTGCCCGCAACGCTGCGGCACTGCTGTGCTGTCCTGCGGTGCTGTTGTGCCCTGCTTGCCTGCACGATGACGCAGATCTCAAAATCGCAGTCGGTGAAGGTGTACCGCTGCACCTGCAGGCAGGAGGGGACAGGGGAGCAGGCAGCAGGTTGGCGCTGGTGGAGCATGGGGCTAAGGAGCTGGGCTGCACCAGAGCTCCCGGCTCTACCACCAGGTTGCGCCGAAACAACGGTCCCACCTCCTTGCGGGGTAGGTCGGATGGCAGGTCCGTCACATCCACCAGGTGGGGCGGCCGCACCACACTGACCTGCAGATGGCAGCATGCGCTGGGGTGGACAACAGGCATTCGCATGCTAGGCCACAGTGGCACGCGGGCACAGGTACCCGCAGCCCGAGCAGTTCTTGCCTTGGGCCTCGGCTCCTCCCACATGGCGCCCTCCTCCTCCAGCGGCGCTGCGGGCCCGGCGCCCGCCGCGCCCAGGCCCTCCAGCCGCCGGCGGGCGGCCTCCCACACCGGCTCATCCGCAAAGTCGATGCGCTTGAGGGACTTGGCGATCCGGTCGGCCGCCAGGCGTGCCCGCGCCAGCTCGCCTGCGGGGTGGCGCAGCAAACCACGGGGGTGGTGCAGAGTGGGGGCTGGCGGCGCTGGGGCCCGAGACAGTGCGCGATGCTGCGGCGCTTCGAGCGCGGCGCAGGGAGGGCGGGTCGGGCGTCTCACCTGCGCAGGGGCCCAGGGCCAGCATGGCGGCCCGGCCCGCCAGGTACACGGGCGCACCCGGCCAGCACAGGTGCTCCTCATCCACCCATGGGTAGCCTCCCACCACCGCCGTGGGATGCTGTTGCTGCAGCTCGGCTAGGAGAGGGTCGGCCTGTACGCTGTACGCGCTGCCGCACGCGAGCCAAATGACATCAGCCGGCAGCTCCAGGCTGCTGCCGTCGGCGGCAGCCATGGCCAGGGTGCCAGGCGCAGGCGCACCATCAGCCGGCTGGTCACCAGAGGCCGCGGCCGCAGCCGCCACCGCTTGCTGGAAGGCAGAAGGCGGGACAGACTCCACAGGCTCCTTAATCTGGCTGCCAGGGCCGCCAACAGGCCGCCGCAGCAGGCGCAGCCGCCACCGGCCCTGGGTGCCCTCGCCCCCCGCCGCCTCTGCCGCCTCCACCTCGCAGCCCTCGAGCACCTCCAGCCTCCCCGCCGCCACCGCGGCAGCGAGGCGCTGCAAGGTGGGCAGGTCCAGCGTGGCTTGTCGCCGCGCCTGCCTGCATGCTGCGATGCGGTAGCCAAGGCCGTCCACCTGCCGATATGCGTTCAGGTTCTTGTTGCCCCACCAGCCAACCGCCGTCTCAAACACTTGCGGCAGCAGCTGCCGGCGTGCGACCAGCGTCACCGCCGCCGCACCAGCATCTGCAGCTCCTACCGCCAGCATCGCGCTGGCCATGCCGCCTCCCACCAACACGACGCGGCGCCCTGTCACCTGGGCAGCTGTGTGCCTGAGGTCCACCTCGTCCCAAGTGGCGATCCCGGATGGCAGTGCAGCCTGGCTGCCGTCTGTTGGCTGCAGCTGCCGCACCCAAGCTGGCACAATCGGTCTGCGGCACGAGGCGGTGTGCACCACAGCACGGGCGTGCACCACCGCCCCGCTGGAAAGGTGCACCGCGCAGCTTGCGCCCTGTGCCGCCGGCTCCAGGCGCACCACCGTGTCCTCCCGTACTGCTTGCAGGCCCTTTGGCAGCTGTCGGATCAGCTTGGCCTGGCAAAATTCGCGCAGCAGGGCGGTGCTTGGCAGGGGAGCCGAGCCCGGCACCTCCAGCAACTCCTGTGAGCGGATGAGCGAGGGCAGATGTGGGTGGCAAGGCTGCGGCCCTTCCCAACTTCATGACGTGCTCACCTGCTGCCTGCCCCTGTCCTCGGCAAACTGCTGGAGGGCCAGGGGGCTGGGGTGGGGGTGCAGCGTTGCGGGCGCACGGACGTGTTTGGCGCCCAGCCGTTCCCGCCGCACGTCCCATGCCGCCAACCATCCGCCTCTTCTGTCGATCACCGCCGCCCTCTGCAAGTGCCGCGCAGTGATGCACAGTGAAAGGCGTCGCACGTTGAGAAGCGGAGACGTCATGCAGCCATCATGGGCAGGTCCGCACCTGCTGGACCGCCTGTGGCAGACGCGCAGCAAGCGCCAGCCCATCCATCCCGGCTCCGATGATGATCACGTCGAAGGAGGGCTCCGCGGCATGGTCAACGCTGGCCGTGCCTGCCATCTGCTGACGTCCTGCTGCTCTTACGGCTCAGAAGGGCAATCTGGTGGCGGAAGTACTAGAACCTGACTCGATCGCAGCCTTCCAGGTTGTGGTTTGACCGCCCGGGACGCAGCGGCATGGCGGCCCTGAACCCCCAGTGCAAGGCAGCATTTCCGGCTGCTGCCCAATGCGCAGGTGCATCTGCTGCTTTGTTGGCTGCTTGAAAGATGAAAACTCATGGCAGGAACGTTCGCAAGCTCCATCGTGACTCCGCCACCTCCTGCGTACCCCGTCACCCACTGCATCAATACTCCAGCAGCACAGTGTCCGCCACCTGCCGCCGCATCGCCAGCCAGTGCGCCGCTGCCGCGCGGTGGTCGGCTGCCCACCCACGCGTCGCAGCCCGCAGGTGCGCTGCCATGCCGAGTCCTTGCATGCCTGTTCCCTCTTTTTCTAGCAGCTGTTGGCATTGGGTCGCATTCGGCACATTCACCTGCACACATGCAACCCAGCTTCCGCAGTGGAGCGCAGCACCTGGGCCATAGGCTATTCGGGTGACCTGACCGGTCCCTTCCCTTCTCACCTCGAGCCTGGGCAGCTGCTGGAACACCAGCGCCTGCATGGGGTCGTCCGCCGCCGCCGCCGCGCTGGGTGCCGCCGCCGCCACGTCCACGGCATGCAGATCGGCGGCCGACGCAAGCGCATGGTTCTTGTTCGCGGTACTTGCTCCACTGCCTTGCTCCCCCTCCTCCAGGTCCGCAAACGCCTGCACAGAGGGGAAGGCGACATGCAGGCGGCAGGCGACGCCCGCGCGAGCGGCTCCCCTGCGCTCAGCGAGAGCGCTCAGCGAGAGCGCTCAGCGAGAGCGGCTCTGTGAGAGCGGCTCTGCGAGCTGCGCGCCGAAGCGCCCCCCACACAGCCAACTGCAGAACGGGCGACTTGTGGAAGTGCACCGCCTACAGCTGCCCCGGCTGCCGCGCCCAGAGCGTCCACTCCCAGCAGGGCCGCCCGGCACCGCCCTGCCAGCCAGTCGCCCGTTTGTGGAGACAGCAGCTGTGAGGCAGCCTGTGTGCTCAGGGACAGCAGCTGCAGGGAGAGCAGCGCCGCCGCTGCGTGCCGGAGCGGCGAGAGACGCTCCCATATGCTGGCGACTGAGGTTGCGGCAGCTGCGCTGGAGCCGTGTCTGCATTGCTGCTGGGAGAGAGAGTTTTCAGGCATGCAATCCAGAGGCTGGTGCCAGCAGCACGGCGAGCGGGGTCGGCCGTGCTCCCTGGGAGCACACTGCACCCACAGGCGGCACGTGGGCATGGGACGCTTCGGCTGCGCTGCGCCTGCTCACTCACAGTTACAGGGTAGGGTCTCTCCAAACCTGACTGAAGCTAGAAAGAGCAAGGGAAACAGAGGTGCCACTGTGCCGGGAATGCCCCGGCACAAGCGACAGCAGCAGCAAGGGAAACACCGCAGAGGGGCGTCAGGAGGGCAGCCGTGTGTGCTTCTGCACCCACGTGCCACAATACGCACTTATCCAGGGCTCAATCCATGATAGGGAACTTGTTGTCTTTGGCCTTCTCTCCCGGGCCCGCCTTGGGCTTCTCCTTCCTGTGGCAGCAGCATCGAGGCAGGCGGCGGGCGACAGGCGAGCGATGGGTGAGCGGCGAGCAGCGGGCGGCTTGCATGCATGCATGTCGCTCTCACGTCGTTGACACCTTGGCCGCGCCGCTAGTGGACAAGAACTGCCTGAAGACGGGGCCTGCGAAGCATAGCATGCAGAACACAGTGGCGCGGCGTTGCGGCGGGTGGCGGCGGTGGTGGCGTGGCGTTGCGCCGATCGCTCTTTGCATGCGCTTGCGAAGGCTCTCCTTCTCACTTGTGGGGTCGTAGCACGTCATTTGTGAGGAGGAGCTGTGGGGTGTCTGCTCTCTGCTCTCACGACGCCGATCTCTCTGGGCAGCCTGAGCGGATGTATGGGTTTGCAGAAAGGAAGCGGACGCCGAGAGTGGAGCCTAAATGTCGAGCCCCGGGCCCCGACGGCGCAACTTTTGGCGCGCCCGGCTTCGATCGCGAGGCGCATTTCACTCCAAAGCCCACCGTCTGTGACAGCGCACGTCGATTGGCCGCCAGCAAGCGCAGGGGAACGTGGAGGGGCACGGCGCGGCACGATGAGCGGGCGCGGGAGGAACGCAGTGCTGCCCGCATGGATGGTAAAACAGCAGCAAGGTGAGAGCAGGCCGCCGAGCGAAGCCGCATGATGGGTGTGCGGAGGCCTTGGCCAGCGCCCCGAGCCTCTGGAGGTGTATGCAGAGTGTGATCCTGTCCCCTGGGCTGCAGAGGGCGGCGGGGCAGCAGCGCCTGGAGCACCCGCCGCGGGCGGGCCGGCGGCAACGGTGAGCCTGCCGCAGTTGCGCCTGCACTCTTGCACCTGTGCCTTGTCGTGCGCTCGACATGCTTCCTGCAGCAAGCACCTGCTCAATGCGCTTCTGCCGCGCCTGCTCCCAACGTCACTGCAGCCGAGCAGCGCTCCTGGCGTGCCCGCCGCCTCGCCGTGGGCTGCGGCCGCGCCGGCAGCGGCGGCCAAGCCCGAGTGGACCGAGCACACTGCTCCCGACGGACGCAAGTATTATTACAACAGCCGCACGAAGCAGAGCGCATGGGTCAAACCAGACGAGCTGAAGACCCCAGCGGAGCGAGCAGCCGAGGCGGCGGCGGCGCTGGGGCGCGGACCCGCCGCGGCCGCGGCACCCGCCGCCGCGTCGCCAGCCGCCGCCGCACCCGCAGCCAAGCCTGACTGGACCGAGCACACAGCGCCCGATGGGAGGAAGTACTATTACAACAGCCGTACGAAGCAGAGCTCATGGGTAAAGCCTGATGAGCTCAAGACGCCAGCGGAGCGCGCGGCAGAAGCGGCGGCGGCGGCGGCGAGGGCTGCGCCCGCGGCCGCCTCGCCCGCGGCGGCGCCCGCGGCGGCCAGACCTGCGGTGCCGGCGGCGGTGCCCACTACTGCTGCGGCGGCGGGGGCGCCGGCCGCTGTCCGGCCCGGCTCGGCGGCGGGTGGGGAGCCCAAGGCGGCGCAGGTGGTCAAGCTGAGCTCCGGAGGGGAGGTCCGGGCCAACGGCGGGTTTGTCGTGCCGCCCGGCGTGATCCAGGCGCGTGGCCAGCACGCGGCAGGGCCGCCGGGATGCGCACGCCGCCGGCAGAGCACCGGCCGGCGCTCTGGCTGCCGCTCTCAGCACCTCTCGATCTCCCTCTCACGCGCCCCTCGAGCGCTGCCCCCACCTCCACCCCATTTTCCTCCTGTAGACGGGGCCGACCCCTGTGTACGCGACGACCCAGGAGGCCAAGGACGCCTTTAAGCAGCTGCTCACCGACGTCGGCATCACCGGCTCCATGGGCTGGGACGAGACAATGCGTATCATCGCGCAGGACAGGTGCGGTACCGGCGCGATCGCTCGCGATCACTAGCCATCACCGCAGCGACTCATGAACAAACTGCAGAGCGGACGGGGTGGGCAGGCCGCGGCCGATGTGTGACGTGGCATGAGGACGCAGATCGTTCACAGACACAGACGCAGAGCCGCGCATCGGAAAGTGCGGCGGGCTGCATGGCTCTCCAGGCCGACTGCGCCCGCACTTTCCTCCCTTCCCTTCCCCTCATGCAGGCGCTACGGCGCGCTCAAGACCCTGGGCGAGAAGAAAGCGGCCTTCCACGAGTACATCGCCCAGCGCAAGCGCGAGGAGGCGGAGGAGGCGCGGCAGCGGCGCATGCAGGCGCGCGCCGGGGGGCGGCGGGTGGCCGCGCTCGAGGGCGGCGCGCGGGCGCGCCTAGGGTGGGCGGGCAGGCGTGCCGGTGGGCTGCGCCCTCCCTGTGCCTCCCCTCTGACCCTGGCTCCCTGCCTGCCTCGTCCCTCAGGCCAAGGAGGGCTTCTATGCGCTGCTGGACGAGCACGCGGAGCAGCTGGGCAGCCGGCCCAAGCTCAGCCGCGCACGCGACCTGCTGGAGCTCGACCCCCGCTGGCAGGCGCGCGGAACTGCTAGCCTTGCAGAACTGCTTGCAAGCGGAAATGACAACTGTGCAACACCAACTCCTGACACTTTGATTCACATGAGCATGTTCTGTCTTTCCGCGTCTGTTCTGTCCTCCCTCCCCTTCCCTCCCCCTCGCCCGCGCGCCGCCCTCGCCGCACGCGCGCGCGGCGCGGAGCGCCGGCCGCAACGCCGGCCGCCGCAAGGCGAGGCGCTGCGCGCGGGAGCCTGCTGGCCGGCGCCTCCACCGGTCATGCGTGCCCCGCGCTCGTCCCTCGCCGCTCCTGTGCGCCGCAGGCGGTGGACAGCCAGCGGGAGCGGGAGGAGCTGCTGGAGGACTGGATCGAGGAGCGCGAGCGCGTGGAGAAGGAGGCGCGCAAGGCGGAGCGCAAGCGCAAGGCGGCGACCTTCAGGTGCGGGCGCGGGGGAAAAAGAGATAGAGGGGCGCACGCGCGGGCGGCGGGTGCGAGGCGAGCAGGCGGGGCGCGCGCCTCGCATCCTGAGGCCCTGGCTCAGGCTGCCAAGTCGCGGAGGGCCGTGGCGGGAGGAGCGCGCGTGCGCGAGCGCGAGCGCACGTCGTCGCCGCCGCGCCGGGCCCAGACCGTCCAGAGCGTCATGCGGGCCCCTTCCCCTGTCCTCCCTCCTGCGCGCCCCCAGGGAGCTGCTGGAGGGCTGCAGCTTTGTGGCCGTGGACACAAGCTGGCGCAAGGCGGCGGACCGGCTGGCGGGGGAGGAGGCGTACGAGGCGCTGGACAAGGCGGCGCGGCTGGAGGTTTATCAAGAGTACATCCGGTGAGTCCCGTGCAACACTGGGTAAAACAGTTGGGTGTTCTGTTTGAAGAAGAGTTCGGGCGGTGTGCCAGGAGCACATCCTCCAGTGGTGGTGGTGGTGGGGTGGGGTGGGTGGGGGTGGGGTGGGGGGTGGGGGAGGGGGGGGGCCGTCGAGCTGAGTGGTTGCGCGTTGGCGGTCGCGAGCAGCGTGTGTTGGGAGGGCGCTGTGCTGTGTGTTTGGGGGGCGCTGGTGCGCAATGCGAGGAGGACTGCTGCGGTCTGTTCCGGGGATGAGCGGCGCCGATGGCGGGCGCTGGGGGCACGGCGGGCTGCAAGTTGGGACGCAAAGCAGCCAAGTGCAGGAGCACCCGCGCGCCCACCGCCTGCCCGCCCCATATCTCTTCCCCGCAGGGAGCTGGAGCGCAAGGAGCGGGAGGAGAAGGAGAAGGAGCGGGAGGAGCGCAAGCGGCAGGTGCGCTGGCGCGCCGCGCGGCCGAGCAGGAGGCGCCGCCCGCCGCGCCGCGCGGCGCCCTCGTCCCCCGCTCCCTGCACACTGCGCCCTTCGCGCTCTTCCCTTCCCTGTGCGCTCTCGCCCACTGCGCTGTGTTGTCCGCTCGTCTACAGGAGCGCAAGAGCCGCGAGGCCTTCCGGGAGCTGCTGGCCAAGCACCGGGCCGAGGGCATCATCAACGCCAAGACGCGGTGGCGGTGCGCGGGGGCAGTGCAGTTGTGCAGTGGTGCAGTGGTGCAAACTTGCAGTGGCGCAGCGTGCAGTTGGCGTTGCATTCAAGGTGTTGCATTCGGTGTTGCATTTGGTGTTGCAGTCGGCGTTGCAGTCGGCCATGTTGTCTCGGGCCATGGCGAGCGCCACGTGAAGCCCTGTGCTGCGCCCCCGCACGCCGCATGCGCGCCTGCACGCCACGCTGCATGCGCCCCAGCACGCGCCCCGGGGGCTGGTGATGAGCACCGTATTTTGTCCGTACCATCCGACACCTCGCTGACGATGCAAATACCGTGGAATCTCGTTAGCCTGAGGCCCCCGTGCGCCGCCCATAGTGCACTGCATCCATCGCCCGCGCGCCTCTTGCACGGCCCTTTCGCCCCACACCGCCGCCGCGTGGCTTGGCGCCTCGCGCCGCGCCTTGGGGGGCGCCGGTGCTTCTTTCCCCTGCTGCTCCGAGATGCCCGCTCCCTGCCCCCCGCCTGCGCAGGGAGTACCAGCCGGTGGTGAAGGATGAGGAGGCGTACGTGGCGGTCGAGCAGAACACGGGGGGCTCGCGGCCAAAGGAGCTCTTCCAGGTGCGGCGGCCGGTGGGGGACCGGTGGGGGGAAGAAGCAGCCTGGGGGAAGAAAGCAACCAGGGGTGGGGAAGCAGGTTGCGGAGCGCGGCAGAGGAGCGGCGGTGGCGCGGGAGCGGGCGGTGGCAGGCAGCGGGGGGCAGCCAGCCAGCCGGGGTGCGTGGCGCCGGCGCCACGGGGGCTGCGGGCCGGCGCCGGCGCGAGCCTGCCCCCTGCGGGCCCTGTCGTGCCAACAGGTGCGAGTCAACCAACGCGTTTCGCCTGATGCCTTGCTTTCAATTGCAGGACGTGCTGGAAGAGATGGAGGCTGCGTACGACAAGGAGCGGGAGAAGGCAAAGGCGCTGGTCAGCGAGCGGAGCATCGAGGTGTGTGGGGCGCGGGCGGGGAGGGGTGCTTGGGGTTGGCGGCGGGCACGCGGCACCGGGGCCTGGGCCATGGGGCCGGCCGGCCGGGCGCTGGGAGCCCCGGGGCAGCGGCCCCCGCTCTGCCTGCGCGCGAGCTTCGGAGCTCCGAGGGTTGCGCCGAGGTTCCGGGCGCCTGCTGCTGGCACACAGGTGGGGCCAGAGGGCACGTGGGAGGCGTTCCAGGCGGCGCTGCCCGAGGCGGGGGCCCCTGAGCTGGAGGGAATCTCTGGTGAGGGCCGCGTGGCGTCCACCCCTCGCCCTCCCTGCCCCCTGCCCCCTGCCGCCGGCCATGTGCCCGGCGCTGCGCAGCGCCGTCGGTCCGCGTCGCTTCCGCGACCAGCACCCACGCCGCCGCCGCCGCCCGCCGGGCCGCCCGCCCGCCCGCCCGCCCTCACCCCCTGGCCTCATCCGCCCGCACTTTCTTCCTCTGCAGAGACGACGCTGCGGCTGTACTTCGACGAGCTGCTCGGCCGGGCCAAGGAGGCGAGCGCTCCCTGAAACGCGCTTTTCTGCCCGAGCGGGGGGCGCCTGTGCCGCGCCGCGCCGCGGCGCTCGTTTGCGCCGCGCCGGCCCCGCCGCGCGCGCGCCGCTCCGAGCGCCCCCTCCCATCCTCCCCGCGCCCTCCCACGCCCGGCCCTCGCCCGCCCCTTCCTGCCCGCAGGCGCTGGCCAAGGCGGAGAAGGCCAAGCGCCGGGCGCGCGAGGACTTTTCGCACATGCTGCGCTCGATGCGGTCGATCAAGGCAGACGCCACCTGGGAGGCGGCGCAGGAGGCGTGCGCGGGGGAGCCCGAGTGGAAGGAGGTGAGGGGTGGGCCGCAAGGCGCGCGGCGCGGCGCCCGCCGGTATATGAACCGGTATGTGTGAACCGGAACGTGGCCACTCCTGTTTTGTTTCTGGCAGTGCTCTAAAAAACATTTTATGAGGAAGAACCAAGCACAACCTTTCACTGTCACTATTGCAATTCACTGCTGCAGATCGAGGACGAGGAGGAGCGCAAGGAGCTGTTTGAGGAGCACATTCTCAAGCTGGTGGCCAAGGAGGCCGAGCGCGCGGAGCGCAAGCGCAGGTGGGGTGGGTGGGGTGGGGGGGGG
>PCFQ01000003.1:8672-23287 GCA_003063905.1 Chlorella sp. A99
CCACCCCACCCCCCCACACACACCACGCACGCGCGCGCACACACACGCGTGCCCACGCGCGCGCCTGGTTGAGGTACGCGATCTTCATGCCCTCCTTGGCACGCAGCACCTCGCCGGCGTCGGGCGCGAGCCGCCCCGTTATGATCTGCAGCTGCGTCGTCTTGCCGGCGCCGTTGACACCCACCAGCCCCACGCGCTCGCCCTTCTTCACCTCCCAGCTCACGTCGCGCAGCACCTGCTGGTTCTTGAACGTGATGGCCACCTGCGCGCGCGGGCGTCGGCTTGGACAGGGGATCGACCGCGGGCGACGGGGGGCACCCAGCACTGCCGGCGGGCCGGCGTCGACCAAAAGACGTGAACAAGCAAACCGACCGCTGCAGCGACGGGACGGCGCCTGCAGCGCCGTCCCGTCCCCACCCCCTCCTCCTCACGTTCTCCAGCTTCACGCCCGAGCCAATGCCCGAGGTCCCCCCCTTGCCCTTGGCGGGTGCTGCGCCGTTGCTGCTCCCCTCCTGCGCACGCACCACCAGGGCGGCGGCGCGGCGCGCGCGCGCCCACCGCCGCAGCAGGTGCGGTGTGGAGGCGGCCGCGGCGCCAGGCGGCGCCGGGCGGTGCCTGCATCAGGGCGATCGCGCGTTCATTAATTGACTCCTGTGCTCTGGTAGATTGCATTCAATAAGCAGCAGCGCCTTGGCGTCTGAGACTGCCCAGCCTATCTCAGCCACAGAGCTCACCCCGGCGCCTGGGCTGCACTCAGCAGCTGCGCATGGTTGTTGCAAGAGCCGCGGGGGCCGAGAACTGCGTGGGAGAAGGCTGCCCCCTGCATGTGGCAAACTCTCCCTGCTCTCTCACAGATGTCCCTGGATGTGATAGCTCGAATTGCGGCCCAGCACAGCACAGTGGGGAATCAAAGGAGTTCGCTCCTTTTATTCGCTGGAGTCTCCAAGCGGAGCGCAAGACTAAGCTGTGAGCTCCACACAGTTCAGAGAAGCTCGGAAATGCGGCCGAGGCAGCACTCATCCTGCTGTGCGTCGGGGCCGGGGACTGCCGAGCGGGCGGCGGAGCAGACGGCCCTGCCGGCAGCGCCGTCCCGAAGAGGGAAAAACTGGGAGTGTTCAGTGGGCCGGCCTTACACGCAGCTCAGCGACCCAGAGGCTAGGCCCCCTCGGGCGGCTCGGGCGCCACCCGCGCCAGCACCTTGTCCGCAAATTCGTTGAAGTTGGGCGCCTGCAGCGCGCGGATCAGCGCCTGCGCGGGGCGGCGGCGGCAGTGCGGGGACGGTGAGTGCGATGGGCCGGCAGAGGCCACCGGCGTCTGCGCGTGCGAGACACCCCCGAGCTTGCCCTGGACACCCCCGCTCACCCGTTCGCGGTCGGCTGCGCCGTCAGTGTCGCGCACCACCACCTGCAGCCGCTCGTCACGCAGCATCCATCGAACCTGCGGGGCAAGGCGCAGGAGCGTGGTGGCAGTGGGTGCCAGCTGCATCTGGCGGCAGGCACCAACTGCTGCGAGCGCACACCTCACCTCCTCATCTGCTGCCAGCGCCTCCAGTTGCTCGTTCGTCAGCCTCCAGCTGCCCTCGTCCACCTCATCCTCCTCTTGCCGGTGTTGCGCCTGCTGCACGCGCGCCTGCGCTGCTGCGTCCACTGCCGCAAACCGCACTTCGACTGCCGCCACCGCCCCACCCGACTGCTGCCGCCGCACGGTGCGCACACTGCCCGAGAAGCTCCCCCGCCTTAGCTGCGCCGCTTGCTCCGCTGGCACGGTGCCCAGGAGCCTGCCATCGGCCGTGCTGCACGCCACGCACTCCCCATCTCCGCTCGACAGCGCCACCGCTTCCCCCGCGTTGATGGATGCTGCCGCCTCAGCCTGCAGGTCATGCAGGACCACGTCAACGCGCTTGGGAGGAGCGGCCATGGAAGGGGCTTCTGTTGGGCAGAGCCGCTGCGCACAGAAGCGTCTGAAAGTGGAGCGGGGGAGCTGGAGGCCGACGATTGGCTGTGAAATGAGGTGCCATCAAGAAGGCCGGGAGCGCCGGCGCCCTGGGGCGCCCGACATCTTTCTGTGGCCGCAAGCGCTGTTCAGTGTCAAGGGATTCAATAACATTGTGCAGGTTTGAGCGCTGAGCTATGTGTGGGGAGCCCCAGACTGTCGGCCCTGTCTCAATGTCGGCCTTAGTGGCAGGCGCCACCACCGACGAAGTGCGGGCGCGGGGCAGGAGCTATAGCAGCTAGCGCACGGCCAGCGGTACGTTGGTGACGACTGTTTGCGCCTACAAGTTGGAGGGTGGGAGGGCAGGGCCAGCCTCGCGCAACTGGCGTGGGGCGTGCTGCGTCGTCGGGCGGGCAAACCAGGCCCGCCGCTCTCGTCTCTGATTGCATAATTGCATCTTTGCTCGATCCTACCGCGATCCCATGTTTCCCTAGAGCGCTCACAGCCAAGTCTGGAGGTGATGGCGGAGTGGCATCGCGGCAGGGTGAGAGGCTTGCTTGATGAGCAGGAGAGCTCACGCAATATCCTGATCGCACTGCCGAACCTGGCCCATTCGTGCAGGGACGGCGGGGGGGTGGGCGCGGGCGGGCAGCGGGCTCTCCACCTCCGCCCGGCTTTGGCCGCTTTACACCGCCCCCACCTCCTGGCCGGGGCGCGCCGTCTAGCTCCTTTGGCACGCACCAGAGGGGCCGCGGATGCAGTGGTGGCTTTGCCGACCGCGGCGGCGGCCGGGGCAGCCCCGGGTGGGCAGGCGGGCGCGGGAGTCGCGGCGGGCGCGGCCGGGCCTCGCCTGGCACTCCGTCAAGCAGCGGAGCATATGGCCAGCATGCCAGTGTGTTTGGGGTGGGGGCTGAGGCGGTGCAGTATGAGCGGGATAAGGAATCGGGCATCTGGAAGGTGAGGGTCGATGCGCACTTCTGATGAGTATGCCGATGCGTCTGGGCCAGCCAGCTAGCCCTACTGCGCCCGGTGGCTTAGTCCTGTGTATGCTGGCGAGCGCCGCCCGCCGGCCAACACAAGAGGCCCGCTGCTGGGGCGACTCTCGCTCGCACACAAGCACACGACTCGCCCCCTGCAGGTGGGGCCGCCCCACGGCCAGCGCTTCTCCCCGGCCTTCTTGCGCGGGCTGACCCGCTTTGTGGAGCACCGCCAGCAGCAGCAGCAGCGAGCGGCGGGCGGCGGCGCCAACGGCGCGGAAAGTGCGAGCGTGCAGACGGCACTCGCGGGCTCTACACCCCCTCCGCTGGCCCCGGAACCCAGCAACTGCAGCAGCCTGGCCTCCACATTTACAGAGGCTGAAGTGCTGCCAGAGGTCTGCAGTGCAGCAAGTGTTGAAGGCGGCGAGGAGGTTGTGAATGCAAGCGTGGCAGGCACGTTGGCAGAGGCAGCAGAGGCAGAGGGCGAGCAGGCGACCGACGGCAGCGTGGCCGAGGGGAGCCCGGCGCCCGACGACGGCTCGGCAGACTGGCAGGGAGCGGCCGACGAGGCGACACAGAAGGAGGAGGAGCAGCAGCCGGTGCTAGCGCTCGGCAGCAGCAGCGAGGGCCAAGGGGCGCCGTTGCACGCAGCTGCTGACATCCCTGGAGCTGCAGCGTCAACGGCATCGCCTGCAGGGGCGGGCACCGGCGGCCAGCGGCCCTGGTGGCCCCGCTCGCCGCACGGCTTCGAGGGGGCTTCGAGCGAGGCAGAGATGGCGGCCCCGCGCACGGGGGTGGAACCCCCCGAGTCACCGGCCCCTGCCGGCACACTGCGCACGCCCGGCCGCGGCGGCCGCGCCCAGGGCGCCGGCGACGGCCACGTGGACCTGTCTCTGCGCCTCGAGCGCCAGGGTCTCACCGACACCGAGGCAGGCATGGTGGCCGACTGGGCCGAGGCGCAGGCGGGCGTCGCTGCCGTTCGCAAACTCTGGCTCTTTGACAACAAGCTGAGCGACGTGGGGACGGCGCACGTCGCGCGCGTGCTTCGCGCCCACCCCGGCATGCTCGAGCTTCACCTCTCGCACAATGCGCTCACCGCCGCGGGCGCGGGCGCAGTGCTGGCGGCCGCGGCCGACGGCGCCGCCGCCGAGGGCAACGCCAGCGGCGGCGAGGCGCGCGCGGCCCCTGAGCGGCCGCGGCCGCCCTCCACCAAGCCGCTGTGGCTGCGGCTGGAGTGGAACCGCGTGTCGCTGGGCGCGCTGTGCGCGACCCTGGGCGAGCTCCACGCGTCGCGCGGCCTGCTGGCCGACCTGCCGGTGGCGCTGCGGGCGGACGCGGCGCCCGCGCTGCCGACCGCACACCTGCCAGCCTACCTGGCGGCGGGCGCAGCGAGGGCGGCGGCCGCCGCGCTTCCGCCCGCCTGCCGCACCGCGCGCAACTCGCTGACGTACCTGCTGCCGGCTTGCCACGTGCGCCTGCCCTGGGTGAGCGCTAGAGGGAGGGCTGAAGGGTGCATGAGCAAAACATTTTTCAGGGTCTGCAGAGGGCTACAGACAGATGGCGACGTGCTCTGAGTATTATCGGAGTGTGCAGCTGCACTTACCGCGCCGGCCCTCCGCCGTCGTCGCGTGCGCAGATCAGCTGCCAGTACCAGCTGCCCTCGGAGGCGGAGGTCCTCGTGGCAGCGCGCAGCACATGGCGCAGCCAGCGGGGGCAGCAGGTGGGGGCCCAGCAGCAGCAGGCGGCGCAGCAGGAAGCTGGCCCGCCGCCCCTGGAGCGCGAGCCGAGCCAGCCACCTGGAGACGCGCAGGGGGCGAGCCCCACGCCCGCCGTGCAGCAGCAGGCGCAGTCCCCCTCAGCCGCTGGCAGCAGTTGCAGCGGCATGGGCCAGCAGGAGGTGGAGCCGCCGGCCGATCGGGGCGCCCTCGCCGGCCCCCTGCTGCTTGTTCTCGACACCTCTGCGCTCCTGGCAATGCTTGGGGCTAATGCGACGGTAGCGCTGCCGACAACTTTCACCATGGTGGGTGAGGGCCGCTGAGTGCGGGTCTTGAGGTGGCGAGGCGCCCAGCTGGGCTTGCGCTTACTGGGCATTGTGCAGCTCTGCCCTGAGCGGTGCTTGCTCGGTGCGGCCTCTGCTCTACAGGACCTGCTGGGCCGGCTGGCGCGCGAGGGGCGGTTTGGTCGGGTGCTGCCCAGCCACGAGCAGGTGGGGCAGGGCGCAGGCGATGGGGGGGTGCGACACTGGCGACAGAGCAGACACTGCGCTCCCGTGCACACAAACCGGCGGCGGTCAGCCATACCGGCCCCCACGCGCGACGTGCGTGTTAATGGGCCGACGTGTCGCTCAGCCTTCCCTCTGGCCCCCTGCCCAGGTGTTTGTCGTGGTGCCGGATGCTGTGATGCGCCAGCTGGACGGCCTGAAGAACGACCCCGCAGCCAGGTGGGGGGCCGGCGCGGCCGGCTCGCTTCACGCCGCCCCCTTCTCCACGGCACGTGGCAGCGGCCCCGCCCTCGCCGGCCCCCCACCTCGCCCCCCATCCCGCACTGCCGCAGGGTGGCGTGCCGCCACTTCATGAGCAAGGGCCTGGACGAGTGGGGCCCCGCCGGCGCCGAATTCCTCACGGCAAGCCAGCGCCGATGCCCCAATGGCCCCACTGGCGGTGCCGACGCCCCAGTGCCCATGCCCCGCGCTTGCTTGCCCTGGCGCCGCTGGCCGCGCGCGCGCGCGGGTGGCGCGCAGCAGCAGAGGGCGCCGCGGGGTACCTGGGCGGCCAACAGGACGCGCCGTTGCGCAGGTGCTGGGCGCGCACGAGGGGGAGGGGCTGCTGCTGGACCGCGACGCGCACGTGGCAGGCAGCGCCGGCGCGGCCAGCAAGGGCCAGCGCGCAGACAGCCTGATTGTGAGCGCGGGAGGAGGGGAGGGCCTCCCTGCGCCCTGCGTGCGCGCCAGCTCTGCGGTCCTGGAGGCATCGCGCCGCTCGCGCCCTGGCCCGTCCCCCCCCACCCCCCACCCCCCACCCCCCATCACCACCATCACCCTCCTCCCATCAGTCCTTGGTGCCACCCTCCATCCGCGTCCCCCCCCCCCCCCCCCCCCCCCACCCGCCCCCACCCCCCCACCCCCCCCCCCCCCCCCGCCNNTTGCGCCCCGTTTTCCCCCCCCCCCCCCCCCCGCAGGTCCACCTCGCCAAGCTGCACGGCCTCCCTGCCCTGCGCATGAGCGAGGTGGCCGCGGCGCAGCATGCGCTGGCGGCCGTGCTGGAGGACGGGCACGCGCCGCTGAGCGCCAGCCTGCTGCGCCGGCTGTGGGGCCCCGCCGCCGCGCGCGGCCTGGGCACCATGGCAGCGCGCAGCCTGCAGCAGGAGTTTGACGCCGCGGGTGGGGCGCGGGGGAGCGATGCCGCGTGTGGGCGTGGGAAACAGGGCTGCCAGGGACGGGTGCGGCCCGCCTGCTGTTGCAAGACAGTCTTGCCCGCCCAGCGCTCCGACCGCACGCGCGCCTGGGTGAGCCGGACAACCCCTCCCCCGCGCGCCCCCACCCCCTCCCCTCGCAGTCGCCTGCCTCCAGGCGGTGGTGGACGGCCTGGCCGCCGCACGCGGTCAGCTGGCAAGGGTGGTTGCGATCGTGGCGGATGACAGCCTGGTGCCGGAGGACGCGCTCGCGGCGCTGCGTACGGCGCTGGCGACAGGGGCGGCGAAACAGGCAGAGGCGGCAGAGGCGGCAGAGGCGGCAGAGGCGGCAGCCGCGATGGGAGTGGCAGAGGGGGGCGGCTCAGCCGGCGGGGCAGCGTCGCAGCAGGGTGTGGATGAGCTGCTGCCCGCGCTGGAGCGTCAGCTGGCCGGCTGGCAGGCGCTGGTGCGTGCGCACCAGGACCCCAGCCGCGTGCTCGCCAGGGTGCAGTCCTGAGGCGGGAGCGGTCGGCCGCTGCGTGCGCTTTGCTCTGCTGCGTGCCTCGCGGTCGTCGCGCTGTCTGCACTGTCTGCTTTCAGGAAAGAAAAAATCGGTGGCAGTCATTGAGGAGGGCGGCGATGAAATGCGGACCTCGGGTGCGCCGGAGGGGCGGCTCAGCCCAGGCCCAGCTGCTGCAGGAAGAGGCGGGCTTTTCGCTCCGCCCACGAGGTGTTTGTCCCCCAGAAGCCCCAGCCTGCCATGAACCGCACATAATCGAGCACTGCATGGGCAGGGGGGTGCACTTGCTTGGTGGTCAGATCTTGGGCCCGCCCGTCACGAGCCCGCCTCTCCAGAGCCCACCCCCTGCCCCACCACGCACAAAGTGAGTAATACGCCGGCCCTCACTCGCGAGCCGATAGTCGGCATACAGCTGCTCGTAGCCGTAGTTTTCTAGCGCCTCTGCCGCCCTGGCGGGGCAGCCCACCGGCTGCGCGGCGCCGCCGCCCTTGCCGCCGCCGCCGCCGCCGCGGGCGGCCAGCGCGGCCAGCCCCACCCGCAGCTCCGAGTGGTAGTGACGCAGCAGCGCCTCCTCCGCTGCGTCGCCCTGCACCAGCCGCCCCTGCACCCCGCTGACGAGGAGGTACACCACATCGCTGAGCCCCGAGCCGCCGCCCACGTACTGCTAGAGAGGAGCGCGGAGGGGAAGGGAGAGTGGAAGGCGGGCGAGGAGGGCAGGGAGGGGCAAGGGGCAAGGAGAGGGGCAGCGCACCGGCACGCGCCTGAAAGTCGTAGGCGGCGCATTCGAGGCCGGCGCTGGGATTCGGTGCGGCCGCAGGGGCGCCACGCGTGCCCGTGGCGCGGGGCGGCGCCGAGAACAGCAGGTTGGCGGTCTTGAAGTCCTGCGGGAGGATACGCGGCGAGGGAGTGCGAGGCAAGCGCTGAGGGGCAGCGGTGGCTCCGCCCCGGCTCCGCCGTCCGCCGAGCGCAGGCGCTGCTGCGCCGGGGCGACGCACTCCGTGCACGAGAGTGCGGAAGGGCGTGGCCCGCAGCCGGGCGTCTATCTCGGTCGCGGCCACCTGCAGAGCGCACCAGTCCCGCCCAATCTTGGCCAGCTCCTCCTGCCTGGGCGTCGGGGCCCGCGCAGACAGAGCGTCAGGCGGGAGGCCCGGCCGGGTTGCCGTCGCTTGGCAACCACATGCCGACAGCAGCGCCCTGGCGCGTGGCCAGCCCCCCCTGCTCAGACGTGTGGCCAGCGCCTCAGCGCCCAGCCGGCGCACCGCACCGGGTCTCTAGGTGCCAGTACGTCCCCTGCGGCCAGAGCCCCAGCGCCGCGGCGTCGGCGCCCCAGCAGGCTGCGTGGAAAGCTCCCAGCCAGGACAGCGCCGCCCGCGCGTGCGCCTCGTCCAGGTTGTGGGAGCTGCGGCGCGTTTGGCAAGGGAGCAGGGCAGAGGGGGAGGGGTCCCATCGTGAACAGAGAGGCGCCGGCAGAGGGGCGCGCGTGCTGGCTGGTCATGCAGGAGGGCCGGCGCCCCATCGCCTCCACGCCTTCCCCCTCGCCCCCTCTCACCTGCTGGGGAAGCGCGGGCGCAGGTCGCTGAGCACCAGCTGCATGCTCCCGCCGTCGGCGCTGCCTCCGTCAGGCCCGTGCAGTGTCGAGTGCACGCCCAGGCAGCGCGGCATGTGGCAGGCCGCGTCGGCGGGCAAGTGCGGGGCCACCCGCTGGTAGAAAGCTGCCTCCACCTGGTAGGAGCTGCATGCACGCGGGGGAAGGGAGAGGGAGGGTGGCCAGCGCTCAGCCAGACAAGGCGTTATAGATGCTGGGCTCACAGGGAAGCAGGCTGGGACGAGCAGTCGCGCAGCAGAGATACCACGGCAGCGATGCCACACTCACCGCAGCTTGCGCTCGTGGCTCACTCCGTGCGCCGGTGGCGGCGCCACCTCCTTGAGGATGAGCGCTGCGCCCTGCCCCTCGTCCTCGCTCTCAACCTCGCTGATGCTGCCGTAGCCGGCCCAGAGGGTCGCAATCTTGCGTGTGGACAGCACGCTGATGGTGAGCCGCCCCTCGGTGGCGGTGTCGACGCTCCGCTGGGCGGCCGCCGCAGCCGGCGAGGGCCGGCCCTTGCCGCCCGCTCCGTGGTGGCGCCCCATGCGAGCCAAGGGATGCGCCGATAAGCTTGTCGCGAAATCCCGACGAGCAGCTCTCCTCGTCCCTGCTTCTGACGAGCGCGCAATCAGCGTGCCTGGCATGCCAAGCAGCGTGACTGTGATCTCCAGCCTGGCAGGCACAGCGAATTCAGAATGCGCCAATGACTCCTCCGCCCGCCCGCCGCTCTTGACATCTGCGTCGACGGCCCACGGCGTGCACCATCGGGACTGCTCAACAGCTCTCCAACCACATGCTCTTACATGAAGTCGACATGCGAGAGGTCTGGGCAAGCTTTCTGCTTAGGAGTGTTGGCACTGGCTGGGGCGGCAGAGGTGCACATGTTGCTGACGGCGGAGCGGCTCATGTGCAGGTTTTCTTCGTGTTTCGCTTAGTGCACTTGCTTACCGCTGCATTCTACGTGTGTCCAATGGCAAAATTGGTTCCTGGGAATTGCGCTGCACACCCGCCGCCGCCACTTCTTTCCAGAAGGTTCCCGCGGCGGCCCATATGTTTTGGCAGCGGGGGATCGTTTTCTCAAAGCCCGTTGTCGTGCATCGACTATCGTGCATGATTTAGCTACACTACTTAAGCGAGCACTAGCTACAAAAGTCCTGGATGTTTCGGAGCCCCGCAGCAGCTCTCTTCGTGGTCTTTCTGCTGTCGATTCAGACAGCGCACGCGGAGCTCATTCGTATCTTCGAGCTGGTGAGACGGCCGGCGCCGCCCGCCCGGTCATGCGCGGTCAACCCAGCGCAGCAGGCCCTGCGGCCGGTCAAGCGATGGTAGTCCCTTTCCTCCTCCTGCTCGCAGCCGGTTCTCGAAGACCCCGTCAGTGCGACGCAGAGCGGCGACCAGAACGTCGCCGCCGGCGCCGGCGCCGACACAGGCCCCGACCGCCTGCCCCCGCGCCTGGGCGCCTTTGACTTTCGCTTGCCGTGGTTGGATGCCCTGGATGCCCTGGACTCGCAGGTTGTGCCGGCGGTTGCCGCATTTATGTACGACGTCAAAGCGGAGATGTTTGGGGGCCTGAGAGGCGGGGACGACGTTGGCGTGCTCAGGCCGCGCCTCGAGCCGCGGGTAGCCACCATGCTGCTGGAGTGCGGCGGCGGCCCCCAGCAGAAGAAGCAGCAGCAGGTCAAGGTGCGCTCGCGTCGGGAGGGCTCCATGACAGTGTATCGCGCTCCCGCCATCCAGGTGCGCTGCACTGACGAAATGTTTGTTGCCTGCTGTGCAGGGCAGCATGCCGTTCGTCCCCGGCGGCGGCCAGCCCGACCCAGCTGGGCGAGGGTCTGGCCGCCTCAGCCTGCTCATATTCCTGCTGCTCTGCGCTGGCAGCGCGGCAGCATGGGCCGAAGTCACGGGCAGGCTGGCACGGGGGTGGCCGCCGCACCGGGTGCCGCCGCCGAAGGTGCCGCTGATGAGGGAGCAGGGTGAGCAGGGGGGGGGCCGCTTGTCATGGCCGCCGCTATGCTGGCCGACTGCAAAGGGGGGCTGGGCGTGTGAGCCGAGCAGCGCCGCTCCTGTTGCCTCTCCCTCGCACAGACTTTTCCAAGGACCGCGCGTGCATGTGCCACCATGGGGGGGGCAGCTGGGCCGGCGCAGGTGCGCGGGAAAGCGGCACGTCGTGGCGCCGCAGCGCCGCTGCCGCGTGAGCCAGCAGCGCTTCCTCACATGTTGCGCCGCTGGCTGCACGCAGATGGCTGAGGCGCGGGCAGACCTGGCGCACGCGCCCGTGGCGACGAGACGGTGCTCTGCGTTCCATACTAGTAGCTCAGTTATCATCTGCCCAGAGCGGCGGGGCCAATCCTGAGTGCGAGGCGCCGGCAACGCCCTTGATTCTCATACTCTGCACGCCGACTTTGTCTTAGCCACCCTGACTTTGTCAACAGCGGTTCACCACTCAGCACCGCAGGTCAACTAGGGTTGCAACGGGTCAACTGTCAAAAAGGGCTGCCGCGCCGTGGGTGCTGCGGCGCCTAGGGCCCGTCCACCTCGATGCCGTCGCTCGCGCCGGCCGCCAGTCCCACCTCCTCCCCCTCCGCCATCCCGCTCATGCCGAACCCATCGGGGCCGCCATCGCTGGCCATCGCCTCTGACATGGCCGCCGCGCCGCCTCCGCTGCCCAGCGCCCGCAGCGGCGCGGCGGTAGCGTCGCCGCCGCCCGCGGGCGCGGCTGCCGCGGCCGCGAGGAGGGCGTCCAGCGTGATGGGCGCGGTGCGCGCCAGGTGCTGGAAGACGATCTTGGATAGGGAGTCGGCGCGGCCGCGGCGCTGGTTGGCGGGGCCCAGGAAGTGGAGGTCCGCGCCGACCTGGAGGCGGGCGGGCGGGTGGGTGGGCGGCGGGGGTGGGCAGGCGCGACGCCTCGACATGCTCGTGGCACTGGGGTGCGGCGCAGAGCGGTCGTGGCAGCCGGGGCCGCGCCATGGCGGCCGCGCGCAGCCCCTCTCCCAGGCGACGGCCGCGCCACCCGCGCGCCCTCACCGGCTGGCCGTCCCGGAACTGGAAGCCGCCGGGGCCGATGGCAAAGCGCAGCAGGCGACCGGGGCGCAGGCGGCCGCCGGCCGAAGCCACAAACGCCTCGGGCATGCGGCCCAGCACGACGGGCGCGTCGTCGTGGGTGGCCACCGTGCGGTCCATGCGGTACTCGAGGGTGGCCTGTGGGGCACGGGGGAGGAGGGGGGGGGGGGGTCTGCCACTGTTCCCCTGCTGCAGCTCCCCTGCTGCTCCCTAGAAGGGAGGGACGGGCATGGTCAACGCAGCCCGCCCATGTGCGCCCGCCCCCTCCCCCGCGTGCACGCGCCTGCTGCTGTGCCAGCGGCGCCCCCGCGGCGTCGGTGTCCACCAGGTAGCGGCTGCAGGCGGCGTCCTTCCACACGAGCGCGAGCGGCGTCTGGCCGGGGGTGTAGTGCGCCTCGCGGTGGAGAAAGTAGATGCCGTCCTGCGGGAGGCGGGAGGGCCAGCAGATGGGACAGGGGGCGAAGCAAGGCGGCGCCCGGAGCCTGGGGGCGTGCCGGCGCGCGCAGCTCGGCGCGGTGCCCCGTGGCCTGCTGGGGCCGGCCGCCGCGTGCCTTGCGGGCCCCCACCCGCCCACCGGCACCCCGCCGCCGCCCTGCCCGCTCGCCTGGGTGAAGGGCACGGGCGAGGAGTGGGCGGCGCGCAGGCCGGCAGGGGTGGCGGGATAGGCGGGCAGGGGCAGGAAGCGGCGCGGGCGCGCGGACGTGGGCGCCGCCCCCGCCTCGGCCGCCTCCTCTGCGAGCTTGGTCGCCGCCCAGAACAGGCGGAACTCGGTGGTGCAGCCATAGAGGGAGTGGCCGCGCCAGCAGACCAGGTCTGAAGGGGGGGAGGGGAGGGAGGGGAGAAAGAGGGGGGGGGGGGGGGGGNGGGGGGGGGGGGGGGGGGGGCGGGAGGGGGGGACAGGGAGTTGCGCGGTGTGGGGAGCGAGCCTGCAGCCAGGCGCGGTGGAAGCAGCGCCGACAGCGAACACCCCTCGCCACCCGCCAGCGGCAGGCCGGCGCCCACCCAGGACGTAGAAGGTGGCGTCGGCGGCGTGGAAGACGCAGTCGAGGATGCAGTGGTCGGCGCCGCCGCCGCGCTGTCCCAGCCCCCCGCCCGGCAGCGCCGACGCAAAGCGCTGCGCGAGCACGCCGTTGCGCAGGCGCGCCGTCGTCTGCCCGCCCGACGTGATCACAAGGCAGCGCTGGCCCTCCGGCCGGGGAAGCACGTACCTGCGCGCGCGCATGGGGAGGGGGGGGGTAAAGGTAAGGCCAGGGTGGGCAGGAGGCGGGGATGTGCAGCAGCACTGCGCGCGCTGCCTGCCAGCGTGGCCGCAGCGCACCAGTCGGTGCCGAGGTCGGGCGGCGCCTCTATCAGCCACTCGGGCGACATCAGCTGCTCCGCATAGTGCTGGCGCGAGCTGCGCCGCCGGTTGGCGCCGCTGGTCGAGGTGGTGGCGCCGCTGGCGCGGCGCTCGCTCGCTCCGTCAGCATCGCCGCCCATTTCCACCTCCTCTGGTCCAGCGGGCTCCAGGCCGCTGGTCGCCGCATCATCCAGCTCAAGGTCGCCATCCTGCTGCTGCCGCTGCTGCAGAGCAGGAGGATGGGGCAATTTCAGTGAGGAGTTTGGAGGAGCGGCGGCAGGCGGCGGGCGGCGGGCGGCGGACGGCGGGCAGCGGGTGGGCGCGCGGCGGGCAGCGGGCGGGCGGGCGG
Organism: Chlorella sp. A99; assembly: GCA_003063905.1. Lineage (NCBI taxonomy): Eukaryota > Viridiplantae > Chlorophyta > Trebouxiophyceae > Chlorellales > Chlorellaceae > Chlorella > Chlorella sp. A99. The sequence goes on from PCFQ01000003.1 coordinate 21,825, forward strand.
GCGGGCGGCGCTCGCCTCGCTTGACCCTTCACTCTCCGCTGCTGCCAGGGCCAGCTTGCGAGCCCTGCTGGCGACCTCCCGTCGCGCGTTTCTCTGCCGTTCGAGCGCCTCGGCCCTCCTGCGCTCCTGGTAGCCGCCCCGCAGCGCGCGGGGGTCCTTGCGCTGCTGGCTCATCTCAGAAGAGCGCGGCTACAGGGCAGCTGCCTCAGCAGGAGACATTTTGGTGTGAAGGGCCCCTTCCTCTTCCGACAAGAGGACTTGACGCTTTGCACTTTGTGCTGTTGAAGATCAATGCTGGCGAGCTGTGCAACGAGCTGCTGTGCAGTGGATGTGGACGCTCTTTCGCTGCCTTTCAAGCCAGCTGAAGTCCTGATCGCTCGTGATGGATACGCCGCATCGCTGATCGCTTAACAGAGCAGCAACAGCGAGAGGCTCCTATGGCGCACACAGCAAACTCGGCGCAGAGGGGGGCCACGCTGGAGGCAGGGCTGACCATTTTCAGCGGCGCGGAGATCAGAGTGGTGAGCACAGGGAGTGCCGGCGACACCGCCGCCCGCCCGCCCGCCCGCCTGCTAACCGCAGAGCCGGTGCCTGCGCCTTGCTGCATTGCCAGGTGCTGCTCCCCGTGGGCGAGGCGCCCGAGGAGGTGTTCCAGCGCTATGCGTCGCTGGTGGTGCGCCACCGCCAGGTGGGGTGCGTGCGGTGCCGAGGGACAGCAGGCATGGCAGCGGCTGGGGAGCCGCCTCGCAGCGCCCGCTGCATCGCCCACCCGCTGCACCTGGGCCGGGGCCGTGGTAGCCGGCTAGTGGGAGCCTGGGAGCCTCCAGCCATTTGCGCATTGCCCCGTCGTCCGCCGCCGGCGCTCCCTGCCTTCTCCTCAGTCTCCCCTCCCCGCCCCCACCCCACCCACCCCCATCCCCACCCACCCACTCCAAACCACAGGTGGAGCTCAACAACGTGCGCTCCTTCTACAAGGAGGCCCAGAAGAGCCCCTTCAAGTACTTCCCCTGGCGCTCCGGCAACATGCACTTCCGCTTCGTGCCGGTGGGGTGGGGGGAGCCGTGTCGGGGGGCAATGCGTGCGTGCCATGCGTGAGTAACAGCGGTTGCCGAGGGGCAGCCGTCGGCCCGTCGCTGGGCTTCTGGCACCCGGGTGCGAGCGGCTGGAGCCGCCGCCGCTACCACCCCGAGCTCATGCGCCGCCGTCCCCCCCCCCACCCCCCACCCCCCACTCCCCCCAGGAGGAGCTGGCGCTGCCGCCGGCGCCGCTAGCCTGCCTGCACGCGCACCGCCGCGTGCTGGGCGTGATTGGCATCATGCACTGCCCCCACGTCCCCGACATCACCAAGGCCTACATGCAGTTCGAGCAGCGCTGCAAGTGCGACCTGAAAAGGGCAGGGGGGGGGGGGGGGGGGGGCGCCCCGCCCCCCCCCCCCCCTCCCTTTCCCCCCCCCCCCCCGGCGC
>PCFQ01000003.1:25528-59997 GCA_003063905.1 Chlorella sp. A99
TGTCGGGTGGGGGGGGGGGGCGGGGGCAGAGGGAAAGGGAAGTCGAGGGAAGAGGAGGAGAGGGGGGCGGTGGCGCGCCGCGCGGCGTGCCCAGGGGAGAGGCTGCCGTGGCCTGCTCCAAGCAGCGGCGCGCAGCCGCAACACGCGGCAGCCCTGCGCTCGTTTATTGTGTGCGCCGACACGCCCGCGCGCCCGCCCCGCAGGGCCCGCACGCGCGGCGCGAGGTGTCTGACCTGGTGGCGGGGCTGCAGCAGCTGGGGGAGGCGCTGCACCTGCCCGAGGACCGGCTGCTGGCGTTTGTGGAGGGCGCGCAGGTGGGGGGCGTCGAAGGCGCTGCCGGGGCGCTGCTGGGCGCTGCTGAGGGCTGAGGGCCACTGAGGGCGATGTCGGATGTGGGGCAGGAGGGAGGCTGCTCTCCTGGGCTGCCCCGCCACACCGTGCCACACCGTGCCGCTCGCCAGCCACAAGGAGCTGGGTGCCTCAGCTCGCTGCCCCCCACCCCTCCCCACCCCCCCCACCCCACCGCCACCGTCACCCCACCACCCACACACACACCCCATCCACTCCCGCAGGTGCTGGGCCTGGTGGGCAGCCACCGCAAGCGCGTGCTGCTGCTCTGGCAGGCCGTGGAGCTGAGCAAGTACCTGGGCTTCCCAAACGCTCGCACGCTCGAGGCGGGCGGCGGGGGGCGCCCGCGCGCTTGCGCCCGGGGCTGCGGGGGCCGCTCCACGTCCGCGCGGCCGCGGGGCTGCGCCTGGGCGCGAGCGGCGCTGTGCCCCACCCCCACCCTACCCCCACCCCCACCCCACCCCCACTCCACACACACCACCCTACCCCAATTCTCCCACCCCGATCTTCCCCTCCTTACCCCCAATCCCCCGCGCCCCAGGTCGCGCGCAAGGCGCTGGAGCCCAGCGACGACCCGCAGGAGCCGGGGAGCGAGGAGGACGTGTGGAACCGACGACGCCCGCTGGCCACGCGCGGAGGCGTGCCCCACGCCTGGGGCCAGGCGCGCGCGCGGCGGGGGCGACGAGGGGCTCGCGCTGCCAGCAGCGGCCCATTTCTTGCTGCCGTTGCCCCTCCATGCCTGCCCGCATTGCCCCTCCCCCCCAACAAGCAAGCACCACCACCAAGGACTAACACCCCCCACGCCCCCCACCCCCCATCCCACCCCCACACCCACAGGTCCGCGCCGGCTGCCTCGAGGCGGTGCTGGGGCTGGCCATCTACGCGCGCCAGCACGCGGACGTCTGGGACGCGGCGGCGGCGCTGCTGCGCGAGCACCCAGGGGAGCTGTCGGCCCACCGCCAGCAGTCGCTGCTCGAGAACCTTCTCGCAGCGGCCAGCCAGATGGCCGCCCCCGACCGCGCGCGCCCCGGCCCCGGCCCCCCGCCGCTGCTCACGCTGGTGGAGCCGCGGCCGCTGCCGCCGGCGCTGCGCCCCCACCGCCTGACCGTCGCGCCCGCGGGCGGCGGCGGCGGCGGCGGCGACGACGCGGCCGCGCCCGGCGGCCCGCTCTTTCTGTATGATCCGTTTTCGGCGCGGCGCGAGGCGGCGGCGGCGGCGGCGGGGGACGGCGCCCCCTGCGGGCCCGCCGAGTGGGTGGCGGGCGAGCTGGGGAGCGTGGAGGTGGAGGTGTCAAATCCGGCGGCGGTCAGCATCCGGGTGAGGCGCGGGGAGGAGTGCCGCGTGTCGCGTTGGAGCGGCAGGGTGTTGGGGGTGGGGAGCGTCTGCGCCTTCCGTCGGGCGGCGGGGCTTCCCTGCGGGCGGCCCCACGCCTCGGGCGCCTCCCACCCTCCAGCCGTGCCGCCGCCCCCCCCCACCACCTTCCACCCCACCCCACCCCACACCACCACCACCACCACCACCACCCCGCACCCCCGCCCAACGCCCCTCCCCGACCAAACCAATGCCGCATTCGCTCCCCATCCATCCGACCGAACAACAGATCGACAAGCTGGTGCTGGAGGCGGAGTGGGCGGGCGACCCGGGGCTGCCGCCCTCCGAGTACCTCACCCTCACCGCGCCCGCCCAGGCGCGTACGCGGGCCCCGCCGGTTCGCTGGCGAGGGGCGGGGGCGGCAGCATGGGGAGCGCAGCGCGCGGGCCCCTCTCTCTCCTTCCGCGTTTCTCACGCCCCCTGACCCTCCCTCCGCGTGTCGTGCACCCCCTGCCCATCCCCTGCCCATCCCCTGTCCATCACGCCCCCTGCCCATCACATTGGGAGCATGTCGCACGCCCCCAATCCGCCCCGCAGCCTGCCTGGAAGCCAAAACCCGTCAGCCTCAACATCCCCGCCCACACCAAGCCGGTGCGCGCGGCAGCGCTCGGACGCGGCCCCGCGTCGCCGCGCCACACGGCGCCCCGCGCCCCGTGCCTGCGTACCCCCACACCCACACCCCCACGCCGCCGCGCCCTCGCCCCCGCGCCCGCGTCCCATGCCTGCGTGCCCCCAACCCCACACCCCCGCCTCGCCCTCCCCCCGCGCCCGCCTCCGCACCCCACCACAGGTCCGCATCCAGCTGGAGGGCACCCCCCTGCGCAGGGGCATGCTGGTCCTCACCGGCTGCCGCCTCACCGCCTTTGGGGGTGTGACCTGGTTCCAGCCCTGGAGCCCCCCCCCGCCCTCCATCGCCCGCCAGCTGGCGGAGGCCGCCGGCGGCGGCGCCTCGCGCGAGGCCGGCGGCGGCGGCGGCGCCTCGGAGGCGGGCGCTGCGGCGGGCGCGCCCGAGGCGCGCGTGCTGGTGCGGGAGCCGCTGCCGGTGCTGGAGATGAGCGTGCGCGCGCCGCCGGGGGCGCAACTGGTGGGTCCAGAGGAGGGGGTGCGTGGGGCCGACAGCATGTGGAGAGCGGGAGACGTGGGGGGAGAGCCGCGAGGGGGGGCGAGAGGCGTGAGCGCCGGGGGGCGCGAGACACGCGCCCGCCGCGCCGGGCGAGCGAGTGAGAGCGCTGCGCCTCCGCCTCGACCGCCGACGGCGCCGGCCTTCGCCCCCCTGGGCCGCTCCCTTGGGCTGCCGCAGGACGAGGAGGGTCTGGGCCTGCTGGACCCCGCCCCCGGCGGCCTGGGCAGCCCCACGCGGCGCGGCGTCGCAGCGGCGGCGCAGCCGGCGGTCCGACTGCTGCAGGGCCAGGTGTACGGCCTGCAGGTGCGGCGCGGACGGCGCGGACGGCTGGCGGCGCTGCTCCCTGCTGCACTAGAGGTGCTGCACAGTCGGGAATGCAGCCCTCTCCCAATCCCCCCCACCCCCCCACCCCCCACCCCAAAACACCGCCCGCAGGTCCATATCACAAACACGGGCAAGGTGCCCGTCCACCACGCCAGCCTCGCCTCCCGCCCCCAGCGCCCGCCGCCGCCGGCGCCCGGCGGCAAGCGCGGGGGCGGCGGCCTGCCCCCGGGCGCCGCCGGCGGCCGCAACCCCGTGAGCGTCGCCGTGGATGGCGCGGCGCTGGCGGGCGCGATGCCGCTGCTGCCCGGGCAGAGCGTGGCGGTGGGGGTGAGCCTGGCGGCGGGGGTGCGGGCGGCGCACGGGGGCGAGGAGACCGCGACCCAGGAGCTGCTCCTCGAGTACCTGGGCCAGCAGGCGGCGGCAGAGGCGGAGCAGCAGCGGCAGGAGCAGCAGGAGCAGGAGGAGCAGCAGGAGCCGGGGGAGCGGCAGGCGGCAGACGGCGGCCACCTGGCGGCCGCCGGTCAGCCGCAGGGGCAGCAGCGGGAGCAGCGGCAGGGGCAGGAGGGAGGCGGCGGCGCACGCGAGGTGCTGGGCCGCGGCGCCAGCGTGGCGATGCGGTGCCACCTGCAGCCGTCGGTGCAGGTGACTGCGGTGCAGTTCCGGGACCTTTACCTGCCGGCGGGCGCAGGGCAGGGCGCTGGCGCGGCGGGGGCGCCGCCCCCCGAGCGCGCGAGCGACGGCGGCTTTGAGCGGCGGGTGGTGATGGAGGTGGCGGTGGCCAACCGCGGGCGCTGGCCGCTGCGCCTCTGGGTCGGCCCCGCGCTCGGCTCGCCGCACGCGCTGCTGGGCATGGGGCAGGCGACGGCGCCGCGTGCCGAGGGGCAGCGCGGTGCCGAGGCGGCGCGCGCCGGCGTGGCGCCGCGGCCGCGGCCGCCGAGCGCGCCCGCGGCGCCGGGCCTGCCGGCGAGCCTAGTGCTGGAGCCGGGGCGGAGGGGCACGGTGGCCTGCCTGCTGGACCGCCAGCTCACCGCAGCAGGAGTAGCCGGCGAGGCCGGCGGCGGCAGCGCGCCGCCGTCTGCGGCAGGCACGCCGGCCGGCAGCAGTGCCGCGCTGGACGCGCTGGCGGCGCCGCCGGCGCCCGCCGGCCGCCTGCGCCCCGCCACGCACGCGGAACACGAGCGGCAGCGCTGCGCGGAGCGGCTGGCCGCAGCGCTGGCCCTGCACTATCGAGTGGGCGAGGCGGCAGAGGAGGAGGAGGAGGAGGAGGAGGAGGAGGAGGAGGGGGAGGAGGAGGAGGATGGGCCCGCGGGCGGCAGCGACGGCGCCTACGGCAGCGCGGCTGCCAGCGGCCTGTGCGGGGTGGTGCCTCTCGTGCATGGAGAGCTCTACAACGGTCTGACCGGCCCCATGCTGGCGCTGCTGCAGCCGCCCGCGCTGACGGTGCGGGTGGCCGTGGAGCCGCTGGCGCAGCAGCAGCAGCAGCAGCAGCAGGGGACGCGGCAACCCCCGCCACGGCTCTCGCTGGTGGCGCCGCCAGATGCAGCCGGGGGAGACGCGCCGTCGCCCTACAGCCTGGCGCCGGCGCTGGTGGCAAGGGTGGGCCAGCCGGTGGCGGTCAGCCTGTCCGTTACCAACCCCAGCGCTGTGGAGCTGCGCCTGGACGCCAGCCTGGCCTGCCAGGCCGTGCGGGGGGCCGAGGGCGAGGACGCGGGCGCGCCGCCGCGCGAGCTGGCGGTGGCCTGGACCGGCCAGCCTGCGGGGCTGGCGCTGGCGCTGCCGCCGGGCGCCACCGTCACGCGGCAGCTGGGGCTGTGCCCGCTGGCGCCGGGCCTGTACCAGATCGGCCTGCACCAGCCGGCGTGCCAGTTGGCGGGTGCGGCCGCGGCCGCGGCGGCGGCGGCGGCGGCGGCCGGCGGCAAGGGCGCGCCGCCGCCGCCGCCGCCCAACACGATGGTTGCGGTGCACCCGGCGTTCCTGCTCGTGCAGCTGCCCTGAGGCTGTGACTTGCTGGCTGCGCTGCTGTGAGCCCCAGGGCGCGTCAGAGTCGAGGCCAGGGACACGCCGCCAGCAGAGAAGGCGCGGGGTCTGGCGACAAGAAAGGAGGTGGCTCCATTGCGACGATCTCGTCATTTCACGCCTCGCTGCTTCGTTCCGCGCTCCTGCCTGTCAGGTCCTGTGCCACCCAGCGACACTTCCGCGAGCCGCGCCTTTGCACGCGCGCAGAGGCCCTTCCTCGATCGAGGTATTTCCTGGTTCCTTTCGTCCGCTAGTGGTCTGCAAGTGTCTGTGAAGGCAAGTGGAAGATGCTTCCTTTTCCTGAACCCGCGGTTCCTCGGCTCTGGGCATCTTTCCGTCTGATCCACGGGCCAGCGAGTCGCGCAGCCCGCTCTAGCATGCGGGGCGGTGCGGGACCCGCTGACGTGGGCTGGGTGGGGAGGCACTCCCTGCCTGCCCGCCAGCCCCGCCCGCCCCCTGCGCCTCTGAATGAGGTGGCGGATGATGGCCGCCTTGCATGCCTGCAGGAGAGATGGGCTGCTGCGCGTCCTCGCCTCCCAAGCTGCAGCAGCAGTACCCGCCGCGGCCAGGCGCCTACCCCGGTGCATACCCTCCGCCAGGTGCGCGCGCTCCCCAGCGCCTGGCGCTGGCACACCGCTGCGCCGCCACTCCAGCTTCGGGGCATTGCGCCCTCGGCCCCTGCTGACTGTGGCCGCGCCGCTGCAGGCGGCCAGCCATACCCGCAGCAGCCGTACGCGCAGCAGCCGTACCCCATGCAGCCCGGCCAGCCCTATCCCGCGACGGGCTATCCGCAGCAGCCCTACCTAGGTGGGCGTGGAAAGGCTGGGTTGCCTGCTGCATTGGTGGGCCCGCAGCCCGCGCGTGCAAGTGTGGTGCGCTCACTCTGCACGGGCCGCGCCTCCCGTTCCCAGGCGGCTACCCGCCTCCGGCGGGCTACACCCCGCCGGCGAGCTACACCGCGCCAGCGGGCTACCCACCTCCGGCGGGCTACGGCGTGCCGCCGCCGCCCTACTACGCCCAGCTGGCGCGCCCGGGCGGCGGCATCGGCGCCGGCGGCGCCGCGGTGATGGGCGCGGGCGCCGGCCTCGTGGGGGGCATGCTGCTGGGCAGCGCGCTGGCGGGGCCCCACTACGGCGGTGGGTACTATGGGGGCGGGCCGCCTGTGGAGAACACGACGATCATCAACAACAGCACCACGGGTGGGCGGGGGCGGGGCGCGCCGGCGTTGGCAGGGAGGGTAGGGAACGAGGGGGCCAGGGCAAAGGCAGAGGGAGTGAGGCCGGGTCTCAAAGGGGCACGGGCTGCCGGGGAGGGCGCCGGTGCCACAGCGTCCCTGGTCACACAGCGCGCCGCTGCCCCGAGCGACCCCTTGTTTCCCCTCTCCCCACGCGCGCAGTCGTGGAAAACACGTCGGTGCAGGGCGCGGCGCCCGCGGGCGGCGCCGAGATGTACGGCTACGCCGACGGCGGCGGGGATTTCGACCGCACGCAAAACGTGGAGACGAGCGCCGCGCCCTACGACGACGGCTATGCCAGCGGCAGCGGCGATTTCGACCGCACGCAAAATGTGGAGATGAGCGCTGCACCCTACGACGGCGGCTACGAGATGAGCGGCGGCGGCTTTGACGCCGGTGGTTTCGACGACGGCAGCTTTGACGCCGGTGGCTTTGACAGCGGCGGCTCCTGAGCGTGAAGCTGCATGCTATTCATTGAACTGGTGTTGGGGTGACCTCGCTGACGACGGCTTTTGTTGCAGGAGCCTGGTTGCTGAGCTCCTCCGTCTGCTGGCGCTGACGCTTTCTGCTGTAACCCAACTGCACGAAAGTGGCAGGAGGAAGGAAAGAAAGGCGCTTGCGTGCGTTGTGGGAGCTCAACTCTATCTATCGCCCCGCATCTGCCTCAACCCACCCACACCATGGCAACACTGGAGAAGCAGCGGCCCGAGGAGGAACCGGCAGGTGCGAGGCGCTGACGGGGCGCGTACGTGCGCGTGCCTCGGACACCCCCCACAGCACGGGGCATGCCCCGGACCCCCGCCACGGGGGCGCGTCCAAGGCGGTGGCAGGTGCCGGTGCTAGCATTTGCGTGCGCCGCCCGCTGACTGGCGCGCCGCCCGCGCTGCCGCATCCGTCGCCCCTTGTGCAGGCGAGCAGGCCTCCGGGCTCCTCTCAAGGATCGCAGGCACGTTTGGCCTGACGCGCTCGCCCTCGCCGCCCGAGGTGGGCGCCGCTCCCGCTGCAGCGCCCGAGGGCCGCCCCGTCGAGGTCGAAGCCCCTGGGCCAGAGTCTGTGGTCACCACCACCACCACGATCCGACCCGCCGAGGGCGCCCCTGTGGCGCCGGCTGCACTCGCCGAGGAGGTGGTCGCGGCGCCTGGTGCGCCCGCCCGAGAGGCGGCCGCGGCGCCCGCGCCGCGCCCACGCGTGCAGGCGGAGAGGCTGCTGAAGCCGCAGGCGAGCGCTGCCCGAGCCCCGATGCTGGCGCCGCTCAACGGGGGGCTGGTGGAGGGGCGAGAGACGCTTTCGCCGCTGGCGGCAGGGCCTTTGTGCTGCTGCAGTGGATGCCCCTGGCCAACATTTCGCTCCCGCCGATCTCTCTGCGCCCTCCCTCCGAACCCTCCCCTGCTTGTGAAGGAGGTGGAGGTGGGGATGGAGCGCCCCCAGTTCAGCACCAGCACCGAGCTGCCCACGCCGCCGGGTGCGCGGGGCAACGCAGGCGGCACCGGCAGCCCGCACTCCCGCCTCGCGCGCTCCGCCCCTTGTTGCATCTCGCGCCGCTTGCGGCACCAGCTCCCGCCCTCCCGCGCTGGCTAGCTGTCCCGTCCGCGCCCCCCGCCGGCCCCCCCCACCCCCCACCCCCACGCCGCCGCCGCCACCCCCCACCCCACCCCACCCCCCACCCCCACCCCCCCGCGCGCGTCCACCCGCAGAGCTGTCGCGCCGCCTGGAGAGCGGCGAGCTCGAGGGGGGTGCAGAGGAGCGCGCCCTGCCCCCCACGACCGGCACCCAGCTGGGCCCCGTGCCCGAGCAGCGCGCGCTGGGCGGCGCAGAGAAGCCCGCCTGGCCCGAGGCCCAGGGGGCCGGCGCTGCGCCCGCCCCCGCCCAGGTCGTCCTCTCCCCCGCCACGCCGGGCGCACGCAGCGGCGGCGCCGCGCCCGAGGAGTCCCTGCCCCTGACCCCCACCTCGGTCGAGGCCCTGCCTCCCGGCGTGCCTGCCGAAGTGGCGGTGCCCGCGGCGGCGGCGGCGCGCCTGGAGGCAGCCGGCGCGCAGCGGCGGGGCGTCGGCGAGCACGCGGCGCTCGCGGCAGGCGGCGCAGAGGCCGAAGCGCCCGTGCCACCAATCCAGGTTGGTGGGGGTGGGGCAGCGCACACCTCCTGCGCCCATCTCGCCTCGGGAGCAGCTTGAGCGCAGCACGCGCGCGCCTCATGCGCTGCCACTCTATCAGGGCGAGCGCGTGCACGTGGACCGCCTGGCGGGGGGAATGGCCGGCGCCGCAGTCGCCGGGGGCATGCCCCAGGTGGGCGGCAGCGCAGCAGCTGCGTCCCGGCACCTCTGCGCCCATCGCCCCCGCCCCCGCCTCCTCCCTGCTCACACCCGCCCCCGCTCGCGTCGTGCTGGCGCAGGTGGAGGTGCGCCCCAGCTTCGAGGCTGAACCGATGAGCGCCGTCGAGGTGACAGAGATGAAGGTGGGCGCGCGGGCACGCAGTGAGCACGCAGGCAGGGGCGCGCAAGGGGGCGCGCGGTGCGAGGCGGCACCGGCAGCGCTGAGCAGCGCGGCACCACAGCCTGTGCCAGTCGAATGCCATCCCGTGGGTCGGCTGGCCCCTCAGTGCTTCCGTGACGTCAACATTGCCGCAGGCCCGCGAGCACCAGCTGGCGGCGGCCGAGCGCGAGCAGGTGGTGTCCTCAAAGGAGGCGCAGATGGAGCAGCTGCGCCGCCAGGTGGGAGGCGGGCCAGGCGGGAGCCGGGCCAGGTGGGAGGCGCTCCTGCCTCTGCGCCGGATGCCGCTTGAACCTCGGGTCAGTCGCCCTCCCCTCGCCCGCCTTCGAGAGAACCCTGGCACTCAGTCGAGACTCCCCTGCCCGCCACCGCCGCAGGCGCGCATGCAGGAGGCGCAGAGCGAGAGCCTGACCGAGGAGGCGGCGCGGGCGCAGGCGGCGCTCGACCAGACCCTGGAGCAGAAGCGGCAGGTGGAGCAGGTAGGCGCACTGAATCTGCTGGCAATGCTGAACAGTGTGCTCTGTTGGGCTGAGTGCAGCCTGGCTGCTTCGCTGTTGCGGTGTGTGATAGGCGCAGGGCCAATACAAACTTCACAGTCCATTGCCCAGGGACACGTGCCCTCCCCCCGTCGCAGGTGGAGTGGCGTCACTACGCCGACGCAGAGCGCGCCGAGACGGAGCGCCGCAAGGTGGGCAGCTGGGGCGGCAACAGCTTTGCCCAGCCAGGCGTCTGGCCTGCCACTCCTAGCCACGCCTGCAACACCCCCCCTGCTAACGTCTCGACCGCAGGTGGTGGCGGCGGCCCGCCCGGCCGCGCACGATGCGGCGGCGGCAGAGATGCGCGCAATGCAGCTGCAGCAGCAGGCAGCCGACACCATGCTGCACGCAGAGGTGCGCAACGGTGGGATGCGACTGATTGGGGGTCGCTGTGCGCCTGGCCTGCCGGCCGACAGCCGCCCACTGCTAGCTGGCCTCTCTGTGCAGGTGCTGGAGTCGCGGGCCAAGGCGCTGATGCAGGTGGGCCGGGCTGGCCAGCACCCCCCCCAGGGGGGGGGTGCGGCAGGAAAGCGCAGGCACCGGCTGCGACGCGGGCCCCCGCCCGCCGCAGCTCGCACTGTTGTCACCCGCGGGCTGCGCCTGTGCGCCGGCCCGCCTCTGCAGGAGGCGGCGGAGATGGCGGTGTTGGCGCGGGACCAGGAGGCGGAGGCAGAGGCGATGCGGGGTGGGCGAGGGCGGGGCGGGGTGCGCGGGCGCCAGCACATGCATGGCAGGAGGGGCGGGGGGGGCTCCGTCTCCAGCCGCTCGTCCTCTCCCCTGCGTCGCGAGCTGAGCTCGCGACGCAGCGGCTGGCTGGTCACGCCGCCCCTTTGAGCCGAACTCCTGCGATGTTTCCCTGCTGCCCTGCAGCGCACCTGCTGATCAAGAAGCAGGAGGTGGAGGAGTGGGAGCACCGCATGGCGCAGGCGAGGGGGGTCGCGGTGCTCGCCTGTCGTGCATGCGCCAGGAGCCTGCCCGAGTGGGCCATGCGACTGCCCGACTGCGCGTGAACCCCGCTCGCTGCCGTGCAGGTCACCTCTGGCGACCTGCCGACGTACATCGAGGCGAGGGCGGCGCCGCCGCAGCGGCACTCTCACAAGGGAGTGCCGCAGCTGCCGCCGATGGCATAGCGCCCGAGCGATGCCATGGCACCCTGCTGCCCCGTGCTGGTGCACCGGCCTCCTCGCGCTGTTGCAGGCATGCCAACGAGAGATGGGGGAGCTGAGCAGGCGGATCACACAGCTGCAGGAGGAGGCGAGGGCGGGGGAGGGGCGGGGCGTGGCGCGGTCGCAGAGCACAGCCGCCGCCGCGTGCGGTGCGGAAAGCGCCGTGCCCACCCCGCCCCTGCGTCGCGCCGCGTGCCCCTCCCCTGCCCCTGGCCCGCGCCCCCAGATCGACTGGGCGCGGCTGGAGATGGAGCGCCTCCACGGCGAGGGCTCCACCTGGGAGCGCGTGCTGACCACCAAGCGCAGCGAGGCGGGTGGGTGGGGCGGCGAGGCGGGAGGGCGACTGGCTACCCGCAGGGGTCAGGCGAGGGTGCTAGAGGGCCTGTACAGGTCGATCCCGGGGCTGGTTTGTGTACACAAACCAGGACAGCTCGCACATGTGCGAGCTGGCCTGGCCGGCGAGCGTTCCATCAATGCCCCCGGCAAGGTTAGGGCTGCAATCACCCAGATCCACCCACCTTCTGCAGTCCCTGTAGCACCCTCGCTTCTCTTCTCCGCTGCCTTAAGCCACCTGGGCTCCTGGCGCGCGTCCAGCGCTCGGTGGAGGCTCTCAGGCCTTGGCGTTGAGGCTGGCCAGGCCACGCGGCCGAGCGCTGCCTGCCTCCCCCGCCGCTCAATTCGCCCCACCCCCGCAGGCGTGCTCATGGTGCGCGCCGCCGACGCGCACCAGGCCTCGCTGGTGGCGCTGGAGCGCGAGGTGCAGGTGGGTCCCATGGGCGGCAGCGCTGCGGGCGGGCTGTGGCAGGCGCTGGGGGTAGCCCCTCACAACCTGAGGCGCAGGGCCGCTGGTCGGGGAGCTTGGGCTCCGCCTCTTGAGCTGCAGCCTCGCAAGGCGCTGGGGCTCCTCCCTGCCCATCCCCTGTGCCGCAGGCGAGGGTGGATGCGGACGAACGCGCCGCGCTGGCAGAGCGCAAGTATGAGGTGAGGCGTGGGGTCTGATCTGGTCTGGTCTTACAGCTTGGCACCATGAGGTGTGGGGGCGTAGCGGCGTCTGTGGTTCGAGAAGGACACGCGCGTTGCTGACTCTGTTGGATGCTGCAAAATGCAGCCTGGTGCGGCTGCAGCGGGCCTGCGCCCGCTCAGCCCACTGGTGTGCTGCTTCCCCCACTGGCATCCCTCCAGGAGGCGCTCGCTCTGGAGACCGAGGCCAAGGAGGAGCAGGCGCTGGCCGACCGCCTGCGCGACCAGGCGAGTGTGGCGCTCGGGCGCGCGGGGCCTGCGCAGCAGCTGCTGGAGGGTGGGTGCGATCGATCTTGTCCAGTTGATCAGCCTCTCACCCTTAGAAAAGGCTACGCCGCTGCCTGCTCTGCTTGCGCGCAGGTGCTGGAGGCGATGAGGGAGGCGGTGGAGCCGGGGCAGCAGAGGTACGGCCGGGGGGGGCGGAAAGTCACTGATGTGGGCGGTGCTTCTGATGCGTGGCAGCCTCGGGGCGCTGGAGGGTACGAGGATGGGCTAGACAGGCGCCTACTGCATGCATGCAGGAGGCAGCTGTCTGTCCTGACGCTGCACTGTCCCCTCGCCCGCCGCCGCCGCAGGCAGCAGGCGCTGCGTGAGGCGGCCGAGCTGGAGCACGAGGCCAAGGCGATCGAGGCAGAGGCGCAGGTGGGGGCAGTGTTTCGAGTCGATGGTGAATGTTGCGAGTTTAGGGCGCGTGGATGTACTGCCACACACGAGCTCAGAGAATGACTCCGCGTGCCGAGCTCTCCAGAGCTGCCGCCGGCATCCAAGCGCTCGACGCTGCGCTCCCCTGCCCCGTGGTGCAGCTGGTGGCGGGCCGTGCGCAGCGCCGCCTGGCCGAGGCGGAGGTCACTGCAGAGACAGCCGCTGAGCTGGCCACCGAGGCGCGCGCCTGGGGCTGCACGATGGGCTGGGGACTGCCGCCATGCATGGGGTGGCCGAATAACCCGCTGCTGCAGTTCTGGCCCGTCGCCTTCCTGTGCTAGCCTGCTGCCTCGCGCAGCCGGCCCTGCCACCCACACACCTTCGCCTTCCCATTTTGTGTTGCGCGCAGGCCCAGCGCATGGAGCAGGAGGTGGTGGTGGGCAGGCGCTATGTGGAGGCGAGTAGCGATCCGAGGCCAGCAGTGCAGCGGGGCCCTGGGCTGAGCACAGGCCGCGCAGTGCAGCCGGTCCACCCTGCCCCATCCTCACCTCTGCACCCTCCGTTCCCCGCAGACGCACAAGGAGATGGCTCAGAGCTACACGGCTCAGCAGGCGGCGCACCGCGCCTCGGCGGCCAGCACCCCGCACGCCATGTCGCCCGCGGCGCCCGCCACCCCGGCGCGCGTGCCGGTCCCGGCGGCCTGAGCCCCAGTTGGGGCGCATGAACCCTAAACTCTATGGAGAGCAGAGGGGATGGGGGCTACATAGGGGCAGCGGGGCGCCGGCAAAGTGGCGGCTGTGCAGCGTGGAGAGAGGTTTGGGGTGGAGGGTTGATTGTGCAGTGTTCAAAGCTCTCTGCAAATGAAGGGTTTATCTAACCCTACCTAACCCTAAACCCTAGATGCCTCTGTCGTCGCACACTGGCAGGTGGCAAGCCCACTGCAGCCTGCTCCATCCAGGCGCCGGCCCGCTGCCTGGAGCGCACGCAGGAACAGCCCCAGCGCTTGCCGCACTGCAACCGCGCAGGCGCCAGCTTGCCGCTCTCAATCAACATTACACATCCAGGGAAAATCATGACCAAACCAAAAGGTTGTCGCATCAAAATGCAGCAAGGAAGGTGGAAAGTAGGGCTGAGCTCGCAGGAAGAAAAGTCCCCTGGGCCGACCAAAGGCCAGGCTCCAACGACTGACACAAGCGAATCGCCCGATCCAAACAAACATCCATCATCAGGCAGCGGCTGGGCGAACACCGGGCCTGCTGCGTCGGCGGCGGCAGCGCCGGCAGCTCTGCTCGACAATGCAAGATCAAATCAAAAGGCCCCGAAGGCACAAGCATCTGGGCGCCCGGCAGGGCCTGCGGCAGCCAGCCAGCACCAGTTGGGAGGGAATCCCCTGGCCCCTCGGGGGCACCACCCGGGAGCCCGGGCGCTCAGCGCCGGCGCTGCTGCCCCTGCTGCTGCTTACGCTGCTGCTCCTGCGGCTGCGCCAGCACCGGGCCTGCCATCTTGTGGTGCAGCTCGGCCAGCTCCTCAACCGTGACCTGCACGGGGTTGAGCACACAGGGTCGGAGAAGCGTTCTGAACTGTCACCGTCTGTGACAGTTCAGTGACTGACTATAAACAGACGTTAAGGTAATCTATCTATCTGTCTGACGTGCGGATGATAGGAGGCCATGCTTCGCAACCTTGAACTGGCCTCGCGGGGCTCGACGGCATCGATCCAGGCGCGCTCCTCGGGGTCGATGTCCTCCTTGCAGAGCTGCGAGGCCGGCAAGGAAGCAGAAACGAGGGCAGGAGGGTGGAGGCTCCGAGTGGACCATCCGGATGCCCCACGCCCAAACCAATGTGCCCCAGCTCACGAGGCCCCAACTCACCAGGGCCTTGAAGAGCTCCTCCTGGCTGGCCGCCTGGGGGTACGACGCCCGCTTCTTGAGCTTCAGGCCGGTGAGGGCCTCCAGGTCCCCGGTGGCCACGAACTTGCGGTAGCCCTGGATGGCATCCGGACGCACGAGCGACAGAGGGCCCTAGAGTCAAGGGCACAAGACCTAGGATGCCGAGTCGATGCACGCGTGAGCAGAGGGTGCCCGGACGGCGGGACTTGCCCGGAAGGCGTGCACGCCATGGCTGTGCAGGGGGCTGTTGCATGCGGACATGCCGAGGCGGGCACGCCATGGCTGTGCAGGGGGCTGTTGCATGCGGACGTCCGGACACACCTTGTCGACCTCGGGGTGCTCCGCAAAGGAGCAGGAAGCGTAGAAGGCCGCGGCGGTGGTAATGAGGTCGTTGGAGAAGGGGACGCCCATGGCCGCGGCGAAGCAGCGCCTGCACTGGACATGGGAAGCCACGGTCGCTCGTGCAGACACAGCAGTTGGGATCCAGGCGTGCGGATGTCACTCACGCCTGGAAGGACAGGATGGAGTAGGCCTGCATGGGGATGCGGCCCGCGTAGTCAGAGCGCAGCGGGCTGGAAGATGTCGTTCTGCGCGATGCCTCCCGCCGCATTGTCGCCCCGCCAGGCCACCCCTGGCACGGCGCCAGGCCTGGTGACGAGCACGCCCTCGCTGTTCTGCAGGGGTGGGAGGGCGACCGGACAGCATGGGGGCATGCGGGCACAAAAGTTGGCCACACAAAGCCTGCCCACAAAGCCGCCTCAACCACTCCCCCCTCGCTGCCCCACCACTCCCATCTCACCTGCTCCAGGTCCTTGCGGACAGAGGGCACCGCGTGGGCCCGCGCCTTCTTGGGCAAGCCCCACGACGCAATGGAGGGGTCCAGGGGTGGCCCCGCGATCGCCACGAGGTGCGACTGCACGCCCTTGTAGGCGCCGGCGAAGAGGCCCTCGAGCTGCATGCGCACGTCCGAGCGCCGACCCCACTGTCAGCTGGCCATTGCCCCGGGGGTTTTGGACGCCCGGGTGCAGGCCCGAGGGTCCTGCCCCCCCGCACACCTCTGCCCCCTTCTCGGCGCGGATCGCGTCGTAGTGGGCATAGTACCCCTGCACGAGAGGAGGGGTTTGGGATGCGCATCCGGATGCCCCCCCCCCCCCCCCCCCCCCCCCCCCCCCCCCCCCCCCCCCCCCCCCACCCCCCCCCCCCCCCCCCCCCCCACCCCCCCCCCCCCCCCCCCCCCCCCCCCCCCCCCCCCCTCCNGCCGACGCGCGGGCGCCGGCCGCGCCCGCGCACATGCTCGGTGCCCCCCACACACACACACACACCCACCCACCCACCCACACCCACACCCACACACCCACACCCACACACCAGGCTGCCCACCTGCTTCACCTCCTGCTCCTTCTGCTCTTTCCTGCCGGGCGGCTCAGCCTCCTGGGGCTGGGGGTGGGGCAGGGTCGCACTTCACCGCAGTAAAAGAGGGGAACTGCATTACAGCAGGGTCCCTTGCGCCAACCCAGCTCACCGTGGCTTCCTCGGAGCACCGCTTCCTCGTCTGCCCCTTGGCCGGGGCGCGCTTCTCCCGCCGCTTCTTGGGAAGCTGGACGTGGGGAGGTGGGACCGACATGCATCACTGGCATGCCACCACGTGCCAGTGCAACATGCATGCCCAGGCCCAAACATCCAAGCGCGCCGTTGCGCTCACCTCCTCCTTCTCCGCCTGCTCTGACAGCGTCTCCTCGATGCCCTTGCGCTTCTTCTTGCTGTGCGGCAACCCCGAGCCCCAGCCCCCGCGCCGCGCCTCGGCCTGAGGGAACGGGTGGGGAGCAGCAGGCTTGGGGGAGAGGCAGAGCGGGGGGCGCTTCACGCACCGCGCAGCACACGCAGCAGCCCAGCGTGCCGACGCGCTCACCTCCCCCTCTTCCTCCAGCTCCTCCGGCGTGGGGTCATAGATGCCCGTGGGCATGCCCGAGGGCGTGCCCTTGGGCGTGCGCTTGGGGGTGCCCTTGGGCGGCGGCGACCCCGAGCCCCGCCCCCCGCGCAGCATCTTGGCCTTCGCCTCCTTGGCCTGCTCTGCCCGCACAAGCCACAAGGCACTGGGCTTGATGCCAGAGGAGCGGGCAGGCTTGAGCTTGGAGGCGCGCTCGTCCTGGCGGGCCAGGGAGCACGGGCACAGACGTCAGCATCGGCAAGTGGTCCTGCACCAGGCAGTGCTCATCGCGCGATGCATGCGGCCCAGCCCACCTCCTCCATCTCCCACGTCATGGGCGCCTTGCCCTTGCGGGCGCGCTGCGCCTCGGCCTGGGGGAGACGAGGACAAGGGGAGTAAGAGGAGGGTGTGGTGCATGCAAAGCGCTGCACGCTGGACGGGGCACGCCTCCCCACCCATCCATTCCTACCTCCTCCGCCTCTGACTCTGACGTCTCCTCCTCATCTTCAGCCGCCGCAGCGACCTGTTGGGAGTTGGTTGGGAGGATGGAAGGGAGAGGTGGCAGGCGCACCGGCACCGCGGTGCAGCAGGGCAGCGGGATGGAGGCCTTGACAGCCCACACGACAGCGCCCCTGCCCATAGCACCCCGCGCAAACCCGGTGCAGCCACACGCACAGAGCCAGACCCCGCGCACCGCCATCTTGTAGCGGTGCGCGCTCTTCTGGGCCTGGCGCTCTTGCACCCAAGGGGAGGCGTCGGGATCAGCTGACCTGCGGCAGTCAACTCATACCAATTCGATGCATTTTTGTGCACTTGTGGCCCCGCCCAGCTCACTGCGGCCTCCTTCTTGCGCATGCGCTTAGGCCGACGCTTCCTCACCTCCTCACCCTTCTTCTTGCCCTTGCCGCTCTGCGTCTTGCGGTGGCTGGCCTGCGCCTGCGGGAGGCAGGACAGCTGCATTGTTGAGGTGCCCCAATAGGGAACATGGGCCATCCCAGCCAGCCCCTCCCGCTGCGCAGAGGTGACCAATGGAGGTTACTGAGTCGCACCGCCCCTCCTGCTCTGAAGCCTGGCCCCAACACGCCGCCTGATGCGAGGCGCCGCAATCCCACGGGGGATCGAGCCAGCAAACGTGGCATGTGATGTGTCCTGTCTCCACAGCAACACACTCCCCCAGCTCTGCACACGCGCTGCTGCCGCAGACGGCCAGGCCACCCGCCCCCGCCACCCCCAGGCTCGCCTACACCTCCCCGCCTCCCGACTGCTCCGGGGGGGCCTGCGACTGCACCGCGGGACCCTGCTCCGCTCAGGGGCGATGCGTGCGCCACAGAGCGTGCAGAGAAACGATCCATCTCCCTCGCTGGCCACGAATGGCAACGCAACGAGTGTCGTGCAGCTCGCAGCATTGCCATCGTTGATAGGCAAGAGGCAGGCGCGCGATCGGGGCAGGGAGAGGGGAGAAGTCGTGGCAAACTTTCTGCCGAGGCAATTTCGGCGCCATTCAGCCTTTGGTTTCAATGCAATGCGGTTTGCAGAGACCGGTGGCGGACGAGGATCGCTTCGCGGGCTGCCCACCCGCCCGCCTGCCCGCCTGCCCGCACCCAGTTGGTGCGGCTGGTGCCGCTGGTCGAGGCAGGCATGGCACGAGGTTGGGTGATGCTGCGGCTGGAAATCCTTCAATCGCACTGTCACCGCCCCGCCGCACCTGCGTGGCCAGCGCTGCCCGCGCCGCCTTCTCCGCCGCCAGCGCCTCCTTGCGCGCCGCCAGCGCCTCCTACTGCGAGGGAAGGGCGCGCGCAGCCTTGCCACGTGAGACAACGCATGCCGCTCTTCCCTCGTTGGAGTGCATTTGGAGAATGCATCTGCCCCGCCCCACAGCTAGTACTCGCCTCGCGCTTGAGCTCCTCCTCCCGCACGTTCAGCTGCTCCTCAGGCCCGCTCATGTGGTCGCCCTCCTGCGCCGGGAGGGCGTGGGCAGGCAGCTGCTGGGGCGGGGGGCCAGGTGGCGGCTGGGCAGCCACGCAGCTCCGCCTGCGCAGCTGCAGACAGTCAGCGGTGCCTGCCAGACTTACTTTGCGCTTCTCCTTCGAGTGCGATTCGGAGGACTCGGAGGACTCGGATGACATGGCCTTGGAGGAGGACTGGTCCACATACCCGCCGGCACTGGCTGCGACAGCTGGCGCGTCGCCAGCTGTGCATGGCGCCGGCCAGGCGAAGCAGGGCGGCAGCGTGCTCGTCCTGGTGGGCCACCTGCAAGGGCAAAGCCTTTGCTTGAAGCAGGCGGGGTGGGGGAGGGCAGCAGGGCACTGTTGATGGTGGCGGCGCACTAACATCCCAGCTCTGCCACCTCACTTCGCCGGCGCCATGGCGTGTGCGGGCGCGGCTCCGCGGCGGCCCCTCCGGGCCCCCCGCCTCGTTGTTTGGCAGCTGCCGCTTGCCACCCATGTCTTCTGCGGGCTTCAATGGGGTGGGGGTGGGGAATGGCGGTCATGCAGTGAGCTCTTGAAAGGCGCAGCGCTGCTAGCGCGAGCTCGCCGCTCGAGCGGGAGCAAGGCGCCGGCGCCTTGTCGGCATCTGCTGGGAATCCTTGATGGCAATCGGTTGGTTCAACTAATCGATTGCCATCCGCATTTTCAAAATGCTGAATGCCGATGGTGTTCGAGTGCCGCGGATGCATCGGCACTCGTGAACACCGTGCCGATGGTGTTCGACCGTGCCGACGATTGACGATTGGCAGCACATAGTTGCACGCCCATCCCACCCCCGCCACGCCAGGCGCGCGAGGGGGGTCGCGGGGGCATCCCCCGCTGCCGGCAATGTGGACATGGCGTGCCATCGACCACACAGCCGTTGCCCCTTTGCTCCGCCCGCCCACACGGCAGCCCCTCACGGCACCTTTGGCGCGATCGAGGGGCGAGATCTCCGCGAGAAGAGCCCAGGAGCGCGCACGAGGGTTGGCGCAGGCGAGCGGTCTCACTTGGCGGCTGTGCGCTAGGTTGGCGCCCTGATCGAGTGCCCTTGCTATGGAAGACGCCAGAGAGTGTGGGGTGTGACGTGGGCTAGGTGGATGAAGCGTCCCTGTCCCCGGGACGACCTCGACAGCGCCGCCTGTGTGCCGCCTGCCGCCCTATGGATTCACGAAGTGCGCAGCCCAGCCACTGCTTCTTATACTCAAGTTCTCTCGAGGTGCAGTACACCACCACATAGGCACAATGAAACAAAACGAAACGTGAAACCCAGTGCTCTGATGCAAGTGCTGCAGCCGGTGAATAGCAAATGTACAGCGGCGGCGGTGCAGCGAGGTGCCGGGACCATCGCCGCCACCCCCACGGCATGGCCGCCCGGCCGGGACGGGAGATACAGTGCGCGGTGTGCAGGTCGGCCTCCGCAGCCGGCCTTGGCGTGCACGGCCGCGGGTGCGCGGCTGCAGTGCTTCGGCGACGTTCAGTGCTGCCCGTCCTTGTAGGGCGAGGCCTCCCTGCGCAGCACCTCGTGCGTGTACTCCATCTCCGCCCGCTCCCGTGCCAGGAAGCGGCCGACCTGTGGGGGAGGGGGAGGGCAGGGGACGAGGCGGACGGTGAGGGCACAGCCCGCCAGCGGGGGCTGCGCGCCGGCAGGAGCCGGGGCGGCGGGGGAGGGCGGC
Organism: Chlorella sp. A99; assembly: GCA_003063905.1. Lineage (NCBI taxonomy): Eukaryota > Viridiplantae > Chlorophyta > Trebouxiophyceae > Chlorellales > Chlorellaceae > Chlorella > Chlorella sp. A99. The sequence goes on from PCFQ01000003.1 coordinate 45,254, forward strand.
GCGGCGCACTGCCTGTCGAGGCAGGGTGCGGACGCGCAGCGTCAAAACACCGAATTGTTACCAAAATCCAGCCCACCATCGAACCGAAGCCGCCCTCCTCCTGCTGGCCGGCGATGAAGTGGGCGCTGCACGGGGCCGGGAACAGACGGGGGCAGGAGAGGCTCGGAGCAAGGGAGCGCCGGCGCCGCAACCGGCAGGCGCAGGAAAGCCCCGGAACGTGGGTGCGCCGGCGGCGCCTGCGTCCCCCCCTTCCCCACACCCGCCCACGCCCGCGCCGCCCGCGCCTGTAGGTGAAGTGGGGCAGGAAGCCGCGCGCGATCTTGTGTTCTCCTTGCGCCCCCGCCTCCACGCGATCCAGCCCCACCTGCGAGGGTGGGTGGGATGGCGGGGTGGCAGGGTTGGGGCGCGCAATGCCGGGCCGGCGCGCCCCTGCAGCAGTGCCCCGCCTGTGCCTGCCGCCCGCACGGCCACTCCCTCCCACCCATCTGGGCGCGCGTTCCAGTTCCTCGCATGCCCTGCCCAGGCCCACGTGCCCCGCCCATCTCACACACCCGCCACCACTCAAAGCCCTCGCCTGGATGGCGTGCTCCAGGGCCTGGTAGTAGCACAGCTCCATGTGCAGCCCGGGGTAGCGGTCGCCGTGGATGCAGCCCCAGTTCCGGCCAAAGAGCGCGTGCGACCCCGCCAGATTGAGCGCGCCCGCCACCAGCCGGCCCCGCCCCGGCGCGCCTGCGAGCGGCGAGCAGCGAGCGAGGAAGCAGCGCAGCGCTGCATCCTGGCCGTCGCCCCCCCACACCTTGCCAAGCGCGCCGCCCGCCTGCGCGCCCGCCGCGGCGCGCCACCCGCCCTAGCCTCCAGCTACCAAGCCCCCCTTCGATGGCACCCCAGCTCCCCCCTTCCCCCCCAGCAGGCCGCCCTCACCCTCGGGCGTCTCCGCCGCCACCAGCAGCACCCTGTCGCCCATGGCCTCCCCCAGCTGGTGGAAGAACGCGGAGGTGAGGTACGGCTGCCCCCACTTTCGGCTGGCGGTGTTCAGATAGCAGCTGAAGAAGCTCTCCCAGTGGCGCGACTTCACGTCGTCGCCGGCCAGGCGCACGATGCGCAGCCCCGAGGCGGCCGCCTTCTTGCGCTCCTGCGAGGTGCGAGGGGAGGGACGTGGCGCGGGAAGGGAACGGATGGGGAAGAGGCCGGGGCTCGAGAGCTCTCCGCGCCGGCACTCCCAGGACCCCGCAGCGGCGCGCGCACCCCTGCGCCGCCCCGCGTGCCTGGCGGATGCTCTTGCGCCGGCTCTGGCGCAGTGCGGCCAGGAAGGAGCCCTCGTCGCCGCCGTCGAAGCTGGTGTAGCGGCCGCCGCCGGGGTCGGCGCACCGGTTGAACCAGTGGTACTGAGGGGCGACCAATGGGGAGACAGGAAGGAGAGGACGCGGGCTCAGCAAGAGGGAATGGGTGTGCACGATGGAGCGACGCTCCAGCAGACTCCGGTGGCGGCCCGTCAACTGTCCCCAAGCCACAAGTCCACCCCCCTGCACCTGGATGCCCAGCCGCTGCAGGTAGCCGTGCTCCCCGCCCAGCTGGCGGTACTCGGCCTCGGTGGGGAAGGTGACGTGCAGGCTGGACACCCCCAGCTCCACCGCCACCTGCGGGGGAGGTGGCAGGCGCGCCGCCGCGCAGATGGCACGTGCAGTGCGGCAGTACCTGTGGCATCCCTGGCTGTCCGCCGCCGGCGCTCAACAGCCGGCGCCGCAACTGCGCAGCGCAACGCCCCAGGCGATCGCGGCCCACTCAGAAGCAGCAGCGCGGCCTGTCAAGCAGCGGCGCGGCCTCTCTTGCCTGCTGCAGCGTGGCTGCCAGCGCGCGGCGCACGGCAGACGCCTGCGGCCCCGGCCGAACCAGCAGGCGCGGGCCGGGCACGGGCGAGAAGGGCACGCAGACCTGTGAGGCGAGGCAAGGGTGGGCAGGCTCGGCTTGGGATGCACCCATGCCGGGCTGTGCACCTGGGCTGGCTCATTGCGTTGTCAGGTAGCATGCCCTGCCCTCTCCTGCACTGTCCTCCACCCTGCCCTGCTCCACTACAAGCCCTCCTAACCTGCAGCTTTGGATAGTAGTTCCCCAGTCCAAGCCGGCCATATGCCTCGGCCCAGCTGCAGGCGGCGGAAGGGGCGGGCGAGGGCAGGCACCGCAGCAGGTCGAGCGTCGCAGCAGAGCAGAGCGCTGCTATCGCAGGACAGCGCGCGTCAGTGGAGTCACCTCTGGTCAAACACGTACTCTCCGTAACTTGAGGACCAGGGTAAGAAAGAGGCAAAGGGGGAGCGCGTGCTCTGTGAGCAAAGAGTGCAGCCGCACTCCAGCCGCCTCTAGCACATGTCAGGTGTACGGGCAGGCGCGTTGCCCTGCTCTCACACCGCCACCGACCTGTGGCCTTTCAGGTAGAGCGGCACGCAGCCCAGCAGCTGGCCAGTAGCGTCGTCGCGCAGCAGGAGGTGCCGCGGGAACCAGGAGGCGTGCGGCGCGGCGCTCTCGCTTGCCTCCAGCACGTGCAAAAACTCCCAGGACACAAAGGGGTTGGCTTCCTCCCCTGCTCCTTCATCGGCGGCCCCGCCCTCGGGCGGCAGCGCGCACGCGTTCCACTCCTCTCTCGCCACGCTGTCGATCGACCGCGCCAGCGTGGCGTGCAGGCTCAGCTGCTGCTGCTGCTGTTCCTGCTGCACAGGCTCTGCTGTCGCCTGCTGCGCCTCCAGCGGCTGCGCGCGCACGGCGGCGGCGGGGCCCGCTCGCCGGCTCAGGCGGGCGGGTGCCGCCATCGGCCGGCCACCATCTGGGCCTCTGCGCAGCGTCTGGTCGACCTGTATCCGGCTCGCCTTGGCCGTCCCAGCGCCTGTATGCGCGCTGAGTCCAGCCATGGCACTACAGCTGCATGGCGAAGCTTGATCACCACCTGATCGGGCAGAGAAGGTGCGCAGCAGCACTAGACAGTGAGGAGAGTGAGAGCGGGGGCTGCTGTTTGACCCGCCCTTCGTCTTGTGCCCCGCCGCCGGCCCAGCAGGGGCGCCGTGCTGGCCCAAGCAGCTCCGGCGTAGCATCTGTCCTTCACCTCATTGCAAATACATGCACCATTCGGAGTCCGCTGGGAAGAGCGCGCGCCTTGCCGCTGCCGTGGCGGCTGACAATGCGCCAACCGGCGGGCGAGCAGGAGCGTGGGCGGGCGAGTGAATGATCTGATGCGAAAGGACGCTCCATTCACTTCACACTGCTCGAACGACCCTCGATTGCAGTTGCCCCGATTGAAGACGGCTGCACGCCCCTCCTCTGCGAACCCACTCGCTCCTTTGCTTGTTCTGATCATAACGCGCTCTTTGAAGGATCGCGGAGGCGCCAGAACACCCCGGTCTGCAATCGCCAGGCGCGGGCGGCGGGCACCCGCCATCTGGCAGCCAGGTGCGCCCAGGCGCCCAGGCCTCCTGCTGTTGACGTCGGTCGCCAGGCATCATGGCTGCTCGCGTCGTCGGTCTCGCAAAGAGCGTGTCGTTTGTGGCCCGCCTCGCCGCCGCCGCACGTGAGGCCGGCCTCACAGAAGGGAGGTGCTGCGCTGCCTGGGCCCACGCTGCTGGGCTCGCCTTTCACCTTCCCCTGCTGGCGTGTGCCTGCGAACCTCTCCCCACCTGCAGTGGACGGCGTGGTGTTCACACTGGGGGAGCGCGGCCGGCAGGTGGTGCTAGCCGCCGAACTGGTGGCGTTTGCAGCTGAGACCGGGGGCCCCGCCCGCCCGCTGGCGGTGGCGGCGGGCGCGGCCGCAGCCACCGTCGCCGCGCGCGCTGCCTGGGTGCTCACGCGCACCCTTCCCAGCTTGCCGCAAGAGGCGGCGGCGCCGCCGCTCGAGTCGGTGTGGGACTGGGAGCCGCAGGACAGCGAAGCGATGACCTCCTGGCACGTGCTGCGCGCGCTGGTCCGCACTGCGGGCCAGGTGCGCGGCCAGGTTGCAGGATTTCAGGCTCGCATCGTGGGAAGGGCGCCTCTCCCGTTCTGCAAAGCGCCAGGAGCCGGCCGCGGCGTGCGGCGCTGCGCCTTGCCGCCCGGCTGCCACGCATTGCCCCACCCTCGTCCTGCTTCCTCGCTGCCCTGATCGCTCCCATCTCGCGCTGCTGCCCCGCCCCGTCCTGGACCTCGCTTGCGCAGGTGCAGCGGCAGTACCCTGTGCTCGGCGAGCTGCTGGCCCAGCCGGCGCTGGCGGGCGCGGAGCTGCCGCGCCGCCTGTACAGCCTGTATGCGCTGCACGAGGCGCGCGCGAGGCGCGGCGAGGAGCTGGAGCCTTCCTCGACGGCACCGCTTGCCTCTGCCACTAGACCGGCGCCGCCGGCGCTGCTGCGGCAGCTCGCCTACTACCGCCCGTTTGCAGCAGAGCTTGCATACGACCGCCCCAGCGACGCGGAGCTGAGCGCCGCGCTGGCCGAGCGCGGGTTCGGTCTGCTGGCGGCGGCGTTTGTCCCCGACCTGGACAGCGGCTGCCCCGCCTACTACCTCGCGCTCTCCGCCGAGCGGCGCGAGGTGGTGCTGGGCGTGCGCGGGACCTACTCCCCGGAGGACCTCTTTGCAGACCTGCTGAGCACCGGTGGGCGGTGGTTGGGGGTCAAGAGCTGAGGGGCGGTGGCCTGCCTCGCCCGGCGCCTTTGCCGCCGTCCCCGCGTGTGCTCCAGCTTTGCCTGGCCGGCCCATCAAACCCTCCGCCCTCCACACACACACACCTCGCCACGCGCGCGCTGGCGCGCCGCTGGGCGTGGGCGAGGCGCAGGCGCACCGCGGCATGGTCAAGGCCGCGCTGTTCCTGGGCGCCCGCTTCAGAGGCCTGCTGGGCCTGCTGGCCGCGCAGGGCGTGCGCATCACGCTCGTCGGCCACTCCCTTGGCGGTGGGGTGGCCGCGCTGCTGGCCACCTACCTCAAGCATGAGCTGGGGCTGGGCCCGGGGCGCCTGGCGGCCTGGGCATTCGAGGCGCCGGCCTGCATGGACCTGGAGGCCGCGCGCGACAGCGCAGGCGAGAGCGCGCGCGCTCGTGCCAAGAGCCGGCAGCGGTGCTTCGCTGGCTCCAGGTGTTCTGCAATGCTCTGTCCTCTTCCCCACCCCCCTACAGTACTTCCGCCAATGCCATGTTCTCCCCCTGCAACCCCTCCCGTGCAGACGTGGTCACCACCACCATCCACGGTGACGATGTCGTACCGCGGCTGACCGCCGAAACGTTTGCCCTGCTGCTCGAGGAGCTGGCGCAGCCAGAGTGCCGTCTGGGCGTGGAGGACGTGCTGCCCCCGGCGGCGCTGCAGGCGCGGCTCCCGCGGCGTGGGGCCCTGCGCTGCGGGGTCCTGCACTGCGGAGGGCACGGTGTCACGGCATGGCGCGTGGCCGCCACCATCTGCACTCCGCCCCTCCTGCAGCAAGCTGGCCTCAGCGGCAAGCTCCTGCCCTGCGCCCATCGACCCTGCAGGTCGTGCATCACCTCGGGCAGTTGATGAGCAGGAAGCTTCCCACTGCGCTGGGCGGCAGCGGCGATTCTGATGCGGAGGAGCGGTGGCAGCAGGGGCGGCCGCAGCACCGGTGCGAGGGCAGGGACCGCACGACGGACGGCAGCGAGAGCCGCGCAGAGGCGGCGCTGCGCGGCGCGGCGGGCGAGGTGCGGGGGCGCGAGGGCACGGCGCCGGGCGGCGCGGAGCAGGAGGCGGAGCTGGTCAAGGTGCGGGTGCTGGAGTTTGAGGCGCACGACTACCACCCTCACGTCCCCGGGGCCATCGTCTACATCCATCGCCTGCCGCAGCAGCAGGCCCAGCAGCATGAGCAGCAGCAGCAGCCGGTCGAGAAGCAGCAGCAGCAGTACCCGCCTCCTGGCAGCGCGGCGGTGGCTTCGAGCGAGCCTGCCGTGGGCTTTGCGCTGCTGGACACGCGGCACCCCGTGCTGCGCCGCGTGCGTCTCACGTCAACGATGATTGCCGACCACGCTGTCGACGTGGAGGGGTTCATCAGCAGGCTGGAGCGCGGGGCGGCCACGGCGGCGCAGGGAGGCGGCGCGGCGGGCGCTGCCTGAGCGCGAGTGGCAGGCAGCTGTGTGCTCCCCTTGCGCCCTCTCACACGGGCCCCCCGCACAGCTGCGAGGCTCGCCGTGTAAGGCGGGAGCAGGCTGGCGGAGCCCAGATATGTTTCTGCGCCTGCGTTGCACGCGGTTGCACCTTCCAGCACCAAGCACGGCCAGGCCATTCGCGGCTGGCACGCAACGCACGTCACGCCATCACGCCGCAGTCAGCTCCTCCACCGCTCCAAGCGCCGCGCACTCGCCCGTGCTCTTGCTTCCACACCTCCCCTCCTCCTGCTGGACCTGCCGCCGCTCTCTACCCCTTCTTGGAGAAGAAGGACGCGATGCTCTTCTGCCCGGGCGGCGGCGCGCCCTTGCCACCCTTCTTGCCCGCAGGCTTGGCCGCGGGCTTGGCTGCGGCGGGCTTGGGCGGTACCTGCGCGGGCGCCGCCGCCTGCTGCTGTTGCTGCTGCTGGGGCGGCGAGGGTGCCTCGTCGTCCGTCACCTCCCGCATCTCTGTAAGCGCCGGGAGGAGCGGGGGCAGGGCGTGAGCCAGACAGAGGCTGCCACCAGCCTCCTGCGCTCGCACAAGAGACGGACACACGCTCTTCCTCATCGCAGCACTGGCTCCTTCTGCACATTCTCCTCCGCGCCTCCCCGCCTCACCCGTGACCTCCTCCCCATCGCTGTTGTAATACGTGTGCTCCACCCGCTTGGTCCGCTTGCCGGCTGCCCACGCACCAGCGGCAGCAGGGCAAGGAGGGCGCGAATCAGATGCTGTGAATGACGCCCGCGCACGGCCGACGCAGCATCGTCCGGCCAGCCAGCAGCGGCTGGCTGCTGTGGCGCCCTCGTGCGCGCGATGACCTCGAGGGCGCACACTCCCCTGCCGCCCGCCCCCCACCGCGCTCCCACCTGGGGCATCGTGCACCTTGACGCGCCCGAACCGTGGCCCCGCGGCCTGCGCCTCTGCCGCGTCGCCCTCCTCGCCCTCCGCCGCGCCGCCCTTCTTGCGCTTTGCGCCCGCCGCCTTGCCTGCGCCGCCGCCCTTCTTGGCGCCGGCCTTGGCGCCGGCGGGCTGGTCGACGTCCATCGCCTCGCCGCTGTCCTGCCGCTCCTGGCTGCGGCGCGAAGCCTGGAGCAAAGGGAGGCGTGGGCGGTGGTGTCAGCGCGGGCGCCGGAAAACCAACGCAGGCCCTGCAGCCGGCGCCAGCCGCGCTCGTCAGCCGCCACCGCCCCTCCTCGCCTCGTTCCGCACCTCTTTGGAGGGCGCAGCGCCCCACTCCTCCTCCTCATCGCTGTCCGAGCCCACCACCTGCGCCTTCTTGGGTGGCGCCGCCGCCTTGCCGCGCTTGGCCGGCCGCGCTGCAAACGCCTCGTCCTCGCTGTCGCTCTCGTCCAGCAGGCGGCGCGCTTGGGGCTGCGCCTTGCCTGCGAGCAGGTGGGCAGGCGCGTGAGCGCGGGGGGAGCGTCTTCAAGTAGCGGCGGTGCCACATGCAGGCAGCAGCCAGAGAACCAGCACTGCCAGCTGGCGGTCGCCTGCTCACCCTTGCCGCTCTGCTTGCTCCTATCTGACGCCGCCGGCTTGGCCTGCTGCTTCTGCGCCTTCTGCTTCTGCGCCTTTTGCTCCTGCTGCTTGGGCTGCTCTGCTGGTTTCGCCGCTGCTGCCGCCTTCTTCGAGCCCGCTTTGCCAAACATCTGGCCAATGGCGCTGCCCGCCGCTCCGCCTTTCTTTGCCGCAGGGCTGGCGCCCGCCTTGGCAGGCGGCGACCGCTCCGCCGCCTTGGCCTGGGGCAGCGCCGCCTGCGGCTCGCCGGCCGCCTTGGGCGCCGCGGCGGCCGGCGCCGGCGCCGGCGCCGGCGCGGGGCGGCGGCCGCCGCCGGCCGCGGCCGCCGCGGCGCTGCGGCGCGCGGCCGCGCAGCGCACGCCGGCCAGGCCGTCGTTGCCGGCGAGGGGGCTGTTTTCCGCGTCGGGGCCGCCGGCCAGCAGCGCCCTGAACATCTCCTGGGTCTGCAGATAGTCGGCGTTGTAGAGGTCGGAGATGTCCTGCGGTCGGGTGATTGGTGGACTGGGAGAGTAAGCGGTGGTGGGTGATTGGTTTGCGCAGCGGCGCATGTGAGAGAGAGGTTCGGGCGAGGGGCTGCGTCGGGGAGGCCACAGGGGCGTTGCAGATGGTCAGGCCCTGACCCCCCATACCTGCCCCTTACTTCCCCACCCCCCACCTTCCCCACCTTCCCCACCCTCCACCTTCCCCACCCCCCACCTTGGGGCACGTAGGCTGCACGCTGTACACGTGCAGCGCGGTGATGGGCGACAGCAGCTTCTTGGTGGCCGCCAGCCCGCTGCCCTCCACCACGCGCACGACGTGGCGCGGCGCCTCCTCGCGCGTCCAGCCGCCCACCAGGAACGTCGCGTTCACGCGGCTCGGGTTCAGCGTCACAAAGTGGTACAGCAGGCGCTTGGCAGCGTCGTAGGGCACGCGGAAGTGGCGCGCTGCCCACTTGTAGGTGACCACCTGAAGCGCCGAAGCCGAAGCGGTGGTGGAGGCGCGACGGGCGGCGGGCGGTGCCATGTGATCTCGCTGCGCAGCAACCCCGCGCCCAGCGCTCTTCACCGACAGCATTAGGATCCACTCTCCGACTCTTCCAGGACAACGAGGGCGCCATGGCCTCCCACCTTGAGCTGCTCCCCCACGATGTCGTGCAGCTCGTCCAAGCACGCCTCCAGCGTGGGCACCTCCATCACGCGAGAACCTGGGGGCGCGCGTGCGACTGAACAAAGTCCGACTTCAAATCGATCAAACTCAACGTCGGATGGGCACTTCGGGGCCTGGCGATCGCGCCAGGCGAACAGTACAGATGCACAGGAACGTGAGATGGTTGCCGGCTTCCATGTTGTTGGGGTGGCGGCGGAGCGGGCGCAGCGTGCGTGCACGCCGCTTGGCTAGCGGCCGCTTGGCGTGCGGAGAACAGTCGAGACTGCCCTTTTATAACCAACTAGGGGAGGCCCGTGCCAAAGGCACGGGAGTGAAGTTGGGCACTGTGGCAGTGGCCACCACAGAGCGGCTCGCCAGCCGTGGAAGGGCGACCGCCCCGGGCCCTGAGTCAGAGCCGGCCCCTCACACACACCCCGTGGTGAGGTGTCCAGTATGCCGAACCGGGTGGGTGCCCGTGCCCACATTTTGCTGGCGACGGGAGCGAAAAATGGCAGCCCCGTGGGCGGGCAGCGCGCCCGTGGCTTGGGCGGTGCACCCGTGGGCGCCTGCCCACGCGCGCGGCTTTGGCGGAGCCCCGTGGCCCCAGTGCTCGTTGGGCCCCAGTTCTGTTGGGGGTGGGCTGTGCTGACCCACACCGCCCCACCGCGCGGCCCGGGGTTGTGCGGCAGCCCCGTGGCCCGGGCGGCGCAGCGGCGGTGGGCCACCGCGGTGCCCCACACTGCACGGTTGACGGCCTGTGGCGCAGGCTGCCCCGCATGCAGCGGCGGCGCCAGGTGCTCTTGCCTGCCCGTGCCTGGACATGCGATCGCCCTGCACAGCCGGGCGCTGTGCAGGGCGGCAGCATTGGGCTGGCGGCTGCGGGGGGCTGGCGGCTGCGTTCCGCAGGCGGACGGCGGGCGCGGCAGGGTCTCCTTGTACCGCACGCTGTGGATGCAGCGAGGATGAGGGCGGCACCGTAGGAGGGCAGAGTGCATGTGCTGTGGAGGCAGCGTGGGCCTCCAGCCTCTCCCTTGCACAGAATGCACAACACGGCTCCCTCCCAGCCCACCTGTAGGCGATGTTGGGTCGATTGAACCCCCCGAGGAGGCATACTGGGTTCTTGAGGCACAGCGCCTCTGCGAGTGGCGCGGCGGCAGGTGGATGGGCGCTCAGCAGCGCTGGCGAGGCAGGGCGAAGCAGGTCCCTCCTTCGTGCACCATGGTGCACGGATGATTGAGCGCTGCACGGCATCCGTCGCGGGGGCCGTCACTGCGACAGGCGTGCCGGTGTGGCAGGCTTAGCCACCCCCCAGGCCTGTACGCCTGCATGCGCGCCCCCTTCACGCCCTCCTTGCAATCTCCCTTCGTCTACACCCAGTTCCAACACCCAGCCACACCCAGCACACCCCCTGTCAGTGGATGCATCCCCCCCTGTCCCACCCCTCACCCCCACGCCATCCTCATCGTCTGTGACAGTTCAGTGACTGACTATAAACAGACGTTAATGTAATCTTTCTTTTGTCACTGTAACATCCAACACAAAAAGACTGCAATACAGCGGCATCAGTAGCCCGCAGGTGCGCCGTCCTTGCGCGGGTCGCTGACTGCCAGCATCGGCGCTGCGCCGCCCCCCGGCACCAGGTCAAGCACAACCGCCTGCGTCACGCCGCCCCAGTTCGTGGCGCTCGTGTTGTGGCCAAACCGCGCTAGCGCCTGTGCAAGGGGGGATCGAGGGGCATTCAGGCATTTGGAGGCCGCCGCGCCGCCACCCCCCACCCTTCCGTGGCGCTGCAGCGCGCTCTCACCCGACAGGCGCACCCACCAATCTGTAGTGCGCCCTCGTCATAGTGGAAGGCCACGCCCGTGGTGTTCCACTGCTCCGCGTACAAGTTGTTGGGCGCGAGCTGCAGGATGGCGCACTAGGCGAGAGCATGGTCAGGGCACCCCATTTGGCTGCACAACAAAGACGCACGGCTCGCTGCAGCCACGTCATGTTCCCACCTGGTGATGCAGCCGGGGGTTGCCAACGGCTGCAAGGAATTAACAGAGCGTGTCACTCACAGTCGTCTGCCAGCTGCAGGGCCCACCCTACCCCCGCCCGCCCACCCGCCGCCCAACCTGCAAACGGGTCCAGCCCCTGTACCAGCACGCGCAGCAGCGCCTGCAGCACGCTGCTGATGATGCGCGGGCCGCCGCTAGCGCCCACCACCATCCTGCGGCCATACAAGCATGGTGGCATTCAAGAACGTGGGAGAGGCAGCGTCACTGTGCACGCAGAGCTGCGGCGCCCACCGCCCGCACAAGCCCAGCAGCTCCGCCACCAAATGGCTGCGCAGTCTACATTGCGCCTGCACCACCAAATGCACGCGGCCCCACGCGCACCTCAGCTGCCCCTGCTGCTCCACGATGATGGGGCTCATGCTGCTCAGCGGTTTGCGACCGGGTGCAATCAGGTTGTTGCGGCTAGGCACCAGGCCGTAGACGTTGGCCTGGCCAGGGCAAGAGGAGAGGGTGCTGGGTCATGCCGGGCTAGGAGCAAGGGGCGGCGGTGCGGCAACACTGTGCAGTAGCCAGCTACACGCCCGTCGCGTCAATGCAATCTACCCACAGCGCACTTGCCACGCTGGCACCCTCCCCACCTGGCCAGGGCTGCTGAAGTCGTCCATCTGGTTGTTGAGCAGCAGCCCTGTTGAAGGGCTCACTACCTTGCTTCCAAAACCGGTGTTCACTGCAAAAGTGTAAAAGACAGAGAAGGACAGCACAGATTGCTTTAGGAGACGGCGGTCACAGCTCGTGGCGCGCCACAGCAGCTGACTGCATGCACAGAGCAGCAAGGTCCTCCCGCCCTGCCACCAACCGGTGGTGGTCATGCTGACGGCCATGCGGCTGCTGTCCACCAGGTTCAGATGGCAGGTGCCGTGGTCCTCTGCAGCGGAGGGGATACTCTCTTTTCCGCGGCGGGCCAGCGATCGCTCGCGAGGCGCTAGCCATCCCACCCGCAGGCCCACACGCAGCAGCGCAGCCTGCCTGGCTGGACGCCCGACTTGAAGACGCTGTAGGCCTGGCCGCCGTATGAGCTGAGGGGCAGAACATCGTCATCACTAGTGCTTTGCCTGCACGGTGCAGCAAGGGGCACGTTACACACCAGGCTACCCTTGCGACTACGATGCGCGCACGCGTGGCGCGCCCACCTGAGCTGCTCCGCATACCCTCCATCAAGCATGTCCTGCAGCGTTGCGGTCAGGTTGATGAAAGGGGAAGACGGGGGACCAGGGTCGCCCAGGCTCATCCTGCGACACAAGGGGGGGACCTGTCAAGTGGGCCACTGCACCACCAACTCGCAAAGCCCTGCCAACCGTTCCAGCGCCAGAGATCACCTCATCGCAAGCGCATGTTTCAGAGCCTCCACTGTGCGGTGCAAGCCCAGGGTGCCGCTGCCACCAAGCGGCAGGCGGTACCCTGGGGAGGGAAGACGAAGGCAGGTGATGAAGGTGAGGCGGCGGTGTGCACACTCAAGTCCCGCAACGTGGAGCGCTTGCCGGGGTGGCCCACCTTCGAGTATCCTGAGGGCAGCAACCACGGCGGCCGCACTGCTGGGTGGCGGCACCGCAAGGATGTCTAGGCCGAAAGCACTGGCCCTGCAGCAGCGCCAGCCAGTTAGAACAGCAAGGCCGCATTGGAGGCAGGCATGGAGGCAGGCGTCCTCACCCTGCCTGTCCACCGCCCAGCCTCGCCGCAACCCAGCCCATTCCCGCTCCATCTGGCGTCCCCCTGTCCCTCCTCACCTTAGCGGCTGCTTGAGTTGCGCTTCCGCCCGCTGCAGGTCCTCCACCGTGATGCCGCCGCCCGCAGCGGCGATGTCGGCCGCCAGTCCTGCCGCGTACTTGCCGCGGTAAAGCACGTCTGCGCGCGCAAGCTCCGGCAGGCCACGTGGACAAAAAGGCGGGAGCACGCCATTTGAAGGTAGCCACGCAGCCCCCCTTGGCATGCTCGCTCGGCTGCCGGGGCGCACCTGGACCATCGGCCGCCACATCCCGGAGCAGTTGCGCCAGCTGGGGCCGCCTGCAACAGCGCCAAACACGCAGCCGTGAGAGCAAATGCAGAAGCTGTGAAATGGCAGGTTGAAGTGTGAGCACGGCAGAGGCAGCCCACCTGCAGCACGTCTCGTTGACATGGGGTGCACGCCAGCGCCTGCCCTCCCTGAACAAAAACGTGTCTGCCAGTAGCGGCCAGGCTGCCAGCTTGGCAGTCTGCTCGCCGCTGCAAGGGAGCAGCAGCCCACCAGTCGGTGATGGCGGAGAGAGGCACAGGCAAATAATCCCAGTGCCCTTGCAGCAGGCGCTCGCCTCAAAGTCGCCACCAGGTAGGGATGGGCGGGGAAGCCGTGCTCCGCCAGGTCGATCGCTGGCTGCAGCAGACGTGACCACGGCAGGACACCGTGGCGCTGCAAAGAGGAGTGGAGGGAGGCAAAGGCAGGTAAGGCTGACATCAACTTTGCTTCAGCTCAGTAAGCAACGCCAGTGGCAGCACAGTGCAGGCGCCCACCGTGTGCGCGAGGTGCAGACCCTTCAGCTCCAGAGGCACGGCCACCGCAAGGCCTCCATTCAGTGATGCATCTGGACGGCCTGCATGCAAGGCGATAGAGGGCAGCTGCGCGTGACCAGCCGGCGGCATGCAGATGAGGGCTCTGGCCAGTGTGCGCACCGACAAACATTGTCTCGTTGGACGCCAGCGGCGCGACCTCCCGCGCGTCGATAACCTCAGCCGTGCCATTGGGCAGCCTGGAGTGTAGTAGTGACGCGGGAGGATCCTCAGTAAGGCTTGCTCACTGGGCCCTCGGCCATGCACCATCCGCCCGCAGCTCCAGCAGCGCAGCCAATGCAGGACCAGCCAGCGCGGCTGGCACACCTGATGAGCATAAAGTGCCCTCCCCCTGCGCCGCTAGCCATCGGGTTGAGCACCCCTTGGCAGAGTGCTGCAAGGAGAGGCGCGGCGCGTGCCACCAGTCAGCTGGGCTAGGCAGCCGCTGGCCTTCCAGGCTGTTACGTGATCCACAAGCACCCAGCATCTGCCTCACCCGCAGCAACCGCGCCGTCCACCGCGTTGCCCCCTTCTCGCAGCACGTCCAGGCCTACGTCGCTGCAGCGCCCATGATCGGCGGTCACCACCCCCTGCGCGACCGCCACCCGTCGCGGGCGACCCCGGTAGTCGTGCAGCGCAGCAAAGCCACCGACGATGCTGCCTGCACGCGCCGTAGTGCAGCAGCTTAGTGTAGTCGCCGAGCCAGGCAGCAGGCAAAGCGGCGCGGGCGCTCACCCTCTGGCCCGGCGGTGTCGCCAGCGGCGGCGCTGCTGATGCCTGCACACCCTGTCACAAACTGCTGCTGCGTGCTGCCAGCCCAGTAGCCTGCAAAGACCAGCAGCGCGGGTACCAGCACCAGGAAGAAGCAGGCTGCGGCAGGGGGCGGCACGAGACGCGACAACACATGTGTCATCGTGCCAACGTCCAGGCCAGGCAGACACTGCGGTCGCTGGGGTGCTTCAAGCACCTCGAGCAGCACCCCCGCGTTCAGGGCCCTGCTCAAAGCTCTCACCAGCAACGACCGCGGTGGCTAGCCTGTGTCCTCGGCTCCAGGCGCGCAGGGGCGCCGTCCACCCACTGGGAGGCGGCACAGCAGAGGAAGGGCAGGCAAGGTCAGCGCCCGACCTGACGCATGCCGCTCCTACTGCTGCACCCAACCTGTACTCCTGGCCGGCCTCCAACGCGCCAGGCCGGGCGCCGGCAGGGCTCATGTCCACCGCGCTGCCCTCAAGCGCAACGTCGCTGTAGCCATTCGTGCGGTCCAGAGAGCCCGTGGCCTCGCCCATCTCCAGTCCGTCCATGTCGCCGGCGGCGCTGTTGCGACCGCGCCAGGGCAGGGACATCGGGCTAACCGCCTGCACATGCGGAGCGGGGGGGGGGGGGGGGGGGGGGGGGGGGGGGGGGGCAGGGGGGGGGGTG
>PCFQ01000003.1:60019-70922 GCA_003063905.1 Chlorella sp. A99
GGGGGGGGGGTGGAGGGGGGGGGGGGGCGGGTGACGGTGGGCGGCAGAGAGGTGGTCGTGGCCTCATGCCTCTCAGTTCTTAGCGGCTCCTGCTCACTGCGTGTCCTGCGAGCGCAAATGACAGGCACCCAGCTGACCTACGTAGCTGGAAGCGCAACTTTGAACGATCGCGAGTGATCTTCGCCCTATCTCTCCATCACCGCGGAGCCATCACAGGCAGTGGAGTAGTGACGCACCACCAACAAGGAGTTGGCAAGCCGATCACCTCCAATTAATCAGTTTGCAAGGCCAAGGAGATCGAGAGCTAGTAACAACACGCAGATGGCAGAAACCAAATTGAATTCCCACGCAGAAGTAATGCCAAATGCCGACCTGCTGGTGCCTGCCAGGTGGGGGGGGCCTTCTGACGCTCGTGCGGCGTGCCGCCCAGCGCCGGCGTGTTTCTGCCCTCCCCATCGCTAGTCCTGCTCACTCCTGATGTCAACAACGCTCTCTGCTGTGGCAGATCACATCAGCTGCCATCGCCATCGCTGGCAGGCAGCAGCGCAAGCAGGGGTGCAACGCGCACCGCACGTCCCACCAGGTTGTTTGGCGCCACCACGCCGGCAGCAACGCACACCACTAGCAAGAGTGGGTGACGCAGCCACTGCTGTGGTCCAGTCGTCTTCTTGCCGCCGCCGCCCCTGCCACCAACACTGCTGCTGCAGCCACCGCCCACCCCCCCCCCCCCTGCGATGCCCGCCGCCTCCAGCGCTCCAGCTCCTGCACCCGCCGCTCCGTCTCCGACTGCTGCGCTTTGAGGCTGGTGGTAAGTACCTGGACGTATTTGCACAGCACCACCTTCTCCGCGCGCCAGCCGTCGAGGCAGGAGAAGGCGGCAGAGGCCTCGTCGTCATCCCCGGCACGCTCGTACAGGCCCCGCGATGGCCAAAACAAGCAGCAGGCGACAGCAGCTAAATCCACCCTGTCCGCGCCTGCATCCCTGCCAGTTCCCCATCCCCACCCATGCCGCACATGCGCTCCAGGCTGTGGCACGCGGGAGGGCCTCAGCGCAGGACATTCAACACCGTTGAGCAACTGGGGTAATTACAGGGCCCACCCTCTCAGCCCGCCACGGTGCCGCACTCCTCCCGCCCCCGCGAAAACACAAAGCTGCCGCCCAAGCCCTGGGCGCGCCCCACAAGCATGTCCTCATCTGTGAAGGGGACAGTGGGTGGAGAGGGGGGTGGGAGGGGATTGGTAGAGCTGAACCGGATTGCGTGCAAGCGGCTGACGCCCGCCAGCCTGTTGACCTGCCGGCTCATGCCGCTCCGACTCATTTGAACACGCACCCAGGAAGGTGAGCGCGTAGTTGATGCCCCTGGCGCGAGGGCCGCTGCTGGAAGCCCCCGGAAGTCGCATCGCCAGCGGCACGCGCACGGACAGCTGCGTCGCGAGGGGGGCCGGGCGCCGCACGCTGGGCAGGGCCACGGCGAGGGAGGAGCGAAAGCGCAGGCCCCCGGGCGCCTGCTCAGCTAAGCGCGCTCTGGCGCGCTGAGGCTCGCCTGTGCGACTGCTTGGAGCACTTGCATCTGCAGCATGCCGCGGGGCAGCAGTGGCGAAGCCACCAGGTTCTGCAGGCTGGGGCCCAGCGACACCTCGCCCAGCTGTGCCTCCCTGCGCACGGGCAATGGGCGCGCGCACGCACAATGCTGCGCTTCACAGGCAGGTGGCGCCTCGACAGCGGTAGCGCCAGGGTGGGCTGCGCCTCTGCCCCGCATCCAGAGGGAACCGTGGCGCCCGCCTCCGCCAGCGCCTCGCCTGAAAGTGAGAGCGATGGAGCGCGCCGTGCGCGGCTCGTAGCTCGCCACCACCGTCGCCACGGCAGAGGCGCCGGCCAGCAGAGGAAGGTCCAGGCCACGCAGCTCTATAACGTTCTCGACGCGGCCCTCGGCCACGGGAGAGAAGCGCTGGAAGATGGCGCCCGCCTGCGTGAGATAATAGGAGCACGTGCAGGGCTCATGGCGGCTGTGACGGCGAAGCAATTGAGACTGGGGACAGCGTGCAGCCTGCCCACGCCCCGCTGCCCTGCACCCACCTGGAAGGGCAGCGGCACCGGGCCGAGCAGGAGCTGCGGGCGCACGAGAGGCACGACATCGGACGCAGTGCTATACAGCAGCCGCCACGTGCCCGTCAACAGCGGCCAGTCCAGCTCGGGCGGGCTCAGCGCCTCGAGCGCCACCTGCGAGGCGCAGGGGCCAGACGACAGCAGCGCCAACCTGTCTTGACGGAGAGGAGGCAACCAAGCGAAGCAGCAGATGCCCAGCTCCACAGCGCTCCGCGGAAATGCCCAACACCAGCGGCACCTGCGCCTCCTCCACCTCGCCGCGCTGCAAGTGTGAGGCATCTGCGCCGCGCTGCGTCCCCGCCACCGCCGCCAGCAACCGCTGCTTGGCCGCCGCCACGGCTGCAGAGGGCCAAGTGCATCAGCTTGGTCAGGTTAGGAGTGAGCAGAGGTACTGGCGCAAGTCGCAGACAACCGTTTGCTCACCTGGGGGGTCAATGGGGCCGCTGGGAGGTGCAATGTCCAGCCCGGCAGCTGCCGGTGGCTGCGCTCGGGTCCGCGGCAGCATTCGGTGCCTGGGCGGGCGGCGCGGCAGGAGAGGCGGGCCCGCCTCCCGCCGCCTGTCGCCGCGCGGCGCTGGTGGCAGCGCGCCTCTCTGCTGCACCGCACCAGAGTTTTGGTGCATCTGAGGAGCTTGGGGGCAGCGATCGAGCGATCAACGAGAGAATGTTGCACGAGGCTGTTGCAAAGAGCGCCCGAGCGTGATCAGCCTTCTGTGACAAGACTGCAGAAGAGTGCAGAAGAGGTGCAGAGAGGTCTGGAGGTGAAACATGGAGGAAGCTGTGCAACTCCCCATTCTGACGTTCCTGGCATCATGGGGGCATTGTGGTCGGCCGCAGGAGCTTCTGCTGGCGATCGTGGAGCCCAATTGGCTCGCAGGCTGTTCCACTTCACCAGCTGTTCCTCTCTACAGCGCCTCTGAGAGCGATCGCGCGCCACCAGGGCCATGGGTGGAAGCAGCCGCTGGCACGGCCCTGGGCTGGGAGCGGCGCTTCCGCCGCCGCTCGCGCATGACGCCCACCTGCAGCCCCCCCTCCTGCGCACAGCCGGCAGCAGCAGCAGCAGCAGCCTTGCGCTGACAGCATGGGTTGGGTGGCAGGAGTGCCCCGTGCCTCCCTCCGCACCCTGGCGGCTGCGCTGCTGCCGCTGCTGCCGGGCGCGGCGCCGGGGCGCGCAGGCGCCATCAGGCTGCCAGGGGCAGTGGACCGCGCCTGGGAGGCAGCACGGGGGGGGAACCTGCTGACCTGGTCTTCCCTCCCTCCTTCCTGGGCGTGTGGGACGTGCAGTCAGGTGCAGGGGTAGCGGAGTGGGGATGGGCAGGGCAGCCGGCAGGTGCAGCTGGCTCTCTTGTGCGCGCTCTGCCCTGCAGCCGCACTTGCCCGACTTGCACAGCATTGGAACCTGCCACGCCGCAGCCTGCTCGCCGGCTACCACGGCTACTCGGCAAAGGAGCTGCGGGCGCGGGCGCGGCGGAGCCCTGATGACCCCAACCTGCTTCAGCTGGCGTTGCCAGGGGGTCATTGGGCTGAATTTGCTGAATTTGCTCGACGGGCAGTGGGGAAGATGGCCTCCCGCTGTGCCAGCACTTGAAGCAAGAACACTCGCCTGACATGCCGCGTCCGTGCGCCCACTCGCCCCCGCCCATGCACCTGCGCTCCCCCGCCTTGGCCCAGGCACCCACCCGCATGGCGTGTTGAGGTCCCCAGAATGCGGCGACACGGGGGCAGCGAATCGTGTGTTGTCATGGAGCACAGCAGGTGGGGCACAGGCGTGAGGCATCTGGCGGCACTTCTGCGTGCGCTCCATGAGAGAAGCAGCCTGAGCCACATTCTTCCCTCCTGTGACTGCCTGCAGAGGGTGCGAGGTTGCAGGGATGCAGTGGGGCCAGCAAGGCAAAGTGATGTAATGGAGCCGCAGTCCCAATTGCCAGCGGCCCTCTGTGGTCGCAGAGCCGTGGGTCCTGGCGCCGAGGTGCAGCGGCCTGCGATTGAGCGCGAGCTGGTGCTCTGCATTTAGTGGAGTGGCTGGCGCTGTAGGAGCGCTCGCTGCTGGCCCCCGGAATACCTCGTGGCCCGGCTTGCCCACAGGCAGGCTCCTGGCCAAGCTGCGACGGAGCCGGTGCACACCAGGTGATTACCAGGTGGTTCCCAGGTGTTTCCCAGCTGGCCACCAATGCCCACGGGCATGCAGAGCCGGGCATTCGCCACGGGGGGCTCATGCATGCAACTTCTTTGCGTTTCGCGATCAACCCATGTGCATCTAAACAAATCCGCAGCCTCGAGCGCGCATTCCCACCGAGGTGGCTCCAGCCGCAGGCATCCCCGCGCCCCTATCGCGCACTCCACCCAACCCCTGCAGTCCTCAGCTGCAGCTGGGAGCGGCAGTGAGCGCTGCACCCGTCGCCCGGCCGCACTCCCACCCCCGCCCACCCGCCACAGTCCGCCCGCCCCTGCCGCTGCCTTTCGCGTCTACGGGCCCAGCCCCGGGCCATGGCCAGCGGCTCCGACGACGACGATGAGCCCTCGGGGCTGGAGTGCCTGCTGGGCTTTGTGGAGCCGCCGGAGCGGCCGGCCGACCTGCTGCGCCACCGCTTCCCTTCCAAGCTCGGCGGCCGCCCCGCCTGGCTGGACCCCCTGCACCTGCCCACGGCGGCTCAGCTGGCCTGCCGCGTGACCGGGCAGCGCATGGACTTTCTGCTGCAGGTGGGCGATGGAAGAAAGAAAGACTGAATGGAAGGATCGCTTTGCGCGCGTGGAGGCGCAGAGGGACGCTCGCGCGCTCGCTCGCTCGAGACTGCCCTCGTCCCAAAAGGGTTCAGCCGATCGTCCTCTCCTCCTTCCCTCTCCGAATCTGCCAGGTCTACGCCCCGCTCGAGGACCAGCCGCACGCCTTCCACCGCACCCTCTTCCTCTTCCTCTCCCCCGACGGCGGCCGCCTGGCGTCGGCCGGCGCGGTCCGCGCGCTGCGCTGCCAGCTGCCGCGGCACAACGCTTTCTACCCGCCCGCCCCACCCGGCCGCCGTGACCTGCTGCCCCCCGAGCTGCCGGCCCCCGCGCGCGAGGCGGCGCTGCGCCGCGACCCCTGGCGCGTGGCAGAGGCGGAGCGCGACCCCGCCTGCTGGCCGCCCGCCGCTTCGAGCAGCAGCAAGGCCGCCGGCGGCGGCGGCGCCGCGGCGCACGCGGCGGCGGCGGCAGCACCGCAGCAGCAGCAGGGCGCTATGGGGAGCGGGAGCGGCCAGCGGAGGCCGCGGCTCTATCCAGAGGCCGAGCTGGTGG
Organism: Chlorella sp. A99; assembly: GCA_003063905.1. Taxonomy (NCBI): domain Eukaryota; kingdom Viridiplantae; phylum Chlorophyta; class Trebouxiophyceae; order Chlorellales; family Chlorellaceae; genus Chlorella; species Chlorella sp. A99. Next base: position 65,399 of record PCFQ01000003.1, read on the forward strand.
TGGAGCCAGAGGAGGAGGAGGAAGAAAGCGGCGGCGAGGACGAGGGCGCGGGGCGCGACGCTGGCGTGGCGGCGCTGCTGCGCCAGTACCAGGCCCGCAGCGCGCAGGTGGGCACGGGGGGTCGGGCGCTGGCGGCGGCCTGGACTTGGGTGGATTGCGCGGGGGGTCGGGCGCTGGACTTGGATGGATGGATTGAGCGGGAGGCGGGCGGGGGGCGCTGGACTTGGATGGCCTGGACTTGGACAGATTGCGTGGGAGGCGCGCAGGGGGCGCGCCGCTGCGGCGGCGCCTTCGCGACCATCGCGTCCCCCCAACAGCCCTCACCGCGCCTCACCGCCGCCACCACCACGCGCGCCTCACCACCGCCCCACCACGCGCGCCCACCCACCTGCTCCCCACAGGAGGGCGAATACACTGAGAAGGAGCTGCCCGCCCAGCTGGTGGACGACCTTGAGGGGGCGGTAACACCGGAGCAGCGCCACTTTGCGGCGTTTGCGGCGCGGGTGAGGGCCGCGGGTGAGGGCCGCGGGCGCGGGGGCGCGCGCTGCCTGCGCGCGCGCACGCGCGGAGCGCAAGCGAAAAGCGAGGGGGGGGCGGCCGGTGACGATCCTCAAACAACAATTGGTGAATTCTGTCCGACTCACTGTGACGAGCGTTGACGCCCGAGGCCGGCCCCCCCAACAGCACTGCTTGATTCGCGCAGGAGGCTGTGCCCCCAAAGTGCTCCGCATCCATCCACCTCCCTCCCCCTTCCTCCCCCGCCTCCCCGCCGGTGGATCCCCGCCGCCGCAGGTGGCCGCCGCCCCCTCCCAGGTGCTGCGCTACTGCTACCAGCCGGGCGCGACGCCGCTGTGGCCGGCGCCCGCGCCGCTGCCGGGCAACATCCCGCCCTGCGAGCGCTGCGGCGCGTCGCGGCGATTCGAGTTTCAGGTGTGGGGGGGAGGGAGGATGGCATGCTCAGCCGCCCGCCCTGCGCTGGCGGCAACCAGCGCAACCAGCACAGCGCAACTCTCCATGGAGCGCCTGTCCCCCACTCCCCCTCCGCCCTCACCGCCGCGCCCCTGCCGCCGCCGCCGCTCCGCCCCTGCCCCCCAGGTCATGCCCCAGCTGCTCAACCACCTCGGCGTGGACGCCGCCCACCCAGCCTCCCCCGACTGGGGCACCCTGGCCGTCTACACCTGCTCCGCCTCCTGCAGCGCCAGCGGGGATGCTGGCGGCGGCGGCGGCGGCAGAGCCGGCGGAGCCAGCGAGGTGGCATGGCTGGCGGATGGCATGGCGGGGCTGACGCTGGGGAGCGACGACGACTCTGCCTACATTGAGGATTTTGTGTTTGTGCAGCCCTTGGTGTGAGATGTGCGCTAGCCACGTCGGCGTTTCGCTGCTGGCAAGGGCTGCCGTGGCTCGGAGCACCGACGCTTCCGGCGCCGCGTTGCCGCTGCACGCACGCGTCGTTACACCAGAGCGCCCATTCGGGAATGATTCAACGAACGATGATCAACAGGCGGCATGCAGAGCAGGGCGCTCGCCACGGGGGTTGCCCCCGTGCGCAGCCTGCGCCCGCATCAACTCATGCTAGCATCCATCCCATACGTCGCGTTGCCCCCCTCCCTCGCTATGTGGCCACTGCGCCGTCCTTCGCAGCACAGCCCCACGATCTGCCGTTGACACCTTGCCCTTCCACCGTTGCCTCGCTCCCTTGCCGCGCCTGCCCGGCGCCTGCGGCCGCCTCACTTCTCGCCCGCGCCGGGCATCTGCACGTGCCCCGCGCGCGTGGCGTGGGGCAGGTCGGCGCCCTCCTCGCGCAGCAGCTCTGCGTCGGTCTGCAGGGAAGAAAGAATGACTGGATGGATCAGTCGGTGCAGGCAGGCGCGGGAGGCGAGGGAGCGTGGGAGGCCAGCGGCGGTGCCGGAGACTGAGCGGAATGGACACGGCAGGCCTTCGACAACACACAATGCCGTGCCTCTCCGCCCGCGCATGCGGCCCAACTACGCCAGCGCCCAGCCCACCTTGCCCGGCGCCTGCTTGGTGCGCGCCCTGGCGTGCTCCATGGTCTCATGCCCTTGCGCCTCGGCCTGCATGTGGGGTGGGGTGAGGGGTGGGGGGTGGGGAAGGGGGCCGCATGCCGGTCAGGGGCCATCGCAAGCCGTCACAGCGCCGCGACGAGCGCACGCGGGCACTGGAGCGGCACAGCAGCACTCGACGCTGCACGCAGGGCGGGCGGGGGGCCCCGGCGGCGGCGGCGGCGGGGAGGAAAGCGACAGGCGCGGGGAAGAAAGCCGCTTGACCTTGGTGGGGGCCTCCCCCACGTCCCCGCCCGCGTGGAAGATGTCCGCGGTGGACTTGCCTGTGGGGCAGGAGGAGGGGAGGCGGCGTCGACGCAGGACACAGCGTCGGGGCAGGCGGAGCACAGCACAGCGCTCCCTGGTGGCTGGCTGCTGCAGAACAGCGTGCAGCGCGGCGCAGCAGCGGCGCCCTGCCTAGGCCGCTCTGCCTAGGCGGCGCGCACCGGAATGCACGCCGTAGGCGGCGCTGGGGTCGGCGGGCGCGCTACCTGTGGCGGTGGTGGTTGCCGAGGTGCGCTCCTCGCGCGTGCGCTCCTCGCGCGTGGCGGTGGTGGTGGCGGGGGTGGCGGGCCCACGGGCCACCTGGCTCTCCTCGACCTGCCCGGGAGGGGTGCGAGGGTGGGTGGTGGAGAGCGGTTGGGCGTCACAGAGCGCATCTGCACTCCCTCGCAAGCAGGCGCCATGCCACAAATGCGAGGCGAGGGCTGCGCCCTCGTCTCTGTTGCCCCCCACCCCCCTCCTCGCTGTTGTCCCCCTCCCGCCGCCCCCGCCCGCCCACCTTCTCCATGCGGCGCCCGGTCTCCTCGGCAGTGCGCTCCTTGGCCGCTTCGCCCGCCGCCTTGGCGCGCTCCCAGGCCTCCTGCTGGGCCGCCTGCGCGGCCTGCGCCGCCTCTGTGCGGGCAGGGGGCCGGCGGGCGGGCAGGTCGGCGCGCTGGCCAGCGCCTGCCTGTCGGCCTCCCCCCGCAGTGCCTGCCCCTCGCGCTCTTGACGCCGCCCGCCGCCCAGCACCCGCCATCCCCTCCACACACACACCCTTGGTGTCGCGCAGCTCCTCGGCCTTGGCTCCCGCCTCGGTCCGCGCCGCCTGAGCCACCTGCAGCGGGCAAGGCGGGCGCGGCGGGCTGACTGGTCGCTGCGGCGCACGGCGGCCGGCCCGGCCGACCAGGAGGGACGGGCACTGCGAGTCGCACGGCTGCCATCACAACGCGCCGCGCACCGCTCTGGCACAGACACCAATACAAGCGCCTCGCCATGCAAACCGCTCACCTTCTCCAGGCGCTCGCGCTCCACTGCCACCGCGCCCTCGCGCGCCTGCGCCGCCTCGGCCGCGCGACGCGCCTCGGCGGCCTTTGCCTCCAGCTCGCCCGTGGGCGGCGCCTCCGCACGCACCTCGGTTTCGACCTGCGCGGGTGGGTGGGTGGGTGAGGGAGCGGGTAGGGGCGACGGGAGTGGGGCGGGTGTTGCGCCGCGCGAGCGCGAATGTGCAAAAGCCTTCTTGGAACGAGAACATCCCAAACAGCCAAGGCCGGGGGCACCACAGTGTGGCGTCCAGGGCCGGGGGGTGCCCCACACTCAGCGTGGCAAGCGCTGGCCTTGAGATTGCTGACCCGGTCGGCAATGGCCCCCTTGTTGCCAGCGCCGAGCACGCCACCGACGCTGTGAGACGCCTCGTGGAACGGCCACGGCAGCCACGGTGGCGCGCGCACGGGACTGAAACCAGATTCCATGCAACGACAGGGCCGCGCCAGTATGTATGCGCTGGCACTCATGGCCGCCCCCTGACACGAAGCCTGCCCACAACTGCACGACTCACTACTAAGATTGCCACCCTCGCCCGCTTGCCCCCCGAAGCACGCGAGCTACAGCGCAGTCATTGCCAGGTGAGCAGGGCGCTTGGCCGCAGCTAGAGCAGGCGCTCTAGCTGTGGGCAAGCGCCCAGCTCGCCCTGCCGACCCGCCCTGTTGCACGGCCAAGAGAAACAACTCGAGGGCGGGGGTGGCTGCAGCAGGCGTGCCCAGCAGGCCTTGCCAAGGGCCACCTCTAGGGCAATGACCCTCTCGCAGGTGCCCCTCTCACAGGTGCCCAACTGCACGGGCCCAGGAGAGAGGTGCGTGCTCTCTCTCTCTCATCTCACCGCTCGCCCAGCGCATGGGGCCCCCCACCAGCCGTCCAGCGCCCTGGCGGGTCCCCCGGGCGCCTGCCCCCGCCGCCGCGCAGCATGCGGGGCAGGCGACGAGCGGGGCGCTCCAGGGGTGTTCCTGCTGGAGAGAGCCCTGCTCGCTGCGACGCCCCTTGCGAAGCACGGGGGCCGGAGAGCACATTTGAGGGCAGGGGCGGCAGCAGGGGCGGCACCCAGAGGCGCGCGCGCGGCCCGGATTAGCGTGCCCCTACACCACTGCGCACGGCAAGCACGGCACGAGGCGCGAGATCGCCTGCAGCCCCCCAGTTGCCGTGGCTCCGAGGAGCGGCCCCGAGCCGTGTGGCGCTGCTGTTGGCCACCTGCCCTCGCGGGTGGGGGACCCTCTCCCGTGCCCAGACAACCCAGACCCACCACCCGGACCCCGCCGGCCCGCTGGCCGCCGCCGCCGCCCCACCTTCTCGCGCCGGCGGTGCACCTCCTCCAGGCGCTCCCCCGCCGCGCGCCGGCGCTCCTCCGCCTCCGCTTCGAGGCGCCGCGCGCGCTGCTCCGCGCTCTCCATCTCGCCTGCGGGGGTGGGGTGGGGAGGGGGAGGGGAGTGGGAGTGGGGACCGGGGGAGGGAGGGAAAGAAGGGAGCCACTGCTCAGATGCTGACATGTGCGCGGCCCCCGCCCCCCAGAGGAGCAGCGAGCCTGCCGTGGCGTGGCGGACCGGCACCAAGGCGCCCGGCCATCCTTGCCCCCCCCCCCCCCCCCCCCCCCCCCCCCCCCCCCCCCCCCCCCCCCCCCCCCCCCCCCCCCCCCCCCCCCCCCNCCCCCCCCCTCATCCAGCCCCTCCCTTCAGCTGCCTCAGCGCCCCGCGCACCCGCCAGCTGCTGGGCCTGGCGCTCGAGCTCCGCCTTCTTCTGGCGCGCGGCCGCCGCCTCCTCCTCCGCCTTCTCCGCACGCTTCTCCATGCGCTCCACCTGGGGGAGGGGATGGGAGGGGGGTTAGGAGAGGGAGGGTGTCCGCCCCGCCCACCCACCAGTCAAGCAGCGGCAGCAGCGGGCCTCGTGGCGCCAAGCTGTAAGACCAGACTAGACCAGCAGAGGGCCCACCGTGACGCGCTTCTTCTGCGCGTCGCGAGCCTCGGCGGTCGCGGCGTTGGCCGCGTCGCGCGCCGCCTGCTCCGCCGCCTTGGCCTCGTCGCGCTTCTGCGGCGGGCGGGCGGGGCGGGTGAGGCGCGGATGCGGGGCGGCCGAGATGCGAACGAACACTGGGCATTGTTTTGGGTGGGGGGGTGGGGGTGGGGTGGGTGGGGGGGCCGGGGGGACGTGACGTGGGG